>JAYESA010000007.1:22426556-22688363 GCA_036927795.1 Iris macrosiphon | reverse complement strand
ATATGAGTTTGAGTGAGTGTGTATATATGTATTTATATATATGTAGGAGTGTTTGTGTGTGTGGTTGTGTGTTTGTGAGAGTGTGTGCTAGTGTGTGCGAGAATGTGTGTGTGAGGGTGTGTGAGTGTGTGTGAGTGAGGATATATATAGATATATATATATATATATGTTTAAGTGTGTGAGTGTGTGTGTGTGTATATATATGAGTGTAGTTATATATGTGTGTATATATATATAGATGGTGTTTATATATATATATAGATACGTGTATATAATTATGTGTGTGTATGTGTTGATTTGTGTTGAGTGTGTGTGTTAGATATATATATGTTAGTGTGTATATATATACCTATAGAGTTATATATATGTATATATATGTTTGTATATATATATAGATATATATATATGTATTTGGGTATGTGGTCGTGTGTGTGTGTGTGAGATGAGAGGGGGGGGGACTGAGAACCAGCAGCAGCAGAACAGCTTCAGCAGCAGCAGTATGAAGCTTCAGCAGCAGCAGTATGAAGCTGCAGCAGCAGCAGTAGAAGGAGCAGCCATAGCAGCAGCAGGCAGCAGCAATTCAGCAGCAGTAGCAGCATGCTTAGCAGCAGCAGCAGCAAGCAAGAGCTAGCAGCAGCAGTAGCAATGCGAGGGAGGGAGAGAGAGGTATATATATATATAGTTAGATAGATAGATAATAAGTTAGACATTTAGATAGATAGTTAAATAGATACATAGATAGTTAGGTAAATAGATAGATATTATAGTTAGGTTGGATAGATACATAGGTAGATAGGTAGTTATCTATCTAAGGTATATATATATATCTATATACATATAGTTATATCAATACCTAGAGATATCTAGATAGTATAGTCATATATTTATGCGTAGGGTAAGGTAATGGGTATTAGTATATATGTGTGTGGATATCTATATATATAGGTAAATACATACTTAGATATATATAATTATGGTAGATATCTATACTACCTAGCCTAGATTAATAACTAGGTGCATAATTAGTAGCTAGATAGCTAGTTAGAGGGGTTTTAGAGCGAAACCTCAATACCTTGAGATATCAAGGTATCTCACCAAGGTATTGAGTTTCGAGGGGGTTTTTGAGCAATAGCCTAGGAATAGTATTGGAGTGATTTTTATATGCTTATGTGTATATATTTATACGTGCTAGCATAGGTTTTAGAGGGTATAGGCGGGGTGCGTAGCCTAGGTTGAGGTATCGGATACCAAGGGTATCCCGGTATCTCTAGGAGGCGAGTTTGAGAGTTTTCTAGCTTAATGACCTCGGTTTGACCTAGAATTTCAGGAGCACCCTAGTTTGACCCAAACTTGACCGTAGTTGACTCGATTGACCACCAAGTCAACTTTTGACCTAGTTTTGACCTAGAGTTGACTTTTTGGACCCATAGTTGACTTTTTGACCCAGATTTTACCGCTTTAACTCGTTTGACCTAGAACGACCCTAGAAGCCTATTTTTAGTTATTTTATATATTTTTAACTCATTAGAACCATGTTTAATCTTGCTTTTCGTATTAGGTCCTTGCGACACCAGTTCGGATCGCCAGTTGCTCAGGACGTCAGGCGAGTACATTCTCTGATAGTTTTTATTATCTGATGATTATTATGATTCAGCTTCTAGTATAGTATCATATGATTATTCTGGCACAACACGGGACACTGACTGGTATTTCTGGATTCATTTACTTGCGACACGTACATTTCATGTTTCTGGCCTCTATTCTGGAATCACTACAGGCATCACCTACAGGCATCACTACAGGCATCATTCATGTTCAGGCTGGACTCATCTTGATTTGCGTGTCGGGTCTTGGATCCACTTGTATTAGTCGGGGCGGGGAAATACTCGAGTAGACATGTAAACATTCCTATCTGGCATCATCAGGAATCACTCCCTCTGGTCTAATCTGGAATGATAGCAGCCGCGCACCCAGTGCGCGGTGAGCCGTACTTACCCCTAGCCGTTTACATGTCGAAACAAGTATTTCAAAGACACCGAGTTTATTCTTTATAGTCTGGACTCTCATGCATTTCTTGACTTGTCTCACTTACATGTTTCTGGACTTGACTCACTACATGTTTTTCATGCTGGACTCACTACACGTTCATGTGCACGGACTTGATCTTAGCTTAGATTTCTTGTATCTTGCAGTTATTACTATCTTGCTCTGATATCCATGCATCTTTACCTTTATGCACCAGTTATACATATTTCCTTGTTTCATACTTGCTTCATTCTTCTTGCTACTTGCTATAACTGTTTTATAGTTTTTATCATTTAAATGGAACTGCTGTTAGAGATGTACTTGCTCCAGTCCTGACTGGACATATTTTTCAGAGTATCCGGAGGATTGGTGTCCGACGTTTTATGGACCTGAGCCTGTCGATGGTGCAGACAGGGACCCTCTAGTTTAGGGGTGATTTTCGGGTTGGTAGCCGGGATCACTGGGACCTTGTAGTTGTTTTTATTAGCTTTTAGCACCGGATTTGTCTCCGGTTTTGGATTGAGACCTTATTTGTATATTATTTTGGATGATGTATTATTATTATGGATGTTGTGATTATTGTAGTAGTTGTTGTTGGTTAGACTTTATAGCTGTTAGTCTTCTTGTTATCTTATCGTGCTTAGATTCGTGATTGAGTACTTGATTATCATTGTGATATTTGCTCCTCCGTTTGGAGTTGAGATCTTGACAGGTTTATATTGTTTGTGTGGTTGCCCTCCTTTTGGAGAGGTCATGGCCGATTTTTGTGTGAGATTATTATTTAGTTAGTTGACCTAGACAGCGTTCTACCGCCGATGCTGCGGCGTAGGCTGGACGTACCCACGACTCATGTCCGATTTTCCGGGTGCGGGTCGTGACAGGGTGATGCTCAGAGGTTCTTTGATATTGAGTCTAACTATATCATTGAATTTTGCGACGTAGAATTTTTCGAAGATAAATTTGCAAGACACAAGAACATTGTTATCGCAGATATTTCAGAAAATAATGTGAGTGCACCGGAGGCTAATGCTTCCAATGAAGACATAGTACAAGAAGAAGTTTTTATACCAGTGACAATGTTTGAACTAGAACTAGCAGAACCGATAACTAAGCGAGTGAGGAGACAAAAGGACTTCAGAGATGACTTCGTCACCTATCAGGTGGAAGCAGATCCGCTTACCTATGATGAGGCGATGAAGACCAGAGATGTTGTCTTCTAGAGGGAGGCTATAAATAATGAGTATGAATCTATAACCTCTAACAACACTGGGATGTTGGTTGATCTGCCTGAAAGAGCTAAACCAATCGGATCCAAGTAGATCTTCAAGAAGAATATGTAGGCCGATGAAACTGTTGACACGTTCAAGGCAATGATGGTGACCTAAGGGTTTTCTCAGAAGCAGGGGATCGACTACTTCGACACAAATGCTCCAATAGCGCATATGACAACCATCATGATGTTAATTGCTTTGAGTATAATTCACAAGCTAGTTATACATCAGATGGATATTAAAATAGCATTCCTGAATGGAGAGTTGACCGAAAAGATTTACATGCAATAAACAGAAGGATTCATCGTCAAGGGCCTTAAAGACAAAGTTTGCAAGTTGGTAAAATCACTATACGGTCAGAAGCAAGCTTACAAGATGTGGCATGAGAAGTTTGATACAGTCAAAAGATCAAACGGCTACAGGGTCAGCGAGACGGACAAGTGTGTTTACACAAAGTTCGCTGACGGGAGAGGAGTCATCGTTTTTCTATACGTGGACGACATGTTGAACCTAGGCATGGAGCTAGCACGAGTCACTGAGACAAAGAAGTTCCTCTCATCCAAGTTAAGTATGAAGAACTTAGGGGAACCTGATGTTATCCTGGGGATAAAGATCGTCCGGACAGACACTAGAGTGGCGTTGTCACAGTCTTATTATATTGAGAAGATGCCCACACGATATGTATATCAGGATCTTTCAGGGATCGATACTCCATACATGTGTGACAAGAAGCTGAAGGCAAATCCTAGGAAAAACGTCAGACAGCTGGAGTATTCAAGCGTCATCAGGAGTTTGATGTATGCAACAACTGTCACAAGGCCTGACATAGCTTTCATCGTAGGGATGTTGAGTAAATTCACGAGCAACCCAAGTGTGGAGCCCTGAAAGGCTGTAAAGAGAATAATGAGATATCTCAGGAGGACTCAGAAGTATACACTATACTACATCGGGTATCCGACAGTAGTGGAAGGCTTCAGTGATGTAAGCTGGTGTTCAAAAGAAAAGAGCGAAAGAATTGCAGAAGGATACGTCTTCTCCATGGGTGGATCTGTTATATTGTGGAAGTCGAAGAAGCAGACAAAGCTCTCTCATTCATCAAAGGAATCTGAGTTATATACACTAGCATGCTGCAACGGATGAAGCAGAGTGAATTTGGGAGCTCATATATGATCTTCTAGTGGTTTGTGCACAGATTTTGGCGGTACCGATATACTGTGACAACCAAGCGACTGCAGCGGTGTCATTAAATAATCTCTTTAATGGTAAGAAGAGGACTGTACAGTTTAGGCACATAGCACTGAGTGAGCACATCAAGGATGACGTCATGGTAGCAGTTAATGTTCGGAGCTAGGTGATTCTAGCGGATTAATTCAAAATACTACATGAGCATATCAAATATGGCATCATTACAATGGTTGATGATCGGAGCTAGGAGGGTCTGGAGGATCCGTTCATATAAGACCTCAAGCGCCAGCTGATCATAAGAACTCCAAAGGAGCATAGTACTCCATGTTATAGTGGTGACACCACATGAGGTACCTCGACTGGGTAAAGCCTCAGCTTCAGGCCATATCATAGCGGCGTAACACCGCACATAGTCAAGGACACATGATATATGGGCTTGGAGGACTTCTGATATTGTATCTTTGCAATCCTACTATTTAGTTTTATGATATTAGTTCAAAGAGAAATCTATTAGGCATCTACCTATTGGTTTAAGGAAAGATTATTGACTGGGAGAATATCAGGAATAGTGGGTAGTTGTAAACCCCCTCGACCAGATTTTAGTATTTTTAGGATTATTTTTAGCCATTTAGGATTTATTGCAATTTATTAATTTATTTTGCTTACATATCCTATTGACTTGTGCACCTGTCCATCACCTAATTATTTGGAGCCTTACCTTGACTGTTATCCCTGAACAAAGTTTACATACCTGTCCTAGACATATCAGACTATTTTCCTAAACTTTGTGCTACTAACAGATGTGCTAAAATGAGCCTCGTTTGAGACGCACAAATATCGTTACAAAAGTCTGTATTTATTTCCTATTTTATTTTCTGCTCTTTACCCATCTCTATACCCCTAGAGATTTGAGGCCAACCTGCACCTGTTTTGCCCAAACAAAAATACGTTAATTTTCTACACTGAGTATACTACATTTAGTGTATTGACACCGTAGAAAAATTATGACCCTACCTGCCTCTAAATAATTAGAGAATACCATGCGCAGTATTTATTTATTAATTAAATACGATGGCCCGTATCACCCCAAAACCAGGCCCAGTCCCTGCCCAGACTCACCCCCACCCCCTCGGGACCCTCACACAGCTTTTCCCTTCAATCCTGTGAATTTTAGAATTTTTAGGAACCGAGTATTTTTCCAGACAATTTCGTAATTGCGCAATTTCCCAAAATTAGGACTTTACGCAATTTATGAAATTACAGGGATTTTCCTGTAAATTACAGTGCGAGGTGTCACCCGCTCACTGGCCGGTGAACCTGCACCGTCCATTTGGAGACGGGACCCACCCGAAAAGATCCCGAAAAGATCCCGGAAAATATCCTAAAAATATCTATAGATATTTTACATATTAAAATAATATATTTTTCTATAAAAGAAAGGAAAAGAAAATAAAAAGAAAAATAAATTCAAAACCCTAACCCTACCCAGCCTGGCCGCAGCCGCTCCCCCCCCCCCTCGCCGGAGCTCTTTCCGTCCCCCCGCGCGGCGAGTTCCCCTCCCCCCCCCCCCGCGGCAGCCTCCTTCCCCGAGCCGCCCCTTCTCAATCTCCTCCTCCCATCTTCCTCCTCCCGATCTCCTCCCTCCACCGCCACCACCATCACCGGTCGCCATCACCACCGCCATCCCCTCTCCTTCCCCGAGCCGCCCCTCGCCTCGCCGGACCCCCACTACTCCACCACCACCAGCTTCCCCTACGCTCCTCCCCAGCCGATCGTCTCCTCCAACCCACAACAGCCCCCCTTTCCCCGACTTCCTGTCAGTCGACGAGAACAGCCTCCCCTCCCCCCCTCGCAGTCGACCCCCGCCGCCCTCTTTCTCCCCCCCTGCTGGCCTCGACAGCGGCCACTCGACCCCCCCTGAGCTCGCCACCACCACCAGCACCTACACCAACCTCCTCCGCCTCCGCCCGACGACGAAGCACCAACTCCACCTCGCCGCCGACAAGCAGCGGACCTCGCCGAGCAGCCCTGGTCGCCTCCGCTGTGTCCACCAACAGCAGAACCCTAGCCCTAACCTGGACACGTCCTGGACCCGGCTGACAGGACACAGCAGTGTCAAATTGGACACAAGGACACGTGAAATCAGCCTTCACGGAGCCCTGTTCAGGTAACGATTCCTCTCACCTCGTATTTCCGTTTTTAATTCCGTCAGTTGTGACACGTAGGCTAGGTGACCCTCTCGGTGTCCGTGCAACCCGCACGGTGCATCGCATCTTGTGGTGATCGCGGCACGCGATCCAAAAATAGGAAAAACAACGACCCGATTCACCCCGGAACTGAGTACGCCCCGCCAAATGGGACGACTTGGTCACACGCGGTCTTTACCAAAATGTGCGCACCGTTGATATAGACGTGCGGAATTTCGCAGAAGTTGATTCGGATGTGCGTGCACACCGAAATCAACGCGTATCCGCCGATACCGCCCCGTATCCGTCAGTTCTGGAACATGCTGCAACTTTGTGAACACACGTCGGATCGAAATGAAACTTGCGCCATCGGACTCGTAGCAATACGCTGGTCCTGTGAGCCAAGTTTGGTTCGATTCTGAGAACGTTGACAGAATCCCGTATCGTGGGCCCCATAGGCTCCACTTGACGGGCGATTCTGTGACCGGCTCATCGGAATCCAATTCTGGAAGTTCCGTTGGGTTCGTATCGACGTTCTGGATTTGTTGACACTAAGTTTGGCGAATTTGGAGACCTTTGACCCTGACACATTTTTCGGTGCAAAGCGGCCCACATGTGGACCCCGCTTTGACCGAAAACTGTCATTTTTGCCCCTGTGTCCAAATTGGACTTAAGGACAGGCGTTTCTAGCTATTTGATATTTTCTGAGACTGTTAGTGATATTTATTTCAGCATCTGGAGACTTTTATCCTGAGGCCATAGTTTCTGACACTTGGTATTTGACATCTGGATATTACATTTACAGCTCTCTTGCCAGGCAAGTATACCTTGCCTTGTTGTACTGTTTAAATTCAGTTATTGTTAGTTACATGTTTATTTATTTTAATATTATATAAATGTGCGCGTCCGAGCAGACTCAGGTGCAGTCAACGATGGCGTTGACGTTAGGACTTGTGTCTGACCTAGTGTCTAGTAGACCCACCTAAAAGTTATGAAGTTATTGATATAACTTCCCAGGCCTTGACACGTATCATTACACGTCACAGAGTGAGTTCATGTAGGGACGCGTGCCTCATGCGCGACTAGCCATCAGTGTGAGCAACACGTGTAACGGTATTTAGCTTAGTTGGTTATTTTATTGAGACTTGTATCATAGTAGGAGGTGTCCACATCGTTTTTACGACTTGTACATCTATATTGGGCGGGGAAGACATCTAGTAGGCGTGTGGGACACCCCCTCCGTGATGTTATATCCTTCGTTCCATGCTCCTCGGAGATGGACGATTGCAGAGTGCCCATGAGTCTGGGGGCATATGACACATATACTAGCCAGTTATGACGATTGGTGAATTACGTCAGCATATGTCTAGCCTACACTTTCCTATGCGTACTACAAGGTCTTCAATTGCATTCACTTAGATGGTTAGCACACCCCATTTATTTATTCAGTATTTATATTATGGCATGTTATTTTTATGTATCTTGCAATGTCCCTCTGAGGACTTGGTCCCCTGCCAGGTGTATATTTTCTTGAGTATTCGCAGGAGCACAGATCCGGGCATGTTACGTATATCCCGAGGAGGTCTTCTCTTTGAGCCTCGTGATTGTCAGACGTTGTTCTTATATGGTGTGTATCTGGTTCCTTTTTATATTCTATTTCGGCAGTAGATTTGTTTCCATCTGACTGTCATTCTTAGATATCTGTATTGAGATCTAGTTACATGGTTATTGGTTATTCATATGTTTATGTGATTTCTGTGGATGAGATTTAGATATTATCCTGTGACTTGTGATTAGTTTTACCATTTATGAATTACTGTTCATTATACAGCGTACGCTCGTATATATGGTTTCCATATATTGGAGTTACCATATATACAGGCGGCTGGCATGCTTACGTGTCCTGGTCCTACGTATTTTGGGACTGGGGCGTGACATGTTTTTAGTGGTGGCCCATGCAGGTCAGAGCATATTGTCTCGATTACGTTACTGTACCGAGCAAGCCTGTACCTAGGATTAGAGCATAGAATCTCATCCATAATTGACTATGACTTATCTTCCTTCCAGTCTGTCATACTTACATAATTGCATCCTGCTTGATTCATGTGCTTCCCTGATAAATCCTTAAGTATAGCCCCTACTAGAATATAGGAATCCCTGTTGATAGGATGATAATTAGAGTAGTATTCCTATTAAGAACACAACTAGGGCATTGACATATCATTAAGTTCAGATTACTTAAGGAACCCTAGTCTTCCATATTCCCTAATAAACCCTAGTCTTCCCTACTACCTAATAAACCCTAGCATCACTACCTATAGATTAACTTACCATTGTTCCTTGACGTATTTACGTATGACTTGAGAGTAGTATAAATATTACTAGGATTAGTTAGACAATTGATCATAAGTATTGACCATAGTCTTGAGAAACCCATAGAAATCTAAGGTTGAACACTAGGACTGAAACCTCATCCTATGTTTAGATAAACCCAGTTTTACGCCAGAGACTCTTTACCCTTGTTGGCGTAAAACCCATTTGACCATTGTTGGCATAAGAACCAAACAACTGCCTAGTTGGCGTAAAAGCCAAATGACTTTCTTGTCGGCGTAAAAACCAAATTTGGCAGGAGATTGTCTCCTTTACGCTGCAGTTATAATAACTGCTATCCACTTTCTTTTAGTTTTCTTATCCTGCGTAGGACACGTCATGAGAGCCACGTAGGTAACTGCCCTGCGTAAACCTGATAATTCTTGAATAATAGATAACCAGCGTAGAATAACCTGATTAGGCGTAATATAAGGATAGGATGTGAGCGTATTGTTACAGCCTTAGCTTTCCCCAGGCATGACCAAATCCCGTGCATTAAAGGCAGAGATATGCCTCGAGCCCTGTGCAAAAAAAAAAAGAAACAACTTTTGATAGGACTTCTGGTTTTGTCTCACCCCGAGCGTAAATGACTTGTATCCAATAAAGTCACTAAACGACAACCTGGGACTCCGTGCAAATTCATCATCACAAACCGACCACTCGATCGTTGTGCAGTACTTTTGTCAGATGTCAGGATTCACTAATTCAACTGACAAACTCATGAGTTTCTCGTACAACTTTACGCTACAACGAATGTTAGACTTTTCGCAGGCAGACTTTTAGGCAAAACTTTACGCCCGCTAATTTTTGCGCAGATTTTAGCGCAAAACTTTTACGCTCAGACTTTCACCTAGACTTTTACGCAGACTGTTACGCACATACTTTTTACGCTGACAGCTCTGATATCCCTGCTTTACGCAGACAACCTCGAACCCTTGTTTTATGCGGACTTTCTTAAAATCTCTGTTTTAGGCAGACAACCTATAGTTTATGTTAAGATTGTAGAACTTAGAAGGCCATACCTCTGTTTAGTCAACTAGTAACTTAGACAAGAAATTAGAATAATAACTGTAGAGATTGTAGAGTCTTATCTTTTTGTGATTGTGAATTATGTTGTAATTTCTCTCATCATAATCTAGCATACTTAAATTTGCTGTCTTATCTTGACTTATGATGCTATTATAGCCTAGTTTTGCAAGCTTATTCTTTATCGAGCTTGTTTATGACACATGTGTTATTGGGGCCTGATCCACCCCACTAATACAATTGTCTATTCAGAATCAGTGTATTACGGTCTGATCAACCTTAGTGCATTTTGATTCGACCTTCGCATAACTACTTTACGTGGATTGAGAGATATAGTGATTAGTAGACAGATGTACTTGCCCTTTAGATATGTCTAAGCATATCGTATCAGTTACATAACTGTACTGATACGAGCGTGTGAATAGGAATTACCAAAAATAATATTTCAATCCACAACTGCTTTGACAAATCCCATTTAATTCTTTAAACGCATTGATCCCCACACTTCTAATCTATTACCTTCCCCTTGAACTCTTAATTGTTGTTTTCTGTCTTCCCTTATTTCGGAAAGACGAAACCTCGTACTTAGTATAAATATGAAAGTGTATTGTTTCTGTAGCCATTTCTGATTGTTTCTTGGGTAATTACCAAACCTTATTATTAGATTAGATTGCAGTTTAAAACTGTGCTATTTTTAGAATGACCTTCGCTACCTACCTACGTTTTATTACATTCCTAGTACGTGCATCACTATGGCAGCATGAAATTTTTGCCTCGTAACTTTGTTCAAAGTGTTACAATGAAGGAATGTATTATTTTGCTGTCAGGAGTCTAAATGGATTTCACCTGGATAAATAATTGATTGACTCCTGAAAGGATAGCAGCACCTATGACTAGGTTGACTTTTTAGGATTAAGAATTCCTATGGACCAACGAGTGTCAAGCCGCTTTGGAGGAGTTGAAGAAGCGACTGACCACAGCACCCGTATTGACTATTCCATCTGGATCAGGCGGTTGTGATCTACAGACGCATCAGGAAAAAGTTTGGGATGCGTATTAATATAGGATGGCAAGGTAATAGTATATGCATCTAGACAATTATGAGTACATAAGAAGGATTTGGAACTTGCAACCGTCGTGATTACTCTGAAGATATGAAGACATTACTTATATGAGGCAAATTCTAAGATTGTATGGCATACCAGTCAGGATTTTACCAAGACAAGGATTCGCGTGACCAAAGTTGGTAGTCAACGCAGTAGAGACAGTTAAGTAAATACAAGACACTTGCAAGCAGTGCAAGACAGACAGAAGTAGTAGGCAGACCGTCATCATCGTCCCTTGGAATTCAAAGAGGACGATCATGTCATCTTGAGAATATCACCTACTAAAGACACCATTCGATTCGGAGGATGCAGCAAGTTGAGTCCAAGATATATTGGACCATTGACGTGCTAGAAAGAGTAGGAGTAGTGGCATATCAACCTGCGCTACCACTTTCACTTGAGAGAGTACTTGCTGTATTCCACGTGTCGCAACTCAGGCGATATGTGACAGACAGCAGTCGTGTTCTCAACCATTTATAGATCGCCATTAGGCCGAGCTTGTCGTATCAAGAGCAACCCGTGGGAATCCTTGATCATCGAGGAAAAGTATTGAGGAACCAGTCTATACCCTTGGTCCGTATGGCATGGAAGCATGGCGCGCCAGGAGAATCTACTTGGAAGCGTGTGGACGACATGCGTAAACGTTTTTCGAACCTATTCGTAAACCCAAGATATAAATTACTTTGTTAAATTATATCTTATGCCGTCTTTGACTTCTACCCCGGCTTAGTTTTAATTTCGAGGACGAAATTTTTATAAGTTGGGTAGATTGTAAACCCCCTCGACCAGATTTTAGTATTTTTAGGATTATTTTTAGCCATTTAGGATTTATTGCAATTTATTAATTTATTTTGCTTACATATCCTATTGACTTGTGCACATGTCCATCACCTAATTATTTGGAGCCTTACCTTGACTGTTATCCCCGAACAAAGTTCACATACCTGTCTTAGACATACCAGACTATTTTCTTGAACTTTGTGCAACTCACAGATGTGCTAAAATGAGCCTCGTTTGAGACGCACAAATATCGTTACAAAAGTCTGTATTTATTTCCTATTTTATTTTCTGCTCTTTATCCATCTCTGTACCCCTAGAGATTTGAGGCCAACCTGCACCTGTTTTGCCCAAACAAAAATACGTTAATTTTCTACACTGAGTATACTACATTTAGTGTATTGACACCGTAGAAAAATTATTACCCTACCTGCCTCTAAATAATTAGAGAATACCGTACGCAGTATTTATTTATTAATTAAATACGATGGCCCGTATCACCCCAAAACCAGGCCCAGTCCCTGCCCAGACTCACCCCCACCCCCTCGGGACCCTCACACAGCTTTTTCCTTCAATCTTGTGAATTTTAGAATTTTCAGGAACCGGGTATTTTTCCAGACAATTTCGTAATTGTGTAATTTCCCAAAATTAGGACTTTACGCAATTTATGAAATTACAGGGATTTTCCTGCAAATTACAGTGCGAGGTGTCACCCCCTCATTGGCCGGTGAACCTGCACCGTCCATTTGGAGATGGGACCCACCCGAAAAGATCCCGGGAAATATCCCAAAATATCCTAAAAATATCTATAGATATTTTACATATTAAAATAATATTTTTTTCTATAAAAGAAAGGAAAAGAAAATAAAAAGAAAAATAAATTCAAAACCCTAACCCTACCCAGCCTGGCCGCAGCCGCTCCCCCCCCCCCTCGCCGGAGCTCTTCTCCCCCCCCCGCGCGGCGAGTTCCCCTCCCCCCCCCCGCGGCAGCCTCCTTCCCCGAGCCGCCCCTTCTCAATCTCCTCCTCCCCTCTTCCTCCTCCCGATCTCCTCCCTCCACCGCCACCACCATCACCGGTCGCCATCACCACCGCCATCCCCTCTCCTTCCCCGAGCCGCCCCTCGCCTCACCGGACCCCCACGACTCCACCACCACCAGCTTCCCCTACGCTCCTCCCCAGCCGATCGTCTCCTCCAACCCACAACAGCCCCCATTTTCCCGACTTCCTGTCAGTCGACGAGAACAGCCTCCCCTCCTCGCAGCCGACCCCTGCCGCCCTCATTCTCCCCCCCCCCGCTGGCCTCGACAGCGGCCACTCGACCCCCCCCTGAGCTCGCCACCACCACCAGCACCTACACCAACCTCCTCCGCCTCCGCCCGACGACGAAGCACCAACTCCACCTCGCCGCCGACAAGCAGCGGCACCTCGCCGAGCAGCCCTGGTCGCCTCCGCTGTGTCCACCAACAGCAGAACCCTAGCCCTAACCTGGACACGTCCTGGACCCGGCTGACAGGACACAGCAGTGTCAAATTGGACACAAGGACACGTGAAATCAGCCTTCACGGAGCCCTGTTCAGGTAACGATTCCTCTCACCTCGTATTTCCGTTTTTAATTCCGTTAGTTGTGACACGTAGGCTAGGTGACCCTCTCGGTGTCCGTGCAACCCGCACGGTGCATCGCGTCCTGTGGCGATCGCGGCAAGCGATCCAAAAATAGGAAAAACAACGACCCGATTCACCACGGAACTGAGTACGCCCCGCCAAATGGGACGACTTGGTCGCACGCGATCTTTACCAAAATGTACGCACTGTTGATACGGACGTACGAAATTTCGCAGAAGTTGATTCGGATGTGCGTGCACACCGGAATCAACGCGTATCCGCCGACACCGTCCCGTATCCGTCAGTTCTGGAACATGCTGCAACTTTGTGAACACACGTCGGATCGAAATGAAACTTGCGCCATCGGACTCGTAGCAATACGCTGGTCCTGTGAGCCAAGTTTGGTTCGATTCTGAGAACGTTGACAGAATTCCGTATCGTGGGCCCCACAGGCTCCACTTGACGGGCGATTTTATGACCGGCTCATCGAAATCCAATTATGGAAGTTCCGTTGGGTTCGTATCGACGTTCTGGACTTGTTGACACTAAGTTTGGCGAATTTGGAGACCTTTGACTCTGACACGTTTTTCGGTGCAAAGCGGCCCACATGTGGACCCCGCTTTGACCGAAAACTGTCATTTTTGCCCCTGTGTCCAAATTGGACTTAAGGACAGGCGTTTCTAGCTATTTGATATTTTCTGAGACTGTTAGTGATATTTATTTCAGCATCTGGAGACTTTCATCCTGAGGCCATAGTTTTTGACACTTGGTATTTGACATATGGATATTACATTTACAGCTCTCTTGCCAGGCAAGTATATCTTGCCTTGTTGTACTGTTTAAATTCAGTTATTGTTAGTTACATGTTTATTTATTTTAATATTATATAAATGTGCGCGTCCGAGCAGACTCAGGTGCAGTCAACGATGGCGTTGACGTTAGGACTTGTGTCTGACCTAGTGTCTAGTAGACCCACCTAAAAGTTGTGAAGTTATTGATATAACTTCCCAGGCCTTGACACGTATCATTACACGTCACAGAGTGAGTTCATGTAGGAATGCGTGCCTCATGCGCGACTGGCCATCAGTGTGAGCAACACGTGTAACGGTATTTAGCTTAGTTGGTTATTTTATTGAGACTTGCATCATAGTAGGAGGTGTCCACGTCGTTTTCACGACTTGTACATCTATATTGGGCGGGGAAGACATCTAGTAGGCGTGTGGGACACCCCCTCCGTGATGTTATATCCTTCGTTCCATGCTCCTCGGAGATGGACGATTGCAGAGTGCCCATGAGTCTGGGGGCATATGACACATATACTAGCCAGTTATGACGATTGGTGAATTACGTCAGCATATGTCTAGCCTACACTTTCCTATGCGTACTACAAGGTCTTCAATTGCATTCACTTAGATGGTTAGCACACCCTATTTATTTATTCAGTATTTATATTATGGCATGTCATTTTTATGTATCTTGCTATGTCCCTCTGAGGACTTGGTCCCCTGCCAGGTGTATATTTTCTTGAGTATTCGCAGGAGCACAGATCCGGACATGTTACGTATATCCCGAAGAGGTCTTCTCTTTGAGCCTCGTGATTGTCAGACGTTGTTCTTATATGGTGTGTATCTGGTTCCTTTTTATATTTTATTTCGGCAGTAGATTTGTTTCCATCTGACTGTCATTCTTAGATATCTGTATTGAGATCTAGTTACATGGTTATTGGTTATTCATATGTTTATGTGATTTCTGTGGATGAGATTTAGATATTATCCTGTGACTTGTGATTAGTTTTACCACTTATGAATTACTGTTCATTATACAGCGTACGCTCGTATATATGGTTTCCATTTATTGGAGTTGCCATATATACAGGCGGCTGGCATGCTTACGTGTCCTGGTCCTACGTATTTTGGGACTGGGGCGTGACAGTAGTCCTTTGAGACATTAAGGGGTTACAGATGTCATGCCCCGATCCCAAAGGTCTCCCGACCCACGCCCCCGCCGGAGCACCGAGGCGAGGTGATTCGCGTCCAGCGGGGGCGTTGGTCGGGAGACCTTCGGGACCGAGGCGTGACATAATGTATGGAACATTATTGAAGTTTGGCTATCATCGTATCTATCGAGTAAGCAGCGAAGGGACATTGTTGAAAGCATTTATCCATCTGAGTATACGAGGCAAATCAAGGCACAGGGTTCTCGGAATACAATAGCATCATTCCATACATTATGCCCCTCTATACGAAAGCAGCCCAAGACCAAGAAATCTGGTTTCGATTGCCTTGAGCTGCTTTCGTATAGAGGGGCATAATGTATGGAACGATGCCATTGTATTCCGAGAACCCTGTGCCTCGATTTGCCTCGTATACTCAGATGGATAAATGCTTGCAACAATGTTCCTCTGCTGCTTACTCGATAGATGCGATGATAGCCAAACTTTAACGATGTTGCCTTGTGCGGACGCAATCCCAGGCTCGCACGGTATCACATCCCTGTGGCAAACGATTATACGCCCCGCAGGAGCACTGAGGCGCGGTGATTCGCGTCCGGCGGGGGCGTTGGTCGGAAGACCTTCAGGACCGAGGCGTGACAACAGACCCAGAACCACCGTTGTCTCCTTTTTGTTCTTTGAGTAGAACAAGTCCTGTGGGAGGATGTCTTAGACGCCTTAATGAGTTCTCATGCATTTTGAATGTCTGGTGTGTTTTCCAGGAAGCATGGTAGCGTAACACTACAAAGGAGCATAAGGTTTCCATGCTACAGTGGGTGAGACCACCATGAGGTTCCTCGGTAGGGTAATGCCTCGGCTTCGCGAGCCATGTCACAGCGGCAGTAGCACCGTACATAGGCAGGTAGCCTAATACTGTAGAATGAAGAGTGGTCGGCAGCACTATAAAGAGGCCGATGACCTCATGTTATAGTGGTGTGACACCACAGAGGTAAAAGATGTAAATCCGCGGCTACGTGAGCCATGTCACAGCGGCGTAACACCGTAAAGAAGCGCAAGGTTTCATGCTGGGTAGTTTGGCACTACAAATAGGCTGAGACATCATGCTACAGTGGATGACACCACATGAAGTAGTGAACCTCAGCTTTAGGGCATGTCATAGTGGTGTAGCACCGCAAGGCAGCACAAGATTCCATGCCAATGACTCTTTAAAAGAACTCACATATAGTGTATGGAAAGAGATACATGCCGTCTCTTGAGGAAAAACTTGTAGACGCCCAAAATATATACACCAAAATCAGACGTGCACATGGCCTTTAATGTGCAACCAGAAGCACTGCTGATGTCATTGTGTAAGTGAAAAGAATTATAACTATGGTGCATAATTCAAGGCTTAGTCCATTCTTGTATCATACTGCTATTTGACCCATGCAAGAAGATTCAAGTTGAAGCAACATCTATCCTAATGCATGCTGGGCAGTCACTGTGGGGAACGCTCAACCCATATATTGAGATATATGGGAGATTGTTGGTGTTTTTTGCCTTTGGACTAGTGAAATATAGTCCCACATCGGCTACACCACCAAGTGGGTATCTCAATATAATGCTTTACTTGTGTTGAGGTATGCACATGGGGTATGGTGAGGCACATGGGTGCCATATGGGGATATTTTTCTAGGAGAAAAAAGGATTAACTCCTCATGAAAGCATCTATGCTTTTTATCATGCTCTTGGAATTTATTCCATAAGAGCTAAGCCCCAAAGGGGCTTAACGACTCAGACTCGGGCTCAAGGGCGCAAAGTGGCACTTTGTTGGCATATTTTGCACTCATTTGATGCGCTCATGTGCTCGTTTATGCGCGAGTTGCATGATCTGTTGCTAGCGTGGTTGCATGCGCGGGTGCTTGAATGCGCACATGCGCTAGTTTATGCACGAGTTGCATGCGTTGTTGCTAGCGTGGTTGCATGCGCGGGTGCTGGAGAAGGGTTCTGAGTGGGCGCTACGCGGGCGCATACGCAGGAGATGCGTGGCCATGCGCACATGAGCAGCTGGGCGGTGGGCGGTAGGCAATGCGCGATACGCGCTGGGCCGCTGCACCGCTGTCCTAATGCACTACAGCGCTGAAGGCGGTTCAGAGTCGGTTATATAAAGATTGCATCTTTAATTCAGATCAGATTTTGTGGGATTTGAATTAATTTTATTCTAATCTCTTTGTAACCGACTATGTGGCCAGGTTTCTCTATAAATACACTCATTTGTTGCTCTTTGAAAGGTGATTAATAATTTCGAGAGAGAGAGAGAGAGAGAGAGAGAGTTGAAGAGAGGTTGCTGCGCCAAGGAGTCCAGGAGTTCATGCGAGTCCAGTAGTGAGGTGACACGAGCGTTCCAGAAGTTCTTCGAGAGCTTGCTGGATCCTGGGAGCAGATCGCAGATAGGGCGAATCTTGCTTTGAGCACCGGTAGTTTTGATCACCCTAGCAAGAGTTCTGTTTAGATCTTTCTTCTTTTCTTTGTTCTGTTCTATCTCATTATAGCGTCTGCGAACGTAAAGAGAAGAATAATCTATTATAGCTTCTTTTTTCTTGTAGTCAGTTTGTAACATGTTCTTGGAGGTGTGCTTCTTAGGAGTAGTGCATCACTTGGAGAGAGACTCTTGCGAGTTTCTGGTGTGCCAACTTCTCCCTTGGTTATTTGTGATCTATTGGAATCAAGTTCTTCAGAGGGCAAACTTGTTTGCTGGAAGCTTTGTGTCTCAACGACAACTTGGGTTCTAGTAGAGAGCAGACTTTCGGGTTTTGCTTGTAGCTCTGCTATTGGCCCGTGCTCTACCATCTTAGATCCTCCTCGGGACTAACATGTTTCATGGCTTTCTGTAAATTACAGATGCGAACATGAACTAGTTCTGGACTTACAAACAGAATAGTGGCTTGAGATGTTGCTTCTACCTCAAACTGATGCCTGCTCCTTCGCTTGATTTTTATGATTAAGCAAATGTCACACATCCAGATGCTCTCTTTATTTTCTGTAAGGGGCTGTTTGGTTAACGGATTTGA
Organism: Iris macrosiphon; assembly: GCA_036927795.1. Taxonomy (NCBI): domain Eukaryota; kingdom Viridiplantae; phylum Streptophyta; class Magnoliopsida; order Asparagales; family Iridaceae; genus Iris; species Iris macrosiphon. Next base: position 22,669,812 of record JAYESA010000007.1, on the reverse strand, counting down.
GGGAGTGAAGCGGTCTAAATTAGAATTTGGAATCACTTTACGTATTTTGTTAGAGAGTTTGCAGGCAAGATTTATTGTGAATTGACATAAACAATAAATCTTGTTTGTCACAAAATTCTCATTTTGATATCGGAGTTTTTTTCTCCGAAGTGGTGCACGAAAGTAAAAAAAAATCATGTTAGATGTAGACCTATCAAAGATAGGTCAGTTCCATACATGCCAAACATTATAGAGGAGACGAAGTCTGGCCTTCTTGAAACAAATAGAACCTCCAATCTAAAGTATACGCACACATATATAAATATTATCATTCTAATAGTCGGACATGTCTATGTTATAGAGCATCAATATTTACATATACTAGTTTAAGATAGAAACCTAATATTTTAAAAGAATATTAAATATTATATGATATTATTTATCTTTCCTGAATATAGCATATGCATCTTTCTCCCTCTTTGCCAGATATTATTTTTAAATAATATTATATGAGAGATCAGGGCACACACTTTGCCTGTGCAATTTCGAGTTAGAATGGAACATGAAAAGATCAACCATGAATTAAATCATAGCAGAATTGTATTTTTAAAAATAGTAAAAATCTTGAGTTAAATCTTAAAATTGAGCAAATTTTCAGAAGATCAAAAAATGGTAGAATAAAATATTTGTCGATTTAAACTATAAAAAATATATATCAAAAGAACAGTTTCATAACATTAAAAAAACAAAATAGCACAAAATCTTTTAATTCAATTCGACTAATGGTACAAGCATGAAGCATGTCACTTGCAGTCAATATATTGGCTATTACAGTCATCATTGTCCGAAGTCACTCAATTATGCTACCAAATGAGAGCACCCGAGCCTGTCATCCCTCAAGTCTGATTTGAACAAATTCAGTCAGATTTTGACAATCCACATCGCGTGCATAGTTCACAGTAATAGGTAGGCCTAGATATCGTACTGGGAGAACTTTCGCGATTTGTATAAGCCGTTGCCAGCTATCTTGTTGATTGCCCGTACAATTGAAATAAACTTAACTCTTTTTTCAATTAAGTTGAAGGCCAGATAATCTCCTAAACTATTGCAAGATTTTTTAGCTAGATGCTACAACCCCTTGTTTGAAGGATTAATAAAAATAAGAAGGACATCATCATAAATAAGTAAGGTGTGAAATTATTGGCCGAACATGCTGATGAAGCGATATGATCTCCTAATATTGCACAGTCCGATCCATTAAACAAGAAAAGTACTGTATAGTAATGTGTGAGTGTGTGTATATATATATAGTGAGTGTATATATATATATATATATATATATATATATAAAGCGGCTTCTAGACGACTCAAAAGTGAGCCGTCTAAGTCGTAAGTAAATACTCAGCCAATTATATTTAAAAAAAATAATTACGGAAGACAAATAAGACCTTAAACCAACTTCCATCTTATTCATCAAAACTGTTAATAAATACTCAACCAATTTAATTAAAAAAAACTAACTAACGGGAGATTAAAAATATCTTAAACCAACTTCCTTCTCATCATCTGTAGCGCACTTTTTTCTTCCATAATAAATTATAATTAAAATATTTTTAAATATTTAAACTATTTTATAATAATATAAAAAAAAATTACGTGCAACGCACGTGCATATATATATATATATATATATATATATATATATATATATATATATATATATATGTAGAATTTACTCCACTTTGAAATATCATAACTCCAATTGGCTTGGCAACTTTGTATAAAATTTTGGTAGCACTCTAATGAATATGTTATTAGACTCTGACCAAAATGTCTGAACTATCAAATTAATGGTTTTCGAGAAATCATATTTCCTTCACATGTTGTCCTATTTGAAGGAATTAATTCATAGAAAAATATAATGATCTATATTTTGTGAGGATTAGGTGCTAGAAAAATGGATAATCATGGTGATATGGGAGATCATAAATCTATTTTTTCAAATTTTCAAAAATTAGTTTGACGGTTCTTATGAATTTTTGAAAGCCAAAAGTTAGTTACAAAATACTAGAAATAGGTTCAAAACCTGGAATATGCTAGTTATATCAACCCTATATAGCTAGAAAATTAGTTTGGCAGTTCCATATTTGTATATAGCAGTTAACAATAATCAGATTACTCTATTTTATCATGGTTCTTTTACTTAACATTAACAATCTTATGGAATATGAAAACATAGACTAATAATATTTCCTTTTATAAGTATGAAGGTAAATGAGAGAAGGATTAAAATCATCCACCATTTAACGAATCGACTTCGTCTAGACCAGACAGATACCGAACGATTCTTCAAAAAGAGAATTTGATGTGATGCATAATCTTCTATATTGGTATAACAATACAAGCGAGTCATCGTGAGACTGTCTCACAGTATCTGTATCGAAATATGGATACTTATTTTATACTTCATGTTTTGTTTTCTAGGATTTCGTGAGATTTTAAAACTTGAAAAATTGAAACTTTGCTTCCTGACCGGTATACTGATGGTATACTACAGTATACCGATGATGTACTGTCCTACGGATATTTGTTTCACTTTTTAGATATTTTTGAGATTTTTTCTATAAATAGTACTTGGTTTCATTTCTCTTTTCTCTTTCTCTCTCTTCTCTCCACCATTTTCTCTTGTTCTTGGAGCTTGGAGCTTGGTCTTGAGACCTGTAGTGTGGTTTCTGAACCCCTTCGTGGTGGTGGACTAGAAGGTTGAGGCTGTGAGCTCGCTGTAGGCAAGTACATCTTGTCGATTCTATGAACTATTTCACTTTCTGTCATTTTCTTTCCTGGAGCTTTGATGGTGTTTTTTTTTGCTTAGACTTGTTTTACTATTATTGTTCATCTCGTGGTTTCTAGCCTATTGACTGTCTTATTTTTTTAATTTCTGGTAGAATCTTGTCCCGCCCCTTTTTGGTAACTCGGTAACGAAAATGGTACCGAAGTTGTGACCATGAGATTTAGTACATATTGTGATATGAAACTTACCCTAGACTTGACTTCTTGTGAGACTTGGTTCTGGTAATTTTCAGGGTTTGATTTGGGACCTGAAAATCAGATTTGACTTAACTAGGTTTATCCTTGGAAATCAACATACCGACGGTATACTACAGTATACCGACGGTATACCAATTTTGACCGATTTAATTTTTAAATATTTTGAGTGAACCCTTATCGGCGCACCGATGGTATACTACAGTATACCGACCCTTGCCGACATTGGTAACTGACTTCAGGATATTTAAGTTGGCCGGCATACCGACGGTTATACTACAGTATACCGACGGTATACCGATTTATTAGAATTCAGAACTTGCTGTATTTTTCGTATCTCTGGATCAGTATACCAACGGTATACTGGAGTATACCGACGATATATCGATTGTGTTCTCTTTTGCATGTGAATTCTTTTAATGTGCTCTTTGATTGCTTGCAACTGATTTTCTTATGTTTATTATCCTGCATGTCTATTTATACCTTATTGTCTCGACCCGACATTTTGTATAGTTAGGGGCTTTACACCCATATACACCTGTCCAGTACATGTTACCGATCGATATCCTGACGACCAGGCATATGTATTAGTAGATGATGATTTACACTCTATGTACATATTGATACGACCAGACATATGTATTAGTAGAGGATGATTTACACTCTATGTATACTTGATACGACCAGGTATTTGTATTAGTAGAGGATGATTACACTCTATGTACATTTGATACGACTGAGCCTATATATTAGTAGAGGATGATTACACTCTATGTACACTTGATACGACCAGACATTTGTATTAATAGAGGATATTTACACTCTATGTACACTTGATACGACCAGACATTTGTATTATTAGAGGATGATTACACTCTATGTACATTTGATACGACTAGGCATATGTATTAGTAGAGGATGTTTACACTCTATGTACACTTGACTCGACCAGACATCTGTATTAGTAGGGGACGATTACACCCTATGTACATTTGACCAGTGACCAGTAGGCAGTGGCTAGTAGCAACATTCTTATGTTCCCTGTTCGTGACATTTTCTGTTATGGCTTGAGTTGTGCACCTTAGCTCTGTATTTTTTTACTTGTGTAGTTGTGGTTGATCTGTTTGTACATGTTATCTTTTCTTCTCCTTGGCATGTCTCGATTTATTTGACATGTTTTATGTATCCAGTTATATTCATGTTTATGTGGTGCTTATTACATTTCTAGTGGTTATATGTTATCAAGCTTATTGTCTTTCTTTTCTCGGGAGAAGTGCAGTAGTAGCGCACGAGTCTTGATTCGCATTATTTATTCATGTTGCTTAGCGTATTGTAGCTCTATGTTGTTTTGCTGGTTTTAGTTCATAGCTATTGGCTTCCTTTGTGGTACTTGCTATTTGGGGGTCTGAATCCACTGGTTTTGCTTGGCCAGATTCGGTAGCAGAGTCCGAGGATCTTACTTTCCTTCTCGAGGATGGTGACTACCCAGATCATCAGACAGCTTGAGTGGGTTTCCTTCTACCCCCACTAGATCTTGTACTGTTTATTCTTTTGAGACGTTTAGCCACCGAGCACGTGTTAGCTCGTGTTTTGGATTTAACATTCTGCCTACGGGCAATGACATGATTAGCGTATTCTAGACCATGGCTAAAGTTGATCATGTATGAATTATACTTTGCTAGTTATTCATTTTGTATTACTAGCTTCATGATCATCTATGCATTTTTGGTTTGTGACGCTTTACTATTTTGCTCCAGATGATCTTATTTCTTGTTTATTGTTTATCTGCTTGTGATTGAGACACCTAGGACCGTTTGACCTAGGTTTGACTGATGGATTGTAGTATTAACCCCCATGTTTCACAATTTTACCGTATATGCGGAGTACTGGTGTGCTCTAAATATACTTAGCTGACCGTTGTTATTTTTTGCTCTCCAGTATTCTGGTTCTGGGGTGTGACAGTCATGCCCCATAAACCATTCAATCCGACCAAATCAAGTAAGTTTGCATCGCCCCTCAAATTTTCTGATTTTTCGTACAACCCAAATCCAACCAGCCTATTCAATCCAAGAAGCCAAATAATATCTCAGCTCGGAGTGGGGCATTACACCTATCACATAGATCTATTAATGATTCTTATGCATTATTCCAAGTCAAATCAGGCAATTCGAGCCAACAAATCAGTCCGATGTACCGCACGGAGCGGGACATTACAATAATGACGTCAATAATGGGTGCACTTGGAATACTTCTGTCATTTTAGCCAGCCATATGTAAAATGATTATTGTTAGGATTACAATTAGGATTTTATGGTAATTAGGGTTAATATTTTAGGGTTAATGTTTTAGGGTATTATGGCTAGGGTTAGTGTTTGTTTTAGGTTTAGGGTTTTAGGGTGAAGTATAGGATTTTAGGGTTAGGGTGTTAGGTGTTAGGTATAGGGTATAGAGTATCCCATTAAATAAATAATTTTAAAATTAAGAATATATTTTTTATTAGAATAAATAAAATTAACTATTTTTGCTAAATAAAACTAACTTGATTTTTTTTCTACTAAATCCTGCTTCTACTTACTGCTTATGTTTTATCTCTTCTTCTCTTCTCCCTTTCTCTTCCGGATATTTCTAAAGGCACTACAAAACTTACTTAAGCTAGTAAATTTTTTTTTTTTTGAGTTATTACAAGTTTGTCATCGAAAAGTTTGCATCAGGCTGTCCAAATTTTTTCCAGGACTGTCAACAATGTTGACAGTCATTCTAATTGAAAGGACTGTCAACATTGTGACAGTCCTATAGAAGAAGAAAAAGAAGAAGAAGAAGCAACAACAACAACATTAGGGGCGGGCGGGCGGGCGGGCGGCGGGGTGAGGGGATGGGCCGGCGGTGGGCGACGGCAGCGGCGGCAGCATCGACATCAGCAGTAGCAGCAACAACGGCTCCTCCACCCTCTCTGCCTCGTCCTCCCTCCTCCACCCTCTTCTCCTCCTCCTTCTCGTCCTCCTTCCTCCGCCTCGTCCTCCCTCCTCCACCCTCTCCGCCTCGTCCTCCTTCCTTCTCCTCCTCCAGACTCCTCCTCCTCCTCCCGTCGTCGCCTCCTCCTCCTCCTCCGACGGTTGGAATTAGGGTTAGGGTTGGGAAGGAGAGAGATTGGGTTGTCCTGAATAAATTTGAAATTGTTCTGAGTAAAAATTTTAAAAATCTGGACTGTCCTGAATTAATAGGTTGTCCTAAGTAATTGTTGAAGTGCCTTTAGAATTAGCATTCTCTTCCTCTATTCCCCCCTATTCCCTATATATCTATGAGCCAAATCAGATTATAATTTCTTTTTGTAAAATTTACTAAAGCAACTAATAAATTTCGAGTCTATTGAAATTCGTCATTGGGGAATCATCTCTCTCTCTCTCTCTCTCTCTCTCTCTCTCTCTCTATATATATATATATATATATATATATATATATATAATATATATATATATATATATATATATATATACACACACACTTGCCATCCTCCCCTCCACCAGAACAAAAATTTTAGAGGAAAGTTCTTAATTTTTTAAACTCGATCATTAACATTAACTACTATAGAATTACATACATCTTATCTTTCATTTTTTTAAGTGCCTAAACAAAATAAAAATAAAAATAATAAAAATACCTAAATAAAAAAATTTGTACACGTGTCGTAAGGTGATTGTAAGTTTTTTTTTTGACTTTCCGGCATAACGTACGGGACCCGGCATAACGTTCGGAACTTTTGTGCACATTGCATTGCATATCTTTGGTCCCACTGTCTCCCAACTCCCACCATTTATAAATAAAAGAAATAATACGTTCCCGTGGCTCGATTCACTGACCTTCTACCACCCAGTCGGGGTCTTGTACATTTTCTCGGTAATCACAAGAGTCACTTGAGTTCAGTAATAGTTGATGGTATCAAGTTAAAATTTAGCCCATAAACTATATTGGCACGTGGCTCTCATCTATGTTTTTTTTTTATATATGTCCTTTTCATTGGGTCAAAAATTTTCTAAGAGGAGATTCAAACTGTGTGCATTAAACAACAGACCACAACCCCGCGTACATTATAATTTATTTTTTAATGTGAGTTCCTATTTGAGTTTCAGTTGTCGAACTAATCTAAAAAATTCTTAAGTTTTCGAGCAATTAGTGTTACGAGACACGTTCCATTTCCTCGGGGTTCTTGATAAAGGCACTGCAAAAATGACTCCGGCTGTCCCAACTTTTTTTTTTCTAAATTTTTTTACTTAAAATTTTACTCAGGACTAGTCCAAAAATATATTTAGATTTTGACAGTCCTAAATAATATATGCAATTCAATGGACTATCTGTCCAAATTTTTTGGACTAGTTCCGAATAAAATTTTAAGTAAAAAATTTAGAAAAAAAAATTGGACTACCCTGCATGTATTTTGTAGTGTCTTTATCATCAGCCTTTCCTCGGCTTACTTGAGTCGGTTTTGTAAAATTGGACGATCCAAACAACCGTCACCAAAAGTCCGCCCCCTTGCCTTGCGGCGAGACGTCACATCCGCGAAGAAACCACGCAGATGCTGCAGACCGACGTCTCCTTCCTCCACATAGTTAACCTCGCCCCGCCTCGAACTCATCATCCTCCCATTTCCCGCCAAAATCCACTCCCCTCCCCTACACCACCATGACCATTGCCATGGCCTTGTACCCTCTCCATCGCCAATGGAGACCCCCGTCCCCTTCCGCCGGTCCGTCTCCGAGCCCCAATTCCCCAACCAAACCCTAACCCTAGTCCCCCGAAACCCTAGCCACCGCCGCTCCATGTCCTCCTCCTCCGTCCTCGTCATGATCCAGGAGTGGGCCCCTTCTTGCTTCTCGAGCAAGAAGACCGCCGACATGCCGGTGGCCGTGCGGCCGCAGGAGAAGTCCTTGAGGGAGAGAGTTACGTCGCCACCGCCGACGATGCCGAATCCGTCGCTGGTGGTGAAGGCGGAGAGGGAATACGTGTGGGCGTACAAGTACCGGCCGAAGTTTCTGAAGGATTTCTTATGTAACCGGGACGGGGCGGAGGCGCTCAATGGCATGGTAAAGATTGTATCTTAAATTATTATCATTCCATCTGCTGCTCCCACTTATCACCTAACACTCCGTGCACTCTACGGAAAACCTGCTTAAGTTGAACACGTGTCATTTGGAAGTGCTGGTGGATTCTAAAATATTCCAGGGTTAGCGGATGATACATTCATTAGGACGAAGATTGCAAATATATTCTTTGTGAAATCACAGCATAACGATATGAGAATTCACTATTATAGATGTCAAGGTTTTGTTCGAAATAGATTATAGATGTCAAGGTTTTGTTCGAAATAGCAACTTTCGAGACATAAGTTTTCTAGATGTACTATTTCTTGGCATAGTTCGGGATATAGAAACCATAATTACCTTGAGCGCAGGTACGTCTTGGGTCATGGTACAGGCTCCTGAACAGGGTATGCTAGTTGTCTTTATTTTCGATATGGAAAGGGTGAGTTGGTTCGCCAATTCAGTACGTGATAAGCTTTATATTATTGGGTTGATACTGGCTACTTGTTCATATTTGACTCAATAGCCGTGTCATATATGGAAAGGAAACCTTATAGAACATAAGAAAAATTTAAAACCTGTTACTTCATTAAATAAGATGAAAAACTTGACTTTTCTTAGTTATACGTTAACTCAAACGCAACATTACAAAATAAAGTGGTACAATGGTGCCAAATCAAAATATGTAAATAAATCAAAAAATTAAATGACAAAAGACTTAGAATATTCATACAAAATAAGAGAAGCATTCAAAAATCCTCATAAGCTCGTTCTTTTCTTTGCATGGACAACTTGTGAAAGAGAGTGATGGCCCATGAGCAACGAAGAAACAACAAAGGTTCAAACTACTAAGTCAAAGTTCATAATAAATATGCAGCTATGGAAGTCCAATTGACAAGAAACTCAAGTTTTTTTTTCTTTCCAATTTTCTTTGCATCCAACAATCTCTTGCAAAACTAAGTTTTTAGTGATCTTTCAACTCTTGATTTGGATCGCCAAATTTAGCAATGGATATAGATCGAGTACCATAATGATCTGGATCGAAAAAGTACACCCAAACCGGAAGTATAGTACCAGAATGTGATCCGATGGGGGTTTATGTGTACCCGGAATCATGATGGCAACTTTGGGTCGTATTGTGGAGCGAAAAAACAAGTTTGTGTTTGCAAGGCCGTAATTATTTCCTTCAACTGAGCTAGTTTTGACTCTGCTAATCCTACTTCAATTTTAGTTCTTTCTAAAATTGAAGTCAGGGTTTTGAGGTCTGGAATTCTTCTCAAGTTAAGTTAGGTACAAGATATATAGGACTTAATGTTTTCAGGCTTTGAAATTCAGATCTTCATTATTCAATAAGAACTAATGCTGGACGTTCAAGTTAAAACTATAATATTTTTTAACTATGTTAATCTTCAGCTTCATTTTTGCAAGTTTGATGAAGCTGCACATTGAAGTTCCACTTCACTTCTCAAGGTAAAATAGATTTTGAAGTTTGAAAGTCCTATTTCGTTGTGAGATTATGAACTCTAGTCAGGCTTTCGCATGGCGTTAAACTTTCTAGCATTACTTGTTGGCGGTAGTGTTTTTCTTTTCAAATTGATTGTTTGCTTATGATAACTTAGGATAATTTATGCTATTTTGAACTTTTCACAGTGATGCGAGTCTCAGTGGCTAGGGGTACTTATTGGAATGTAGATGGGAAAAAAGAATGTCAGGTTTAGGTCGGAATTTTGACCAGCAGGGTTGGATTTCTGACCAGATGTTGTCTAATTGGCTGGAGATGAAAAATGGACAGGAATTCTGATGGAGTTGGTCTGGAATGTACTTATATGTTCGTGAGAGTTATTTTATAGTGTTTATGGTGGTATTCCATTTTTTATACATTTACCAATGTGATCAGAATTTTTATCGAAGTTATCAGGGATTTAAATGATATAATGAAATGGAGGAACTACTTAATTTCAAATGTATAATGGAGAGGGGTATGTTGCATTCCATACTAGATGGCATTTTTCCCATGGGGGCGTTTGGATGAAAGTTTTGTATTCTTGGGAATTCATTTTCCATTCCTTTCCAATGGGAAAGGATTTCGACATTTCCATATCCATGTTTGGTTAGGTTATGTTGGGAATATGGGAAATGAATCTTAATTTATTTAGTTTTTCATAAATATTCTTTCATTAATTCCATAATGCTTCTTTTAGCTAAATTCACATGTTTGGGATAGAAGTTGGAATTTTGAAAGTAAAAGGAGGATTTTATTGTCCAAACAAAACATCCAAACAACATTCCTAGGAAAGCAAAACTATTCCCAAGGGGGGCTTGGATTTTACTTTCCCACAACAATGGGAATATGAAGTCCCTCCTATTCCTCCCCCCCCCCCCCCAACAAGGGTAAGGAATCTAAAACCCATTCCCAAGACTCCAAAACTTGAACAAAATGCCCCCCAAATGTGCCATTTATTTTTGGGCTCAACTCAAGTGGTCATTTACGAAATGCTAGCCCAACCAGTGTTCCGGAAATGGGCGTTGGGGCAAACAGGTTGAAACAAATGGCCCTTAGAATATAACAACTAGCCCTTAGAATATTATATATCAAAGTGTATGATAAATTGGTATGTATGCTCAAGAAACACAACATAATAAAGTTTTGTCAAGATGTTTCATATAAACTTGTTTTGTCATGCTCTTTACTTGTTGATTGACCTCTACTACTCATTTAATTGTTGTTTATTGAAACAACTAGGTGAGTAAGCAGCAGTGCGGTCATTTTATATTTGAAGGTCCTCATGGTGTTGGAAAGAGAACTATGGTTTTAGCGTTCTTGAGAGACTCATTTGGACAAGAGAAATTGAAGGTAAAAGCAAACAACTTATGGAGCAATGGTATAAGGTTTCATAGCTAAATTGGGTTCTTGTGACAATTTGCGTCTCTTTTACAGACTAGAAATGAGTCGAGGAAAATTGAGCTTAAGGTACTTGGCTTCTATTGCTTGATTATATTCCATGCAGATGATTCATCACTAAATCTTCTATGGAGCAATACTCTAATGTATTTGTACAATACATGAATTTTCATACTTTTTAAAGAAGTACCTGCCAAATAACAGGCATTTGGTTGGGAAAATTATGAACTTTTCTGCTATTCAGGAAGAACAGATCACCTGCATTGATGTGAATGTGAGAATATCTTCCCAGCATATTGAGGTCAATTTATCTGAGTTGCGTGGGTATGAGAAGCATGTTATTGTGGCTTTGATAAATGAATCCTGTGACCCTTCAGATAAAGTTCCTTACTGTGATCACTCTAATTGTCGAGGTATGTGACTTCTATCATATGCCAGCTGGTGCTAGTTATTATGTTGCTTCTATTTACGTATGAGATTAGCAAAATTTTCCAGACATGATTTTATATCTTCTTTGTGAAATATTTATGAGCACTAGGAAATGAAATGAAGAATACTTCAGTTATGCTATGTTTATTTTGTTCTTATAATCTCTTATAAGATACACATTTTTAAATAACTTTGCCAGCTATTGTCATCCATGAGGCCGACAAGCTTTCAACAGATGCTCAACAATATATTCGGTGGATCATGGAGAAGTACAAAGGTTGTAATAAAATCTTCTTTTGCTGCTATGATGCCTCAAAGCTTCAAACAATTAAGCATCTCTGCAAAATTGTAAAACTCCAACCTCCTTCAGACAATGAGGTGATTCATTGTAGATATACCTATATATGAGTTTATGATCTTCATATGTTGAGTCTATTTAAGTAAAACTTAGTTTACAATTAGGTTGTTGAAGTTTTGGAGCATATTGCGAAGAAAGAGTGCATAGAGTTACCACATGATGTGGCAGAAACAATTGCTAAGAACTCAAAGCATAATCTTCAGCAGTCAATTCGCTCATTTGAAGCCTCCTGGAAGTCAAGGTGAGCAAGTTGCACATAGTTCACATGTACCCATAGTCAAATTTCAGTTAAAGGTTCATTTCAATTTCAATTAAATTCATTTGTTATTTGTTGAAAACTATTGATAAATGTAGATTATGCTATGCAGTTACTTACTGCTTTGTCTTCTTATCTGGTTGTGTTGAAATGCTCTGACTTACCATAGACATAAGTATCATAGTTAGTCTTGTTTATTTTTGATAAAATTTGTGAAGTCTTCTTTGAGCCTATTAAGGGTAGCTTTTGATTCAGTGGCGACGCACTACACTATCTACTTCGGCTCTTGCCTTTCCTAGTCATTCAGCACTAAATATCTTTCCCTTGTGGGGGCCACCTCATTCTTCTTGCATGCTATCATTTCTGTATGTTCTCTATCTTCTTGCTCATAAGTGCGACCCACACCACTTACAATATGCACATAACACTAAGTCGTTTCTAGTTCTAGTACAGTGTCATCTCATCAATTTTTGGTTACATGTTTGTGTTGCTTGCTTTCTCATGCTTTAGCTAGTATCTCAAATTATAGATTTTTTTGTACAAGCTCTGTTTCCCGTGTAGGAAATATTACTAAATTTGTGGATATTACTTAAAGCCACAAGCACTTGTACATGTGTTTCTTGCTATTCTTTTGTACTATAGGATCAAGAGATTACACTACATATAGTTGGCTTTAGTTCTGAGCTGAAACTTCTTCTTTGTTTTGTTATGTTGTACCTTCAATATAACTAGCGTTCTGACTAAGTGCATAAATGGATTTGTGTCTTACCCATAGTCAGATGGAATGTGGAATATCTGGGTCATCGGGTTCAGGAACGCGGTGCGAGTTTAAGAACGTGGGACACTCGTCTTTATTTTCCATATGGGGCTAGGAGGCTCAGTTGGTTTGTGAATCCTGTTTGTTGTACGCTTAAAAAATAGAAGAAAGGGGAATAAGCACTGAAAAAGTACCTGAACCTGAATAGATTGGACATAGTACAGATATCCCTAAACATTTAGGGTGAATTGGGTAAATGGATTTGATTGGGAATTCCAAACTCTTATTTGGCTTTGTTATTGATGCAATATATTTCTCGGACCTAATCCATTGGTTATCTCCAAGTTGTCTAAAGCAAGGTTTTACACAGGCCGAAACCATACGTTGTGGCCGTTGTGGATTGGGATTGGATTGGATGATCTGAAACTGACTGAAAAACATTTGAAACCCCCCAAACTGCCAAAAATGTTAGCAAAACTGAGACTTTAGCTTTATTTGCCCTTCTAGATGTTAGTGCATGATTAAATCATAATTCTTAAGTCTCATACCCTTATTTTGTATGATGTAATTGAAACTGTTGTGAGGACAGCTGAAGATGGATCTCCAATTAAGTTTACCATAGGCCTACATCAAGGATCAGCACTAAATATTTACCTCGTCGTTCTAGTTACTATTAACTTCTTAGTTCCATTGTGATAAGAATTTCATGGTGTATGTTATTTGTTGATAATATTGTGTTATTACTTAGTTCATGAGACTAGAGAAGAGTTTAGGATAGAAAGGTTTTAAAATCAGTAGAGCAAAAAAGAAGTTTATGAGAAGCGTGAATAGAGAAGCTTTAGAATCTAAAGGTTTTAAAATTAATAGAACAAAAAAAAAAGTTGGTAGCTTTTCTAGGAATATATAGTCAATATATATATATAAGTGATCGTTTTCGCTGTTTAGGTGCGATCATTCATCGTGACGGAGAAGTTGAGATGGATGTTCAATAAATAAACTCATAAAGGTAGGATGGTTGAAATGGAGGAACTTCAGGAGTACTTTGTGATTGTAAGATATCTTTCAAATTGAAAGCAAAATTCTAGATGACCACAAAATATACCAGCCATGCTTTAAGGATCTGAATGTTGGGCATCAAATGGACATGTCCAAAAATTGAACATTGCTGAAATGAGAATGCTGAGATGGATGACCAAGAACACATTAAAAGATATGATAAGAAATGCGTCCATACATAGAGAATTGTAGGTGTCGTTAATTGAGAATAAGATTAGATAAATTGCTACATGGCTTGGACTCATTGGACAGAGACCAATTGATGCACTGGTTAGGAGTCATAAGTATTTAGCGAATGACCAACCAGAGCTAGGAGTAGACATAAAAGAAGAGAGCTTAGATTGAGACTGAATAGGAATATTGCTTTTGCTAATTGCTAATGTGAGAGAAGAGATGGCCCTTAGCAGAACTGAATGGAAGACTTGGGTTCATGTAGCAGACAGAACCATAATGTTTCATGTAGCCGATCCCAAATATTGGGATAAAGGCTTTGTTGTTGTCTCGTATTTTTCATTTAGATAAGCTAATAGAAAATGGTGATATCTTATGGGTCTTTATTCAACATTCATATGTTACCTCTTTCACTTCTTCACCACATTTCATTGGTGCAGACCTATTTTGCGCCAGTACGGATGCGGATATGGGTAAGGACACGGGCATTTTCAAATAGGTTCAGGTTAATCACATATGTTACACAAATACGGGTATGGACACGATACGGATAAGGGCACCATTTTGCCATGTCCGTGCAACATAGGTGCAGACCCTAAGCTTTGCCTAGATGCTTAATCCAAACTTATCAGTGTACTGAATACTGATTAACTGTAAAGATGTACATCATCTTCATCTATGCTATAATTACCCTTGTTTTTGTGTTTAACTTGTTAGTGCCTTTTCTCTTTGATAAGTTCTACTAATGATTGAATTAGCATCTGCAACATTCTTCCATGTGTTGAAAGTTTTTATCTTGTACAAATATTATGATGCTTTATCTTTTTTTCCCCTTCTCTTCTGATTAGAGTATGAACTACATATTCTGTTCCTTCTATTTTCCTCTTTGTAACTGAAACTTATCAGTTTCTAGAATTTAATGTGGATTCTTTAACTTAAATTGCAGTCACTCATTTACGGAAGACCAGGTTGTTTTGACAGGATGGGAAGATGAAATTGCTAACATAGCTAAAAGCATTGTGAATGAACAAAGTCCAATGCAGTAAGTACTCTTGTCCTTGCATAAATTTTGTGCTAACTGTTTGTGGAACTGTCTATATCTGTGGTTGGCAGTGAAAAATTGTTGCCAAGATTGCTTATGCTTTCTTTTCATTGACTTGAGGGAAGAATCAAGAAATTGATGGTGGTTTTCTTATGAAGGTTATATGTCATCCGTGGCAAGCTTAAAAAACTGATTGAGCATAATGTATCACCAGACTTTACTTTCAATGTACGCATCCCCTCTTCTAATCTTTTTGTGGTACTTGTATTAGGATTGTTCATGAGTGTTTATGTTTTTTCTTGAACAGATTCTGATATCCGAACTGAAGAAGCTTTTGGATGGTCAGTTCCACAAAGAGATTGATGCCTTATATCAGGAATACAAAATTGTGAGTAGAAAAAAACACACTTGTCCATTGCTTGCTATGCTCTACTTATCAATCATTATTATTGTATTATATCATTCTTTAATGAAGACATGCTGACATGTAGTCTATTCTTGATGCACAGCGTGGCAATGATAGTTTCTTGAATCCTGAGAAATCTTTACCATCTTCACTTGATAGACAAGCGAACTCCAGTGACAAGTTTAATGATCTACGAAAAAATGTTCGCTACTTTATGAGAATTGAAGGTAAAATTTTGAAATCTCTTGGTGCATAATATTTGATAGGCTCTTGGTCATAAAAGAATTAAGACAATTAACCATTGAGTCCATTTTTGTTCACCCACCAAAACTAGGATGTATGTTCACCCTTCCACTCAGTGTTGCCACGTGTCAAAATAGGGGTCAAAACCACTTTGTGGCAACACTTGAGTGGAAGGGTGAACATACAGTAGTTTTGGTGGGTGAACAAAGATGGACTCATTAACCATGGAAGGATTGGCAATAACTTGCATTCCCCATTTATCTTTTCCATTTAATGCATCGTGGCCCCAAATACTTTTGTCATGAATAGTCTTTCTGAAACTCAAATTGGTGTCTTGTAAGCGAACTCGTGGACTGGCTTATCTATATGTCATACAGGCCCATTTATGGAATAATCTATATTGTAGTTTTTTGCCTATCAATTAGGTAATATGGGTTTCTCCTAGCCATTTATATAGGCTACTGTTAACACAATTAGCAAGGGAAAAAACCCTGACATAAATTTCTAAGAGCTTTTTGGGTGCAATGGAGAATCAATTTATTTTTATTCTTCGTAGGGTTTCCTTTCTTATTGTATCACTAATCTGTAAGAAAGGCATAGTGTAAGAAAGGGATAGAGTTCTAGACTTTCCCTGTACAAGGAACACCTGTCCTTTCTCCTGAGGAACAAAAGCTATTTGTTTTTTTTTGGCTTTTGATAAGGGCACTACAAACCTTACTAAGGGCTATAGCCCAGGATTGGGGCTAGACCATTAATGAACAAAGTTTACTCACTAGCCCATTAGTTTACTCATACTAGCCCAAACTTGAAACTCTCCTCCCAAACCCTCCAAACCCCACTGGAGCCCTCCCCCCTCCCGCTGGAGCCGTTCTCCTCGACTTCGTCCTCCTCCTCCTTGTCGATGGCTCCCAAAGTCTCGAAAGAATCAAGGTACAATTCTTCCTTCTCCTTGTTCTATTGCATTTACAAAATTTTCCAAAATTTTTAAAAATTCCTATTGCATTTCGAAAATTTTGAGTGATTTTCTTTCCATTCTTCAAATGAGGGTATACAAGTCCTGAATGTAGTTTAGGATGTAGTTTAGACGTTTACTTGGATGGTCGTACCCGATTTTAGGGCATACAATGTCGACAATCGTTGAAAGTATCGAGCAGTATCGGGCGGGACTGTAGAAATTTCTACTGTCCCATATAGATTTAGGACTGTAGAAAATTCTATAGTCCTATATAAATTAAGGACTGTAGAAATTACAGTCCTAAATTTATAAAGGACTGTAGAAATTTCAACAGTCCTAAAAAAATTAGGACTGTGAAAATTTCTGCAGTCCTGTATACGTATAGGACTGTAGAAATTTCTATAGTCCTGAATGTTAAATTAATTTAGGATGTTAAATAAAATTTTATTTTTTGTCTTATAGTCATGACCCTCGGAAGACCACTATGGATGAAGATATCATCAGAAGACGCCCTACTGCGTCGATGCGTAAGGAACGCATTGTTTCGCGTACTATTGAACCATGTGTCACTATCCGCGACCCCGAGACGCGCCCTGAAGTTAGGAAATGTCGATTGACGAAGAAGACTGTCACTCGTTCGAAGAGACGTGCTCCTCCTAGTTCTTCAGGTTCTTCCTTCTCCGATGAGGACATGCCAAATGTCCCAAATCGGCCAACTGATGGTTCAGGACCTTCTCAGCCTGCAGATAGTCCTGTCGAGAGTCTCCCACAAACCCTCGAAAACTGGGCTACTGATGGTTCAGGACCTTCTGAGCAGCTATATAGTCCAGTCGAGACTCGTCCAAACGGTTGCTCTATGTTACCGTCGATCGAAAACCATATTGTATACCAAATATGGAACAATCCGGTAAGTACATTATGTTATGATAATTTTATATATAGTTGTAAGTTCAAAGTTTATCCAATTATCTATAGATAAGTACATTTTACATAGAGGTATAACTTCATCCAATTGTTTACTTTTCAGGAGAGTTCTCGTATGTTGACGGTGATCAACCACGGGAAAAAATGCAATACATGGAGGTATGAATTATTGGGAGACGATGTGAAGGCAAAAATTAGTTCCACCGGTTTACAATATTTGGGTAGCTACTCATATACGACGGTAGATAATGCACTGATATCAGCATTTGTAGAACGATGTCATCCAGAAACCAACACTTTCCATCTACCCAATGGGGAGTTGACGATTACCCTTGATGACGTCCATCATATATTGGGACTTAGGGTTGATGGTCGAGTCATGATGAATCAAACTTTTGATGAGTCGAGCATCAACTTTTACGACCATATTGTGGATTATGTATCAGGGTGTCTGGGAGTTGATGCCCACTAGTTTTACCACTCTTCGAGAATTCAAGAAGTCCTACGGACTTCCTTTAAAATATTTGGAGGAGATATTCGCTGATCCGGACCCCGAAATGGATAATAGCGATAATGTGGCCCGCGGATATATGCAGTTCATCTTAGGGGCTGTCGGCATTACGGATAAGTCTGGAACGTCCATACATGCCAAATATCTCCTCAATTTGGACAACATTGACACGGCGGAAGAAATATCTTGGGGAAGCGGTATACTAGCATACCTTTACCGCGAGCTTGGTGCGGCATTCCGCGTGGGTTCGAAGACAATATCCGGATGCCAGACTCTACTCCATGTATAGATATATCTTTGTCAACTTGTATACATAATTTAAAATTTTGTTGTTAATTTTTGGACTAATGTTTTTTTAACCTGGTTACGTGAAGGCATGGATATACGAGCACTTTCCAACCCTGCATCGGGCTAAACTGAATCGAGGGTATGACGAGAACCTTCCTAGAATGTGCCGATGGAAACCAACTAAGGAAGATGCGAAACGTCCTCACACATTGGCCACCCTACGGAATGCACTCGAAGATATGACGACAGAAGAGGTGAATTGAGACCTAATTTTTTAATGTTTGGTAATAATTGACTACGTTATGCTAAATGACGTTATGCTAAATTTTATGCGGTACAGATTGTTTGGGATCCATATCGTGATTTGCGACAGACTAGTCGTCCATTGCAACCAGTCGCTTTATATCACGGTCTTATAAGTTGTCATAAAATCGAGGAGGCTTATATGCCGGATAGAGTTCTTCGTCAGTTTGGCTACATACAAACTGTCCCAAAGCGCACTTTGAAAATGATAACTGCTCCGCAAGGTACAAAACCGCTAAACTATATTCCTGCGACGTTTAACCGGGTCTCGGACTTCTTCACCGAGTGGCAACGCCACGTTATTAGAGACACTGAACGACAAGCAGCAGTAAATATGACGGAATATAGCGACGACTATTTCGCCTACTACACTGGTGTCGGACTACCTACCTTGTTCCAACGCGGAGGCGATATTGTGCGTGTACCTTCAGATCTTCCTGCCAAATCGGTCTTGTATACTGCATTGGTCAAGATGGTGAGCCAACTTCTTCACTTTCAGTTTGATATTTGTAAATGTTTATAACATAACAAAATTTTTAAATTCTCATGAATAGGCTAGGAAAGTGAAGAAGTTGGGAAGAAGCCTCGTAAGTTGCCAGGGTTCGAATTATATGGCAATCAATGACGAACTACAACAAATCGACAACGCTGAAGATTTTTCTTTCTTGGAAAATAGAGAGCAACGTACAAAGAGGCGGCATGAAGTTTAGGCCCCGTTTGAAGACTTGTAAAACTTTCAATGAATTTGAGTTTTGAGACATGTAAAAGTTTTAAGTTTGAATTTGACTTGTAAAACTTGAATGAATTTGCTATATATGGCACTTTGAATATTTGTGTTCCAAGTTTGCTACAATTGCTACAATTTCAAAATTTGCTACAATTGCTACATACATACAATTTGTGTTCTAAGTTTGCTACATACATACAGTTGTCAAATGTGCAGATTTTGACAGTGTACTAGGACTGTCATAATTTTGACAGTCCTAAACTTACATAATTTTGACAGTCCTAAACTTACAAAATTCTGACAGTCCTAATTTTCTGACAGTTTTACATATAATTTTGACAGTCCTAGTATCGATTAGTATCAATGCACAACATACAGTCAAAATCGATTAGTATCAATACACAACATACAGTCCTAGGGTTTAGATAACTTCTTTCATTGCACAACATACACACAACATACAGTTTAATATACAGTTAAACATACATTTCAATATACAGTATCAATCGATTAGAATATCAAAGTAGTCGTTCGGCATGATTTTTGGATCCTCCATCTTTATCTTCTTATAGGCAGCCATTGCATCCGTGTAGGGTGTCGTCCATGCGATCGCTTCCTCTGGTGCGTGTTTATACCAAAGCGTAGAAGGTGGCAGAATAGGAGAATGACCGATCAACCTTGGGATGACGAAGTGTTGTCCGACAAGCCCTATCGAACATAGATTGGATACTCCGTGTTCGGCCGGGGAGCACATATTGGAAAGAAAGTATTGTTAATGCCTTGTGAGATAATTACAATAGGTATCTTATACCTATTAGAGAATACGTAAGCAGCAGGCGGGACATCCATGTAATGGTCTGGTCCGGTAACTGTTTCCGTACAAGATAAGCTTGCCAACAAATCTCCAACAATTTCTTCGCCGAGTATCTGCCTATAGAAGGGTAGTCGAGACTCCAACTCCTCATACAGCTCTTCCCTAACCTGTCTCCATCCTGCTTCAACTGAATAGCCTAGTTGTCTTGCTAGTGCATGATATCCACAATGGCCATCATTAGGAACATCAACAATAGACCAAATGAAATCCCGTATCTCAGGTAGAATTTTTTTAATGTATAGACTATATGAATCAGAAAAGTTATCTAAACCCTCCGCCGTGACTGCATCGTTCGTTTTCTGTTTCTTGCCCCTTCGAATAGTAAGCTTACTCTTTTTCTGCAGAAATACCACCCTTTCGATTACGGACTTTGCCTCCAAACTGCGTTCAATATTTTCAAATAAGGATGGATCTCTTTTAGTTGACTCCTTCTCCTTCTTTTTTGCTCTACTCTTTCTTGAGTGTGGTCTTCCCTTAGGAGTTCGAACAACATATGGCTCTTGCAATCGAGTTGTTGCCGGGACTGCAATTTCTTGGATTTTAACCTCAATGGATCTTCTCTCCGGTTCCGATGCGACACACCACCTTGCGTGCAGGAGTTTCACTTGTGGCAAAGAAAAGAAATCATCTTGAACTTCCACCGTCGGCATTATCGATAGCTGTCTCCAACGTTGATCAACAACATCTATTGGAATAAGTATAGATTCATGACGATATTCGTTAATCTCATGTGCACAAGGAAGTCCGAGTGAATGTCGATATGAACAACCGCAAACCTCTGGATCATAACCTACTGACTTCGACCTACCAATCTCCTCAAACAATAAGCCCAAGGCCTTGTGAGATACTACATGGATTAAACCATCCAAGAGGTGTTCATGCTTGTATTCATGCTTTGCAATTGAGGCTCATCTCAAATGATGCTACAATCTCGTTCATCGTGGAAATAATCATCAAATGAATCGATTGCTAAACGGAGACAAAATTACCGACCGATGACCGTAGATATCTTTTTAAACTTGAGTGTGATCCTTCAACCCGGTTCGTAGTGATTGTGCCATAATGCTTCACCATGTTCGTCCATGCTAAGACGAATTGCTCTTTATGTGGTTCTAGCCAAGTATTTTTGATATAAGATATGCATGTCGGGTTACTCGTCTTCCACTTTTGTTAGAACATGTACTATGCTGTGTCGTAGCTGTCTGTAGTACTTGCTCGCCATACAAGACTCCAATCACTGTAGAATTCTTCGAAGCGAAGCATGTCGATTTTATCGTCCACATTTTCAAATTTTCTCTTGCATTGAGCTTGGATATTTCGATTTATATGCCAAGTGCATAGTAGTCTATGCGCATGAGAAAATACAATATCTATAGCATTTATCAGTGCATATTCTCTGTCGGTAACAAAAACAGAGGGCTCTTTGTAACCTGTGTAAAGGGATTGTAGTTTCCTCAACGCCCATGTGTAATCCTCTACTGTCTCACTCTTCATAAAACAAAAAGCGACTGTAAATGTTTTTTCCGTAGACGTAAACCCAACAACGTGAAAAAGAGGTATCTTGAACTTGTTGGTCTTATATGTACAATCAAGGATCAACACGTCTGCGAAGGATCGAGCCAAGTGTGTGCAATCAGGATGAGCCCAAAACAACGAAAGGAGTTCATCAGTTTGTGGATGTCTTCTATGGTACTCCACGTAGTGATGCTCCCCAAGCAACTTCAATACTTGCTGCATCGCCATTCTTCCTTTCATACTATTACATTTCGCTTTGGCCAAACTATTATATATCGTCCTCATGGTAGACTTGTTTTCATCTTCTTTTTGTCGCACGGCAAAATAAATTTGTTTCGGTGCAACTCCGGAAAGGAACAATTCTTCAACCAACTTTCTCTCATCCTCCTTCAACCATGCCACGTAGGCATGACCCGTAAGTGTCCCTGGAATAGGATGATTGTGTCTTCCATCTTAACTTCGATTATCCACTTCACATCTTCTACTTTTACAATCAACACCTTAAATGGACAACCACATTTTCTCGTCCCAACGTTTTTCTTAGGGATTTTTTTTTTCAACAACACCATTTTTTTTATGATGCTCCCTAACACACCTCCTCTTTCGCACCCCAGCTCTACATATTTTCGGCCCGGCCGAGATCTGATGGATCTTGCAATGACAATTACTATGTTATGTCGTCTTCCAACTTCTCTGCACCAATCTAATGCTTATTCCTGGGTTGCAAATTGAATATCCGTTGAGAATATATCATCCACATCAACCCCAATAACAGGATGTACCCCAACATCTGTACAAGGTTGGCCCTATAACCAATATAAAATAATATAAAAATTAATAACTTCATATAATTGGCACTTCAAATAATTTAGTCTTTAAGATCCAGGACTGTCACTATTTTGACAGTCCTATTAGTATATAGGACTGTCATAATAGGACTGTCAAAATAGTGACAGTCCTACTTTTATATAGGACTGTCGAAATTCTGACAGTCCTGTATTTATATAGGACTGTCGAATTATTGTCAGTCCTATATTTATATAGGACTGTCTAATTTTATACAGTCCTTACACGATGACTGTCGAAATAGGGTTGTCGTTTTACGTACCGTACGTGCTTCGGAACAACCGATATGTTCTTCGGAACGTCCGGAGTGCATATTTAATGGATTGCATGATCCGACTTCGTCATCGAAGATATTTTTATGCATTGTTCCTACAATAGTCCAAAAAAACTAATTTTTTTTCTGACAATCGCATAACTTATTCATCGTATGTTGTCGAAGACATACCGGAAGAATATTCGTTGGACAATCACCAAAGCAAAATTCTCTTCCACTTGGGACCACAACTATCAATTTCCAAATTTAGGTTTAGACTTGGAGAATGAGAGTTTCTTCGAGTGAGGGTGAAAAGCCTAAAATAGAAAATTTGTTCACTTATATAGTTTGGTGTGGACTAGCTCTAAGTAACTTTAAGAGTGGGAAACTTGTAATTTTGGGAAAAATTATATTGGGCTAGCCCCAAGTAATATGTGTAGTGCCCTTATCAAAAGCCTTTTTTTAAGGAACCCTGAAACCCTGAAATATAAGCGAAAAAGGGTAGAAACATATTTCTTGGGGTTCATTGTGTGTTCAACCTTTTTGTCTGTGGACTATATGTATGCTCACATACTTTCTTGCTTCTTCCAACAGAATTTGCGGCAAAGTTCATGAGCTCCTACAAGTTGGTTAGCACTAAGGGTGTTGTGGTGACAAGATGCTATTGAGGTTATTAGAGAAACCACTGCTTTGAGTCGAAGCTGCGTGTGTGGTAACTTGAAACATCAAATAAAGTATGAATAATGTAATCAATTCGAATAAAAGATACATTTGTGAATAAAGCTTTGGTACATTGTTGCACACCTGCAGCAAAGACACCTTCCTGTCTCACGGGAAATTTCTGTCAAATGCTGAACTTCATTGTGCTCTGTTATATTGTGTTCTGGAAGCTTCAAGATTCAAGTACTTGGTTTGCTTTGTTAGACTTGCTCCTTTGTGATCTGTTGTGTTGTAATCTATTATTGTGGTTATAAGTTGACAGCTGGGTAAACATTTTCATGGATTATGAAGGGTGTTGACAGCAGAGTAATCTCTTGTACCTTGGCTTGGATATGACACAGCACAAATTGTTGATGTACCTAAACTCCACCGTCATCTGATAAAAAGTAGGGTAGGTTGGGATTGTTGCCGAGCTAAGTCCTGGGTCTCCTGCCCCATTGTTGTAAATCTCATTTTTTCTGTATTTGTATATTATACTAGGATTATATTTTTGTAGCTAGGTATGGATGAGACTTAGTGACTTCCCTAGACCTAGTTTTATGCCCAGTATCATATAGGAGGCCTCTTGATTAATTCGTAGAACTTTGGTTAATTAGGATTGACAATAATCTTGATAAATTGTTTTATTAATAAAATTGTATGATAAATTAGTTTAAACTTGACCGTAGGATCCCCTCAACCCTAGCATGACAATATTTTTAGCCGCCGCCGCTTCCTCCCTAGATCAAGAAGATACCCACCGAGACCACTTTCCAAAACCGCATTTTCATTCTAAGAATGATGAGATCAACCTTGACTAACTCCTAGTTCCCAAGTCTTTCCTTACCAAAAATCTATATGGAACTCTATATCTTAGCACTAGATTTCCCCCAAATTCTTCTCCAATTTTTTCTATTCCTCTCATATTTTTTCCTATAATTTTGTTAAGCCTTCCTTTTATTTTCCCCCTCTCCTTCCTCCTATTTTTCTTTCCCTATTTCTTTGATTTTTTTATTGGGCTTAGTGCGTGGGCTGTATAGGCCCAACCCACTTGGGCTGGATAGGGGTCGACACTAACACCTACGCCTAAGACCCCAATCCGGCACACTCAACATCTCCCCCCTCCCTTTCTAAATTGTTGTCTTGTCCCGAGAGAAAAATGATTAAGTTCTCTTAACCAGTGTCGGGCAGACAAAATTTTGGGGCCCCTTTAACAACCACCATAATGAAATGATATATCAAAATGTCAAATGAGCACTATAAAATTTACTAGGAGGCAGCACATGATAGGGGACAATACAATTAAATTATTTTTTTGTTAGGGACAGTCAAATTTGATAGGAGACAACACCACTCTCCTTCTTTCCCAACACAATACCCCCTCTTCCTCCTCCAACCCTAATCTTGTAATAGATACTCCAAAATGAGGCTTTAAGTCCCATTAGATGAAGTTTTGAATTCATTATAGATGTTTTGAAATGACAGAAATCGACACATTTTCGTTGGAGACGACTCATGACTTGGCATCATAATACAATTTTTTTTGTATTAGAACTGCCAAAATTTTCGCAGTCCTAATACAAATAGTTATTTATATTATAATTGCCAAAAAATTGGTAGTCCAGACAATAGATATTACTGCAAAAATTTTGACAGTCATAACAATAATACTACCAAAATATTGATGATATTTATAGATAGAGTTATCTATATTAGGACCACCAAAATTTTGACAGTCATATTTATTGTGAGGACAACCAAATTTTTTTCCTGCATTTTTAACTACTGTTTAAAATTATGATTTTATAAATATGTCAAAACAAGATTAATATTTCGATAAATGTGTGGTATTGAAAATATATAATATTTGTATGAAAAGATACACATATTTTTTTTAAACAATAGTTGAAAGTAAGATATAAGATATTATTAGAATAAAAATATGTAACATTTAGTTGGAGTAAGGTGTAAGATAAACGTATATTTTATTTAAATATGTAGGATTGTATAAATATGCCAACAAGTGTATATTTTTGATACTAAACTTCATTATATTATTTTAAATATATTTTTATTCTAATCACATCTTTTGTGTCAAAAAATAAACATATCTTTTTTTATTATATATATAAAAACTAATTGTTCAAAATTTAAATTGTGTAACTCTATTATACAAATTTTGTCAGCCATTTGTCGTGTTTGGAACTGTTTCGATTATGAAACTCCATGGATGAAGTTCTAAACTTATAAATAGTCCCAAACGAAACCTATGCAAAATAATGTATTAAGATTTAGAAATTTGAAAAGAAAGAGGAAGAAACCAATTTATTTTATATACTTAAAAAGTCTCCTAACAATTTTTGAAGAAGGGGTAGTGAAAATATACATTTGTGCACCCCCCCTAACATTTGGCATCAGCGAACCCGTCTCCCGTGCTCCTAACATCTTCCTCTCGACTCACATCCGAACCGCCGGCGACTACCCCGATCGTCGTCGACCACTCAGTCTCGGCCGACATGTTCACCAACGAGAAGAGGCAGGTTGAGCGAACCGGGAGAAGTGCAACTTCAAGACCCCAATACCTTCAAGTACTTCCTCCCTTTCTTTATAATCTATCATAGATCTGCTTCCTCTCCAAATACATTCTACTGCTTGCTTAATTCACAAACTCTATAATTATGTTTCGATATATATATAAAATATTTGCTAGATGGTCGTTCCTTTTTCTTTTGCTTAATGTGTTTGTAGAAATTAATGCAATTATCTGTAGCTATTTGTATCGCCTTAACTCTTCTGTCTACTCTCTTTATATCTCGGAAACTTGCAAGGTGCCCCTTAGTCGCAATAGTTTAAACTGCATACCCAAAAGGGAGCTTTATTAGTTGCATGTCTCTATCATGCTCATGCTACCTTGGCTAGGACTTCGCACCCAAAGAGAGGGTTGATCTCAGTTGTCAGGTTGATAGATGGTCATAAAATAAATTTGTCAGTCTATGGTTAGGCTATCTCCAATGGGGATTTCTAAAATTGAGTTTCTATCCTACTTGGCATTGTACTATAAGGAAATTTCTATCATAGTTGACAGAGTTTTTACATATAAATTGCACCAAAAAACACACTCTCCCTCCAATAGTTCTCAATTTCTATCATTCTTGACAAAAAATAAAATGGTCAATTTAATGATTTAGTTTGAAAGTAGGACTTAATATTATTTGAGATGAGAGATGGAGAATTTCTACATGAAAACTTTCATAGAAATTCTCCATCCTACATCAGCGCCACTTAGGATCAAATTGGGATAAAAACTACTGTTGGAAGAAGTTTTTTTTCTAAAAAAAAGATTTCTACCACAGAAGTAAGGGAGATAGAAACCCCCAATTGTGTTGGTATCAGACACGCCCTGCAAGTGTTCCGATACCGTGTCTGAGACTGACCGCAGCGAAAACTTAGGCCAACCCACCTGAGATAACTAATCCCGTCTAACGAACACCAAGCACAGATAAAGACAAGTATATGGCGGAGACTACGTCACATGGACAAATCCTAATCTATATAACTCAGGTGAAATTATAAGATTGACAAAATCAATGCTGAACTATTTCCCCTAATAGATTGACCCCTCACCACATCAAAAAAGAAAAGACAGAGATTACAATTGAAATCACTCATCAACCCGTAGCAATTTTTCTAACCGAAGTTGACGACTTATCAATTAGATCTCTTCTTCCTTCTGTCTTGGATGACGAAGACCCTAAGAGCAAAGCTCAGACTTTCTCTTAGATTTTCTGTAGACGACCACCTTGAATCTCATCTTTGTGCTCTCTTTTTGTGCCTCCACCCTCACCCATATAAATATGATGAGAAACCCTAATTTTAGGTCATAGGAATTCCTAAATAGGAAAATCCATTATCTAAAATAGGAAACACCAATTATGGACGTCCAAATATGATCAGATTAAATATTTGATACAAATTTAAAATCTAATCAAATCTTACATTTAATGTAGATTTTCAAATTATATCAAATCAAATCTTTGACTAATTTAGGTTCCAAAATTTACCAAATACAGATTGGACTTCAACAATCTCCCCCTCCAGTCTGATGAGAGGGTGTTGACTCCATGGCTCCTCAACTGGACTCCATGCCTGTCGTCCCGCGACAGAGTTCCTGCTCCACATGCCACTGATCTCCGATCCACCTAGCTGCTTTGCATCTTCCTTCGTCTCTAGCTCCTCACCGTCACGTCGACGCTAGCTGCCATGCATAGTACCTCCTGTACTACTGGGATCCTGCCGATATCGATGACACGACCAAAACCGAAGTCCTTGACGATCAGCCTCACCGTGAGTCTTGGCTGCCTGTCTCCGACTTCCGTCTTCCACCGGAACGTGCTACCGTTCCGAAGAGCTTCTTCACCCTTGGCTGGCCCAACCAAGCGACGATGTGGTTCATTCGAGACTCGGACTCATGAACCTGCCCACCTTCGTGTCCGACACTGAAGCTCCCCGTACACATGCATCCTCGAGCAGAATATCATGTACTGTGCACGCCGTCGATGACCCATAACTCCCCCGAAACTTTGTGAATGGTGATGCACCCACCTCTAATTGAGTTTGCTGCACACATTGATCTCCTCCCTGGCTTCAAACTGCTGAAATCGATGTCGTTCTGTGAAGCTTTGACAAACCACATGTCGCCAAAATCGGATCCGTGGAACAACCCCCACCTGGAGACAGATCAACTGTCATGGGACTGACAGGCTGGTCCTTAACCTTTGGCTCATTACCATTCGTCGTTTTGTTTCGACGAACCGAATCCTCCGTAATCCTCAAAGTATCTCGAAAATTCTCCTCAGCAAGTTTTCGACGATCCACCTCCTGTCGAACACCCCTTGAGCCTCCATCCGATGTCCGTGGCCTGCCTGTACAGATCAGCGTCTTAAGCCAGTATACACAACATAAATCTCCTCGAGCCAGCTGTTGGGAACCCTTCGTAAGTATCCAATTTGTCCCCAAATAAACTGTGACAGCTATCATTTGCCAGCCTCCCCATCGAAACCAAGTTGTAGCGCAAACTTCGTACATGTCGCACACCCTTGAGATCGAGCTTCTCACCAAGCTCCATTGTAAAGTGCATATCGTCGATGCCTACAACTGCAGCCGTCCCCTTGTTGCCATCTTCACACGTCCAAACCTGTCGTCGTGGTATGACGTGAAGATCTTCCTATATGGAGTGACATGATACGATGCTCCCGTGTCCATGACCTAATCGCCATCATGACACATGCCACAAGGTTTCTCTGCATCGGTTGCTGCAATGATGAGATCTTCCATAGCCGTGAGATCCTCCTGATCGTCCTTACTTTTGGCCTTCTCAGCTTTGAGTTTCATGCAGTTCCTCTTGATATGACCCCTTTTGCTATAGTGATAACAGCCCTCCTTGCGGTTCACATTCGCAAGATTCCGAGAATTCCCCTGTCCTCGCCTGTAACTTGGGTCTTTCCTTTCCGTAGGAAGCTACCAGAGGACTCCTACGACGATTCCATCTACTTACGTCGGACCTCCTCGTTCAACAAGCTGCTTTTGATTGCCTCCATCGTGGCAACTCCATCCAGAGCGGAGTTGCTCACCGACACCACCAACGTCTCCCAATTTTTCGGCAGAGAACTGAAAAGCAGGGCCTGAAGCTCATCCTTAATCACCATCTTCATCGTAGACAGCTGATTGATGTTGCCCTGAACCTTGTTCAGATGTTGTACCACCGGTGCACCCTTCGTGTCCTTCGAGTTGACGAGTTGGCGAATAAGAAACGCTTTGTTGCCAACCGTCTTCCTTTCGTACATCGAATGCAACTTCTTCCACAATGTTTTTGCCGAACTCTCCATGGACATGTGGTGAAACACCAAATCGTCTTGCAATTAGCGGATGAATCCAATGACCTTTCAATCCAGCAGTTTTCAGTCTTGAGCAGCTTTGCCCGTCGGTTTGGTGCTATCGTCCTCCAAAGGACCTTACAAGTCCTTGTACCAGAGTAGATCCTCCATCCTTGGCTTCCAAATCGTACAATTTTTTCTTGTGAGGGTGATCATACGAGTGTTCATCTGCTTCGTAGACATAGTTGCCAGAACCAAAACCAGTGGCTCTAATACCAGATGTTGGGATCTGACACTTCCTGCAAGCGTTTTGATACGTGTCTGAGACTGACCGCAGTGGAAACTTAGGCCAACCCACTTGAGATAACCAATCCCGTCTAACGAACACCAAGCACAGATAAAAACAAGTATATGGCGGAGACTACGTCACATGGACAAATCCTAATATATATAACTCAGGTGAAATTACAAGATTGACAAAATCAATGCTGAACTCTTTCCCCTAATAAATCGACCCTCACCGCACCCAAGAAGAAAAGACAGAGATTACAATTAAAATCACTTACCAACCCGTAGCAATTTTTCTAACCGAAGTTGATGACTCATCGATTAGATCTTTTCTTCCTTCTGTCTTGGATGACGAAGATCCTAAGAGCAAAGCTCATACTTTCTCTTAGATTTCCTGTAGACGACCACCCAAAATCTCAACTTTGTGCTCTCTTTTTGTGCCTCCGCCCTCACCCATATAAATATGATAAGAAACCCTAATTTTAGGTCATAGGAATTCCTAAATAGGAAAACCCATTATCTAAAATAGGAAACACCAATTATGGACGTCCAAATATGATCAGATTAAATATTTGATACAAATTTGAAATCTAATCAAATCTTACATTTAATGTAGATTTTTAAATTATATCAAATCAAATTTTTGATCATATTTAGGCTCCAAAATTTACCAAATCCAGATTGGACTAAAATAATCTTTCCCTCCAGTCTGATGAGAGGGTGTTGACTCCATGACTCCTCAACTGGACTCCATGTCTGTCGTCCCGCGACAGAGTTCCCGCTCCCCCATGCCACTGATCTCCGATCCCCCGAGCTGCTTTGCATCTTCCTTTGTCTCCAGCTCCTCACCGTCACGTCGACGCTAGCTACCATGCGTAGCACCTCCTGTACCACTGGGATCCTGCCGATATCGATGACACGACCAAAACCGAAGTCCCTGACGATCAGCCTCACCGTGAGTCTTGGCTGCCTGTCTCCGTCTTCCGTCTTCCACCGGAACGTACTATCGTTCCTACGAGCTTCTTCACCCTTGGCTGGCCCAACCAAGCGGACGATGTGGTTCCTTCGAGACTCGGACTTATGAACCTGTCCACCTTCGTGTCCGACACTGAAGGTCCCCGTACACATGCATCCTCGAGCAGAATATCATGCATTGTGCAAGCCGTCGATGATCCATAACTCCTCCGAAACTTTGTGAATGGTGATGCACCCACCTCTAATTGAGTTTGCTGCACATATTGATCTCCTCCCTGACTTCGAACTGCTGAAACCGATGTCGTTCCGTGAAGCTTTGGCAAACCACCTGTCGCCAAAATCGGATCCGTGGAACAACCCCCACCTGGAGACAGATCAATTGTCATGGGACCGACAAGATGACTCTTAATCTTTGGCTCATCACCATTCGTCGCTTTGTCTCGACGAACCGAATCCTCCGTAATCCTCAAAGTATCTCGAAAACCCCCCTCAGCAAGTTTTCGACGATCCACCTCCTGTCGAACACCCCTCGAGCCTCCATTCGATGTCTGTGGCTTGCCTGTACAGATCAGCGGCTTGAGCCAGTACATGCCACAACATAAATCTTCTCGAGCCAGCAGTTGGGAACCCTTCGTAAGCATCCAATCTTTGTCCTCAAACAAACTGTGACAGCTATCATCTGCCAACCTCCCCATTGAAACCAAGTTGTAGCACAAACTTCGTAGATGTCGCACACCCTTTAGATCGAGCTTCTCACCAAGCTCCGTTGTCAAGTGCACATCGTCGATGCCTACAATTGCAGCCGTTCCTTTGTTGCCATCTTCACACGTCCAAACTTGCTGTCGTGGTATGACGTGAAGATCTTCCTATATGGATTGACATGATACGATGCTCCCGTGTCCATGACCCAATCGCCATCATGACACATGCCACAAGATTTTTTTGCGTCGGTTGCTGCGATGATGAGATCTTCCATAGCTGTGAGATCCTCCTGATCGTCCTTGCTTTTGGCCTTCTCAGCTTTGAGCTTCATGCAGTTCCTCTTGATATGACCCCTTTCGCCATAGTGATAGCAGCCCTCCTTGCGGTTCACATTCGCAAGATTCCGAGAACTCCCCCTGTCCTCGCTTGTGACTTGGGTCTTTACTTTTCGTAGGAAGCTACCAGAGATGAATCCTATGACGATTCCATCTGCTTACGCCGGACCTCCTCGTTCAACAAACTGTTTTTGAGTGCCTCCATCGTGACAATTCCATCCGGAGCGGAGTTGCCCACCGACACCACCAACGTCTCCCAGTTTTTCGGCAGAGAACTCAAAAGCAGGGCCCGAAGCTCATCCTCAATCACCATCTTCATCGCAGACCGCTGATTGATGTTGCCCTGAACCTCGTTCAGATGTTGTGTCACCGGTGCACCCTCCGTGTCCTTCGAGTTGACGAGTTGGCGAATACGAAACGTCTTATTGTCGGCCGTTTTCCTTTCGTACAGTGAATGCAGCTTCTCCCACAATGCTTTTGCCGAACTCTCCATGGACATGTGGTGAAACACCGAATCGTCCAGCCATTGGCGGATGATTCCAATGACCTTCCAATCCAGTAGTTTTCATTCTTTAGCAGCTTTGTCTGTCGGCTTGGGGCTGTCGCCCTCCAACGGACCTTGCAAGTCCTTGAACCAGAGTAGATCCTCTATCCTTGGATTCCAAATCGCCTAGTTTTTTCCTGTGAGGGTGATCATACGACTGTTCATCTGCCCCGTAGACATAGTTGCCAGAACAAAAACCAGTGGCTCTGATACCAGATGTTGGGATCAGACGCTCCCTGCAAGCGTTCCGATACCGTGTCTGAGACTGACCGCAGCGAAAACTTAGGCCAACACACCTGAGATAACCAACCCTGTCTAACAAACACCAAGCACAGAGAAAGACTAGTATATGGCGGTGACTACGTTACCTGGACAAATTTTAATCTATATAACTCAGGTGAAATTACAAAATTGACAAAACCAATGTTGAGTCCTTTGCCCTAATAGGTTCAACCCCCTCACTACACTCAAGAAGAAAATACAGAGATTACAATTGAAATCACTCACCAACCCGTAGTAATTTTTCTAACCGAAATTGACGATTCCTCGATTAGATCTCTTCTTTCTTCCATCTTGGATGTCGAAGAACCCTAAGAGCAAAGCACAAACTTTCTCTTAGATTTTTTTGGGACGAGCACCCCGGATCTCAACTTTGTGCTCTCTTTTTGAGCCTTCACCCCCACCCATATAAATAGGATGAGAAATTCTAATTTTAGGTCATAGGAATTCTTAAATAGGAAAACCCATTATCTAAAATATGAAACACCAATTATGGACGTCCAAATCATAGTTTAAAGTATCGGCCGATACCGATCCGATACGGCCGATACCGATACAGTTTGGCATGTCCCGATCCGATACCGACCGATACCCGATACTGACCGATACCGACATTAGAGGTCTCTTTTCCAGTCAATTCGGCAAAAAATTTGAATTAAAAAGACTAATTAGAAATGATGTAAAAGCATAGTAAGGTTGTAAAAACATATAAAAGAGGAAAACTTATCTATCGCATATAAATCAATCGACAATGATGACTACTATTTCATTCAATATCAAAAATACTAAGAAACAATACTGAAAATACTTTAAATTATGCATAAATGTATAAAATATATTCTCTAAAATGTTAATAATTTACTAATAATTGTTTGCTTTCCGATACCAAAAAATCTGATACTCCTATCCGAAACCTCCGATACTACCGATACCGCCGATCCCGATACTCATAGGAATGGTCCGATACCGATCCCGATACCGATACTTTGAACCTTGGTCCAAATATGGTCAGATTAAATATTTGATACAAATGTGAAATCTAATCAAATCTTACATTTAATGTAGATTTTCAAATTATATCAAATCAAATCTTTGACCATATTTGGGCTCCAAAATTTACAAATACAGACTGGACTCCAACACATTGGAGATGGCCTTATGCTCCATATCCGACCCAATACAATGGAAAAGCGCATGGATGATGATGATGATTACTAAATACCGAATACCTTCATGTTTCTTGTCGAAGTCACTAATTAGCCAATTTACTGTTTTCTAGTATTATTACCCTCTATCATGCTTAAAAAAGTACCAAGCATTATTGATACGTCACTGTTAAATGTCCTATGATGGTGAGTTTGATTATAAGGTTATACAAGTTACAAGTTACGCATACATAGTATAAGTGCACTTAGCATGGCCACTTGTTTTCTCAAAATAAATATTGTTTTACTTTTGTGTATGATAACTCTCACTGCCCTAATATTGTTTTGTTTTTTCAATACAGGAGCTTGTGATCGAGTTTCAGAAGACAACCAGTGAAGGTTTGAATAACTACTTTGAGCTTTATCTGTTTCCTTTTCCATGGGTGCATGCTTTCTCCATGCTTTCTCATGAATTCCATAATAAAGTGAAGCTGAAAGGGGTGAGTGTTTTAGGCCACTACAGAGCTTTTTCAGTATGATTTTCTTCTTCTAGTTAGTTGTTGCCTATGTTGCACGAAGTTGGAAACAGATGCAGACACAATAAGAATCTAGGATATTAGATATATTTTCAAATAGGTACAAAAATAGGTAACTATGTTGCTCAAAGACGGAGATGGACCTGTACAGACACAATACCACTATGGATACCATTATGCTGCGTCCGTGCAACACATGCAGTTGCCACTTTCCACTTGCCAGATTAAAAGTTTGTAGGTTCTTGAAATGTTTAGGACCTTTAGGTATATATTTTACTTTTATTAGTCTGTAGTATGACGATTTACCTTACAGTTTTGTCATGTATTAACTACTAATAAGCACATCAATCTTGAAGTTGGCTTTTGAGAAGTCTTCCACTAGACAACTGACAACATAAGGTGATGTTTAGGCTGTCAGAGTAATTCTGATACACTATTTCAGAGAGGATCAAGGAAGAGTTATGTCATAATAAGTGTTTAACATTAGGTCTAAACTTAAAAAGTGTTTAGTGATGCAACTGCTTTGAGAAATCAGAAAGGATCCAGGGAGAATTATGTCATAACATTGGGTGAATTAGTTCAAATTAGGATCAGTACTTGTCATTTTCATTAGTGCTAGTTGAAAAAAAATGGTAGTGAATTGAAAGGATGATGTGAACTATATGTAGATGATTGTTTCACCATATAGAAAGGAGGGAAGGAAAGGGAATCCATGTGGAGAAATAACAATTGGTCTGCTATAATTTTTTGGTCAAGTATGAGGGAAGAGGTGTTCTAATCATGGTTAAAGAACTCAATATGGGAATCAGTCCTACTCTATGAATACCATTATATGTACTTTTGGTGTATTCAGAATGAGTATCAAAGTCTAAGAAGCACGGATACTCCAAAGACATATGTTGTGTCGGTGTCGATTTGTGTCGGATATATATCGGACATGCCATTGACACTTCAAAATGCAGTAGGATACTAAAAGAGGTCCCGTATCTGTGTCTGTGCAACATAGATCAGAATTTTAGGTTTCGACACTTCAGAACTTTCTTAACAAAAAAATAGAGAACTTATCAAAACATAAGAAATGAAAATGTTAAAGTTAAATAACTTCATGAATTATTAAACTATTGGATCGATGAAGCTAAAGGAGATCTTACAAAAGGTGATGAAAGGAGAGACCTCACCTATTGTCCGCTCGGCATTTGTGGTTCCTAGTGCTCCCATCAGTGATGATATAGAGTGCTACAATTGCGGAAAGAAATGACACCTTAGCTATAACTGCCCTCAACCCCGCAATTCTGGCCGTGGCCGAGGAGGCTGAGGACAGAGAGGTAAACATGCATGTCAAGATGGCAGGAGACGTGGAGGCTGAGGAGTCGCTCACCTAGCTGTGGCAGAGGAGACCACTACTGAGATGACTGGAGCTCTGATGACAGAGATGGAGGAACAACGTAAGTTCAAGCTTCAGGTTGAGAGTTCTAAGGGCAAGGGACAGGCCAATCAAGATCTGGATGACACTACCTATCTTGGTAACTTTAATTTTTACGCTCATATGGGCAAAAGGTATCCCGATTCAGGCACTTGCATCCACTAAATCTCATGTTGGTTGGATCATAGACTTAGGTGCATCTAGGCATATCACAAGTGCATCTAGTGAGTTTGTATTATATTATATGCATCCCGAGACAGTTCAGACTGCTGATGAGACATCCCAATCCATCAGGGGTACTAGCTAGGTCCATTGTACTTCATCTGTTACCCTGTCATCTGTATTGTTTATTTCTTCATTTTCGGTCAACTTACTTTCTGTTAGCTCTCTCATTGATCAATTGAATTTTACAGTTATTTTTGATCGGGATATGTGTTCTTTCCAGGAGAATGACACAAGGAAGAGGCTTGGGACTGGCATCAAGCGTGATGGCCTTTGGTACCTAGACAGGAAGGCTGCAATGCTTGCTGCTATTGTTAGTGGAGGGCTAAAGGCAGAAGCAATGCTTCAACACTGCAAATTGGGACATTTATCTTTTAATAGTTTGAATAAGTTAGAACCTGAGATAATGAATAAAGTAGACAAAAACATATTATTTTGTAATGCATGTGAACTTGGGAAGCATACATGTTCTACTTATAAAATAGTTGGTCTTCGAAGGTTTGAGCTATTTGCACTTGTTCATTCTGATATTTGGGGACCGTGTCCTACTACTTATATCAGTGGATTCAGATAGTTTGTTACTTTCATTGATTGCTACTCGCATATGGCCTGTATCTACATGATGAAGCAGAAATCTGAGGTGTATACATGTTTTCAAGACTTCTCAGCGTATATGAAGACCCAATTTATAGTACATGTGAAGATTATTCGAACAGATAATGGGACCGAGTATGCTAACAAGAAGTTTGATACTTTCATCTTTAGTCAGATAATTTTTCATCAAACCACTTGCCCAGACACTTGTCACGCTCCGATCTCCCGCAGGTAATCGGTCGTCCCTGCTGGGCGGTTGTCACCGCGCCAGCGCTCCCGCGAGACGATCTTTCCCATCTGGACGTGATGTCGCACGAGCACAAGTTATGCCCGTACAAGGCCGTGATCCAAACATGCGGTAAGATGACTAAGCCACAGAGTCGCACAGATAGTCCGAATGCAGCAGAATAAGAAACGAACATGCGATTTGTAACAAGTTTATATAGTCGTCAATAGCGGAAGCATTGAATTACACAAGTATAGAAGTAAAACAAGCACTTTATTGATATTGAAAACGTATTATAAGCGGTGCTAGGCCGAGATTACAAGTCGTTTAAGCCCTCTCTCTCGAAACAATAAAAGCTTGCCAAGTGGCTACATTTGTGGAATGATACATAGGCGATGTTCCAACATTATGTCTTGCATATGTGCTTCAGTTCCAAACGCAACGCTCCAAGGCTCCAGAGCGAACTCCAGCCTTAGCTCGCCGAAGGGGTTTCCGTATCGAACAAGGTTCTTCCACACCCTACAAGCAATCTGGTGGGTTGTCAGTACATGAATGCACTGGTGGGGAGGCTTCTCGCCCGCTCGACAAATCCAAACATGTTATATAGGTTCCGTGCACCATTTATTAAGTTATCTTTCTAGTCTTGCCTTAGGATCAGTTTTATAGCAATGATGTAAAGCCTAACTCGTGTGGCAATGCGCCCTGCGATATAAGAGTAACACGGAGAGACTTACCAACTTACCATTTGTCCTTTCCTATCCAAGGCAAACCAAGTTAAACCAAGCACGAATGTATATATATATATATATATATATATATATAATCCAAGTCAATTGCATAAGCAAACACGAGTGTCATGAGCGAGTTTCTGTTTCAGGTGCATGAGTTACACGAATTATCCAGAAGTGTTGCAGAAGATGTTCAATTGTTTAATATATACAAGTGTGTTATACTCATGTCCGTTCATGTGTTCCAGGATGCGATGCAATATCTCGTACGTGGATTACCGTTAAGCGAGGATGACTTATCTATATGAACATGAGGGTCGCTAGTGTCACGCCCCAATCTCCCGCAAGCTCGATCGTCCCCGCTGAACGTGAATCACCACGTTGCAGCGCTCCCGCAGGACAATCGTTCTCATCGGGACGTGATGCCGTACGAGCCTGGAGTTACGCTCGCACAAGGCGATGTTGTCAAACATCAAAGTTATCATCGAAACGACCAAGTTGCAGCGAAAGTCAAGTATTGTGTACCAAGCACACATCAGAGTATACGCAACGAAGCTCTCGATAGGGTCCAAGTAAAAAATGCCACAAAGAAGATTGCCTCTAAGGCGATGCAATACTCTTGCTCTTTCTCTAGCCCACAAAGGTACTTACCATTCATACATCATGTCCCATATATCCAAGCAGTGCCACTACACATGCGTACCTGAAATAATACCCATAACGTGGGTCAGTACACAGCCGTACTGGTGAGCGGGGTAACCCACTCGTCTAAATCAACACTAAGTAGAATAGTGAATGCAAACAGTTATATGGTGATCTTTCTACTTGAATCCTAGATTCATTTCATGGCGGAGGTATGACATGTTAAGGAAAACTGTAAAGCAGGTTAAGCATGCAAGCATTCAACTCAAGTCTATATACAAGCAGATATATCCAACTCAAAAGGAAACTAGCATGCAAACCGTCCTACTCAAACCCAAGCAACACGCGAACCTATCGAACCATAATCCAAGCCTCAATATCCATCCTCAAACCAAGCCACAATCCAAGCCTTATTAATCCAATCATCGATGTGCATACTCTTGCCGAGACAAGGTGGTCGCCGCCTACACAAAAAGCAAAAACCAAAGCAAAGCAAACCAACTCTTATCTATATGAAGTTACTGGCCAAGCCATAAAGGACTAATCAACTACAGTTCTACCCGATCCAAACTGAGTAGCTAGCCCGCCTGGTTGTATCGAACTGCCGGCACCGCGCCCAAGGCACGTTACCATTGTCTCCTCCATAGCCGAACGGTCCCGGTGCCCCGGAGCCTATCCCGTTCGAGGAAACCAAATCTTGTGCACAACAGGTTGTCCGTGACCGATTCAGACACCAAGTAGGTATGACGAGAGAATCGAGCATTCTCGTCCCACCAAACGATCCTAGCCTCAATCCAACTAACTATCCATAACCATTCTCCAACTTATATCCCAAGGCACCATCTCAAATTATCCCCATAGACACTATACCGCTTCTTGACACATTGTTACAATTGGTGCAACACCCCTCGCTCAGAAAAGTCAGTGGCATAATGCCCCAACAGTGGCACAATGCCCTCACCGATGCAGTTGTCCGATTTTGAACCAAATCTGCACGCTTTGCATGACAAAGCGCCCAACTGATACTCGTGCACGGATGCATGCTTGCTCGCCCGTCCGAAGTGTCTCGATGTTCCAACCAAGATGATCCACTCAAGCTCCAACTGCCTACGCAAAACCAACTCAAGCCACAAATTATATCAAACCAAACAACGCACACTCTATGCACACCACAGTATAGTGATTTCCAAGTTCCAGTTCAAGTGTTCAAGCCATTATGTGTGTTCCATATTATTAGGCATGAAGGAGTAGAGGAGAAGGGACAAAGCCCACTCACTTAGTCTGATTCTGTTAAGCACCCTGCCTTGCCGATAATGCCGATCCCTTGAACCCATGGTCCGATGCAAAGCACGATCTACTCAATTGGTATGACCGTGCGAGCAGACCGTGCTCTCCGAATCATCTGACCGATCGGACTTAAGAAGACGGCATTATCGCTCCAATCCAGCTATCCCAGTACTGCTCTGAATGAACACTTGATTCCATCGAACTCTGCTATCGATCTACACATAAAACCAACTCAACCAATACTTGTTCCCAAATCCAACAAATCAAAATGTAACAAGCTATTGCCTCATTCAACCCGACTCAGCGTAACGCACCGTGCAGTTGCGGGACATTACATAATATACCACTTAGAATCTGGTTCATCCTCAAACCATACTAGTATCCATTCCTTATCGCATGTCGCTTGTCCAATTCATAACTCTGCTCCATGCAACTCACATTCTTTTGATCAAGACTCAGCATCTTGCTCGCGCTGAACGCTCGCACAAATTCCATATTTTCACATCCTTCTTGCAGCTCAATACGAATTTCTCATATCGCTTAGTTTGGATCATACACATATTTAAGGCATCTCTGAAATACATGCATTAAAACCGAGCTTAGCGATAGTAAATTTAGACAAGTTACAAGGGTATCTTTATGTCCGAGGCATTCATTCGCTTCACTCCAAATTGAACCAATCCTGACGTTCATTCCATAACTCATTCGCACAAGCACTATTCTCAAATACGATAATTTTTTACTGACGATCCTACCACCTGACTCGAATTAGTTCGTATTCCAACTCAATCCATCCAACTATTTCTGAATCCATACTAACACCGTCCAAACTCAACCAACAAAACTCTAGCATGACTCCAATCGCACAATGTTCTGCAAGCACTATCTCTAAATATTATCTCTATTGCTCTGAACGATCATCACAACTGATACTACCCCAGCTAGGCGACTTACCCAAATATCAAACTATGCTCTTAGATCAGCTCAGCCCAACACCTCTTCCTCAATTCCAATATCTCATTGGGTGAACATCTATATTGAGGTTCATGTGATCCACGAAGATTTTGCCGCCACGCCAACGGGATAGTGTTGCCACGATTTCAACGTGGACACACTTGCCACAATTCCTAGGTCACGCATGGAATAGTTCTTCGTGCTGCTTCCACTGCCTCAAAGCACATGATATCACCTTCGCCTTCTGTACGAGCACGCATCCCAGACTAAGTACCAATGCATCTTGTAGATCTGAGGCACATATATTCCTTCCAGTATTGCAATGATTTGATCTGAACGAGCTATTGCTTTAACTTCACAAGCTAGTTTTACAGTCGTCAATTCATATGAATGCTATTCCCTTCCGGGGCACGACGAGTCAGAGGCGATGCCATATTAAAAAATTTACGACTCCGAATCTCATCAGTTGACTTAGGCCATTTCCACCATCGCTTCGATCTTTCGGCTGCATCTTGAGCTGAAGGCTACCCCATGGATCTCTCAAATCCAACACTCAGTCACTAAGGCCAATCTCCAACATACACTGCTCACATCCATCCTCGACGCATTCCCAAATGTGCCGCCACAAGGGTTATTCTATGGGTCTACAATATTCATCTCTAATTTGGCGGTCAAGTCGCTAGGGCCAGCTGTCCCGAAGATATGCTCGATAATTGTAAGTCATCACGATGGACAATTACTACGAACCATACTATATCTCCTCTGCAAATCTGAGCCATAATCCAACCATTCCATCCGAACGAACTTCTGACTCTGAGAACTTTATGCACTACCTCTGACGAATCTGTCAACCAAACGCCACTTAACCACCTAGAGTCTCACTATCTATCCAAGCCACAAATCGAGAACTGCGCTCGTTGAAACCATCTTCCATCAATTCGCCGTTCTGTCCTGAATCCATCAAAATTTTTGAACTGCCATATTTGACTTCTCGTACTACCACTTTCAACTATTCCTGAAACCATAGACTTGCTCTAATTCTTATCCGTATGCCATGTTTCACAGTGCACGTCCAACTTGCTCGAGCAACACAGTGTTTTGCTCCAACGTTGCTATCTCATTTAGCTATCTTCAAAAGTTTATCCGCCATAATCTTTGCTCTCGTTCCATTCCTTAGCCCGTCTTGATTTCTCTATGTTCCAATTAGTCCACACACTCTCAATGCCTCGTGCATCAGTTTCAACACAATCTCAAATCTATATTGCCTTTACTTGTTGCCTCTATCCGTCTCAGTACTGTAAGTGTTAACTTCCAATCCGACTTAACATCAACTAGACTTGTCTCATACCCGTCATCGTCCTCTGGAGAATCTGTCTACCATTGTTGCACCATTTCACCAAATTTTACTTCCGCTAAACTATGAGTCCAAATTCTCGAGCGCCAATATCCAAAATCTTTCAAGTCCGTACGAATCCATCGTATTGCCCCTCCAAACCAGATCGTGTTTCATTACTCAACCAACAACTCCAATGTGTTGCCAACATTCGTAGTCCGTGCTCGCTATCCTTCGATACACCCAACGCTCGCTCAAGCATATCCCAACTATTTGTTCCTTATGCACAACTCTCTCTTTGCATCCATGAATGCTCCATCGAACTTCCAAATCGTGCAAGCGAACTCTGATATTCAGCTTTCCATCTGATCGATCTCAACTATTTCCAATACTTGGTCCGCATCAATCCTTCAAATTCTAAACACTCTTTCCATTGCTTGTTTCGTTCTCGTCCATCACTCAAGTCCAACGATACTTCCATTTGCACAAGTCCGTTCTTGATCACTCAAGTCTAATGTATCAAAGAATACCTGAGTCAAATTCTATTGCACCATATACCACTTGGAAAATAGAGTCTCTCTCGCGCTTACTCTGCGTCGATGAACGTCTATTCCAAACCGACTATTTCGGGGTGATCATGTCGATCGTAACTCAACATTCACTTGCTCCATGTTCCATTTCCTAACTCAGCCGATGTGCACCAACAAACTTATATTCCTGTTACCCGTATCCGTTGCGGCAATTCCATTGATGTCTATCCAAAATATTCTAATGCCACTTAACTATGCGATATACCATATACCACTCAGAATCAAGTAACTCCTCATGTCAGCCTTCTTTGCACTAACCCAAGATCCGTTCGAACCATCCATTATGCGTGATCCTGCTATCCCCAACTTAAGTCTAACACAAAACTCAGCCAACACATGAACCATCTAACTCTTCCATCAATCTCGCTATATGCAACTTGTGCCATGTACCATTCTCAATACTTTCAGCTATTCTCAAACCGTACGATATTTTCGCTACACGAGCAACCCGTGCAACGATCTCTTTCAAGTAATCCAACCCAATACCCAACTGTTCCTCATATTTGCTGTACGAGCGACTCATGCAACGCTATCCTGATATCCCCAAGCCAACTTAAACTTGCTCAGCCAATGCTCTATGTGATATACCCAGCTAAAAATTAAACTTTCATCCAACACATTCGCTACACGAGCAACTCGTGTAATGATCCATTCTCATCCGATGCTTCTACTCACATAATGCCACATAACCAATCTCGTCTGCCAACCAACTACTCCACTGATGCAACCAGAAATCTCCCTGAACGACAAGCCAAACCAACGCAATGACACCTCTCAACTTGTTGCACAAATACAACAGCGCCACACAACTTGCTGCACGAATGCAACAACGCCCAACGATGCTAAGCGATCTACCGAAAACCAACAAAAGCCAATGCAACGAAGAACAACATGCACCCACAACCAGCAAATATATAGACTTATTGCATAAAACATCCAATGCGGCACCGAGTAGAGCTAAGAGCTAAACGACACGCAAAAGCTATTTAGAGTTTGTGATGAACCAAAGGACAAAGTCTGAGGAAATGAACCGGGCGCTCTGATACCAATTTGTTATGCCCCAATCTCCCGCAAGCTCGATCATCCCCGCTGAACGTGAATCACCACGTTGCAACGCTCCCGCAGGATAATCGTTCTCATCGGGACGTGATGCCGTACGAGCCTGGATTTACGCTCGCATAAGGCGATATTGTCAAACATCAAAGTTATCATCGAAATGACCAAGTTGCAGCGAAAGTCAAGTATTGTGTACCAAGCACACATCAGAGTATATGCAGCGAAGCTCTCGATAGGGTCCAAGTGAAAAATGCCACAAAGGAGATTGCCTCAAAGGCGATGCAATACTCTTGCTCTTTCTCTAGCCCACAAAGGTACTTACCATTCATACATCATGTCCCGTATATCCAAGCAGCGTCACTACACCTGCGTACCTG
Source organism: Iris macrosiphon (assembly GCA_036927795.1). Classification (NCBI taxonomy): domain Eukaryota; kingdom Viridiplantae; phylum Streptophyta; class Magnoliopsida; order Asparagales; family Iridaceae; genus Iris; species Iris macrosiphon. Next base: position 22,626,089 of record JAYESA010000007.1, on the reverse strand, counting down.
AAATAATGCCCACAACGTAGGTCAGTACACAGTCGTACTGGTGAGCGGGGTAACTCACTCGTCTAAACCGACACTAAGTAGAATAGTGAATGCAAACAGTTATATGATGATCTTTCTACTTGAATCCTAGATCCATTTCATGGCAGAGGTATGATATGTTAAGAAAAACTGTAAAGCAGGTTAAACATGCAAGCATTCAACTCAAGTCTATATACGAGCAGATATATCCAACTCAAAAGGATACTAGCATGCAAACCGTCATACTCAAACCCAAGCAATGCGCGAACCTATCGAACCACAATCCAAGCCTCAATATCCATCCTCAAACCAAGCTACAATCCAAGCCTTATTAATCCAATCATCGATGTGCACACTCTTGTCGAGGCAAGGTGGCCGCCGCCTACACGAAAAGCACAAACCAAAGTAAAGTAAAGCAAACCAACTCTTATCTATATGAAGTCACTGGCCAAGCCATAAATGACTAATCAACTGCAGTTCTACCCGATCCAGACTGAGTAGCTAGCCCACCTGGTTGTATCGAACTGCCGGTACTGCGCCCAAGGCACGTTACCATTATCTCCTCCATGGCCGAACGGTCCCAGTGACCTAGAACGTATTCCGTTCTAGGAAACCAAACCCTGTGCGCAACAGATTGTCCGTGACCGATGCAGACACCAAGTAGGTATGACGAGAGAATCGAGCATTCTCGCCCCACCAAACGATCCTAGCCTCAATCAACCAACTATCCATAACCATTCTCCAACTTATATCCTAAGGCACCATCTCAAATTATCCCCATAGGCACTATGCCGCTTCTCGGCACAGTATTACAATTGGTGCAACAACCCTCGCTCAGAAAAGTCCGAGGCACAATGCCCTAACAGTGGCACAATGCCCTCACTGATGCAGTTATCCAAATTTTGAACCACAACTGCACGCTTTGCATGACAAAGCCCCCAACTGATACTCGTGTATGGATGCACGCTCGCTCGCCCGCCCGAAGTGTCTCGATGTTCCAACAAAGATGATCCATCCAACAGCCTATGCAAAATCAACTCAAGCCACAAATTATATCAAACCAAACGACGCACACTCTATGCACGCCACAGTGTAGTAATGTTCAAGTTCTAGTCCAAGTATTCAAGCTATTACGTGTGTTCCATATTATTAGGCATAAAGGAGTATAGAAGAAGGAACAGATCCCACTCACTAAGTCTGATTCTGTTAAGCACCCTGCCTTGCCGATACGGCCGATCCCTTGAACCCATGGTCCGATGCAAAGCACGATCTACTCAATTGGTATGACCGTGCGAGCAGGCCGTGCTCTTAGAATCATCCGACCGATCGGACTTAAGAAGACGACATTATCGCTCCAATCCCGCTATCCCAGTACTGTTCTGAACGACACCTGATTCTATCGAACTCCGCTAGCGATCTGCACATAAAACCAACAAAATCAATACTTATTCCCAAATCCAACAAATCAAAATGTAACCCGCTATTGCCTCATTCGATCCGACTCAGTGTAATACATCGTGCGGTTGCGGGGCATTACAGTTGGCGCTACAAGCCATTTGGACGAGTCTCTTGATGGAGATGGATATAGCCTAAAAATTTGAGACGCGCACCATCCCGCCGGAATAGGAGAGACCTGGACTCTTTTGACCATGATGGTGTAGCACTAAAAACTTGAGGCACAGACACCATCCTGCCAAAGTTCGTGGAGTCCTTTTATGATTTCTTCCAGGCCGGTACGATCTCGGTGCCCCGGCGATCGTCCGAGAAATCCACGATACCTCGTGCACGAGTTGTCCACAACCATGCAAGTCTTGGATTTCAGATTCACGGGATTCATGACATAACATGACATGTTAATTCTGGATTCACTTAGCCATTGGATAATACGTTGTCTCTTGGGCGAAGAGACTACCAATGATCCGAATGCCTGAATGAGTCTTGCTACATGAACGGTGATTCTTGTTTTACTTATCATGATACAATTCTTGGTTCGAGAATTGCCTTGACGACCTAACGCTCCCGGATACTTTCAGGTTCATACTTGCACGGAAAGACTATTAGATAGTCTTCCGGTGAATTAGATGAATGCAAGGCAATATAGTGTTACTTGATTGGGGCATGAATTTATGTGACAAGCATTGAAACGAGACGAGACAACAAGTACAAACTACAATATAAGCAGGCAAGCATTAATTTATATGAAACATAAGCATTTACTTTAGCACGGTCTAAGGGGTAGTGCGAGGAGTGCAACCGTATAGGGACGTATCGAGCGACATAATCTATGGGCGTGCAGTATAAACAAGTGAAGCAGTGCACTACGAAGAGTATAGATGGTCTACTCGAGTCATAGCGGGGTCTACTTGCACGAAGCAAAGGTAGCATGCGAGGGTTCAATTACAAGCCAAGTTTCATTTTCATGTTCTAACACAAGCAATACAAGATAGAATTATTCCCTTAGCTAGGTGTATTGTATTCTTTATTAGCATGCAAGGGGTGATTCACCTAGCGATTAGCATATATCGTCCATATTTTAAGTGTGCTGGCTAAGCAAAAATAAGTTCATCGTAGCCACCCACCTTAGCGATGATTCGCCTTGGTCGGACGATACTCCGAGCGAGCCTTTGAAAGTCTAAGGCTGAACTCCTGAAGGGCCAAGTCTGAAAATCTTTTGCCTTAAATAAGTCTTCTCACTGAGCAAAGCGGGTCGGGTCGATGCACTTGCGCCGTTTGAATCGGCTGTCCGCTTGAACGGAATGGGTCGTTACATTATACACCACTCAGAAAAAGTCTCGTCCTCGAGACTTCCTGAGCGCAAACTGTTCTATCATACTACCGAATCTATCTCAAGCAAAGCAATCAGTACTACTAGATCCGTTCGAACATAATTTCCTACTCGTTCCTTATACCGTGTCGCGTGTATGCTGGGTTTGTCTTATGAATCACAATGATACTTCCAACATGGTCAATAAAATCCAAATCATTTCCATTCCAACTCAAATCAAGCATTGCACTACCATTAAGCACGATCTATCCGATCAACCGACTAGCGTCCATGTCCTATCGTATATTCCGTTCGTGTCAAACATAGCACACACTTACCGTTCCAAGTCTAACACTAAGTCTTGCTGCCCTATTTCTATGGCTTGCTCAGACAATACTCTAAAGTCGGTTACACACGTTCTTTCACTCGGCACATAGTCGTCAGCCTAATTACTAGGTCAGCTCACAAGGTCATATGTACAATTTCAAGCACACGATTCTTCGTGCAAATTTGTCGCACGATGCTCGTCCCAATTCCTAAGGTCAAACTATTATTCATTTGCACGGGATATTCTACCCAAGCTTGTTTTACTCATATTTCTAAACATCGAGCACAGATCATCCTACACACATGAATACGATCGTTGCACAAGGTTCGAGTCCGTTCAGTCAAATCCATGGTATATCCAAGTCGCATGAAAAGTCTATCAATTCGCATAGTCTATCTCCTCAAACATGATTTTATAGAACACATATATCTATTCTAAGTCTAGACCACCAAGCCATGATTAAATTTTAAATCTTTGATCTCAATCATAACTTCAACCCGTCCAACAAGATTCACGTATCCGTTCACGAAACCATCAAGCGTGTCTTACACCAGGTTCTAGACTAACTCATCCTTGAAATACTTCCGATTCACTTGTATTCTCAAACTTGTCTTATCGTGTCAAACTAAAAGTTAAGACGATCCATCAGTTGTCACACTCCGGTCTCCCGCAAGTTCGATCATCCTCGTTGGACGTGAGATCACCACGCCAACGCTCCCGCTGGATAATCATCCTAATCCGAACGTGACGCATGTACGAGTATAGAGTTACGCTCACACAAGACAAGAACGTCGAACGTTATGGTTATCATCGAAACGATAGAGACACCTTATTATTTCACTTTGCTCCATCCAAGATATATATAAAATCCATCAAGTCATATCCGTTCATGCCGTGATTATAATTCGTCTAGCAAAATCATCCAACTTCAATGTTACCGTTTGATAAATCCATAGTCTACTTCTGGCATCCCTTAAATAACTAAGTTCAAATATTCAAGCCAAAGTCTATCCACTTTTGATGCATTCCATTCATCGAGCTCGTTTGGAATAATCATCGAACATGTTCCTGTGAGTTCGATCATCCCCACTGAACGTGAGATCACCATGCCGGCGCTCCCGCAGGATAATCGTTCTCGCTGTGACTGATTGTGAAGAATTTTCTTTCGAACTAGATTCAAGATCGTTCTTCCAAACTCTAGATCGAATCCGTTATCGCTTACCTCTTTCATCGAACCACAATATTCATTCTCGGGCTAACTTCTATTCGAGCAATATTCTACTCAAGTTTAATCCGTTTAATTCAATTTAAAATTGCTCTCACGATCCTCCAAGTTTCCAACAAGTTCTCTTGACCAAGATATTTATTTTATTACCTTGAATTCCTATTCGATATAAGCCTTATCACTTGTTCAAGACATTCTCAATTGTTCAAACCAACTATCGCACGAGACCGATGAATTTGCTTGAACATTTCCAAAATCATCCATACACCACTCAGGAATCGAGTCACCCAATTAAATCATCAATTGTGTTCGCATTACTCGCTAGCATATTCACCATATCGTTCCTTAAAACTCCTGCATGATACCTAGGCGCCGCCTGATGAATCTTAGTCTCGTGTATATATTTCTATTGATAATCATCCAAGTAAACCATATCTGATCTGGATCTGCTGACACGAAATACCGTTCGAGCTATTTCCCAAAATTTAAGCACGATTCTCTTTATTCGCCTTAGCGATAATCTGATAAAGTTTTTATCGGTTGGCATTCTAAGTCTGACTTATCCTTATCAGAACGATATTCTAATCCCGCTTGCAAACTAGCTTGCACCAAAAGGGCCTTGGCGCACAATACTCTACATAACTTAGCCGAAAGGATGTGTGCAAAGCTAACCGTCTGAACGATATTCTATTTCGCACACTAACCAACTGGATAATCACGTATAGATATTCGGGTTTGCACATAACTTACAAATTCTAGCACGAGCCTATTCCCATAAAGTCTAACATAGGTTGGAACAAGGGTCATCGCTTAACCATCCAGTACAAGCAATCATATCAATCACATACAACTTTTGAAAGTATTTAGACTTATAATATGGAACATTCCAACGGGTCAACGAGAGAGAGAGAGTGTATGTACATAACCCACGAACGAGCTTTCAAAATTAAGAAAATCGATACGAAGTCCAAAGGGTAAGCCATGCTCTGATACCAATATGTTATGCCCCGACCTCCCACAGGTAATATGTCGTCCCCGCTGGACGATTATCACTGCGCCAGCACTCTCGCGGGATGATATTTTCCATCTGGACGTGATGTCGCACGAGCACAAGCTGCGTCCGTGCAAGGCCATGATCCGAAAAAGAAGTAAGATGACTAAGCCACAGAGTCGCACAGATAGTCCGAATGCAGCAAAATAAAAAACGAACAAGCGATTGGTAACAAGTTCACAGAGTCGTTAATAGCAAAAGCATTGAATAACATAAGTATAGAAGTAAAATAAGTACTTTATTGATATTGAACAAGTATTACAAGCGTCGCTAGACCGAGATTACAAGTCGCTCAAGCTCTCTCTCTCGAAACAATAAAATCTTGCCAAGTGGCTATATTTGTGGAATGATACATAGGCGATGTTCCTACATTATGTCTTGTATATGTGCTTCAGTGTCAGACGCAACGCTCCAAGGCTCCAGAGTGAACTCCACGTCTTAGCTCGCACGAAAGAATTTTCGTACCGAACGAGGTTCTCTCGCACCCTGCAAGAAATATGGTGGGTTATCAGTACATGAATGCACTAGAGGGGAGGCTTCTCGCCCGCTCGACAAATCCAAACATGTTATATAGGTTCCGTACACCATCTATTAAGTTATCTTTCTAGTCTTGCCTTAGGATCAGTTTTATGGCAATGATGTAAGCCTAACTCGTGTGGCAGTGCGCCATGCGCCGTGCGATATAAGAGTAACACGACGAAACTTACCAACTTACCATTTGTCCTTTCATGTCCAAGATAAACCAAGTTAAACCAAGCACGGATATATGTATATATATATATGAAATCCAAGTCAATTGCATAAGCAAACACGAGTGTCATGAGCGATGTTCTGTTTCAGGTGCACGAGTTACACGGTTTATCCAGAATTATTACAGAAGATGTTCAAGTGTTCAATATATACAAGTGTGTTATACTCATGTTTGTTCAAGTGTTCCATGATGGGATGCAATGTCTCGCACGCAGATTGTCGCTAAGCGAGGATGAGCTATCTATATGAACAGGAGAGTCGCTGGCGCTATAAGCCATTTGGACGAGTCTTGACGGAGATGGGTATAGTATTATAAACTCGAGGCGCGCACCATCCTGCCGGAACAGGAGAGACCCGGATTCTTTTGACGGTGATGGTGTAGCGCTAAAAACTCGAAGCACAGACACCATCCCGCCAAAGCTCGATGAGTCCCTATATAATTTCTCCCAGGCCGACACGATCTCAGTGCCCCGACGATCGTCTGAGAAATCCATGATACATTGTGCACGAGTTGTCCGCGACCATGCAAGGCTTGGGTTTCAGATTCACGGGATTCATGACATATCAAGGGCGCATACCCCATCTCACTCGCTTGAGAGAGACTACCAAGGATCCGAATACCTGAATGAGTCTTGCTACATGAACTGTGATTCTTGTTTTACTTGACATGATGCAATCCCCTGGTTTGGGAATTTTCTTGGCGACCTAACGGTCCTGGATACTTTCAGGTTCATACTTGCACGAAACGACTATTAGATAGTCTTTCGGTGAATTGGATGAATGCAAGGTAAGATAGTGTTACTTGATTGTGGCATGAATTTATGTGACAAGCATTAAAACGAGGCAACGAGAACAAACTACAATGTAAGCAGGCATGCATGCATTTATATGAAACATAAGCATTTACGTTATCACGGTCTAAGGGGTAGTGCGAGGAGTGCAACCGTACAGGGACGTATCGAGCGACATAATCTATGGGCGTGCAGTGTAAACAAGTAAAATAGTGCACTACGAAGAGTATATGATGATCTACTCGAGGCATAGTGGGGTCTACTTGCACGAAGCAAATGTAGCATGCGAGGGTCCAATTACAAACCAAGTTTTATTTCCATGTTCTAACACAAGCAATACAAGATGAGATTATTTTCTTAGCTAGGTGCGTTGTATTCTTTATTAGCATGCAAGGGGTGATTCACCTAGCAACTAGCATGTATCGTCCATATTTTAAGTGTGCTGGCTAAGCAAAGACAAGTTCATCGTAGCCACCCACCTTAGCGATGATTCGCCTCGGTTGACCAATACTCCGAGCGAGCCTTTGAAAGTCTAAGTCTGAACTCCTAAAGGACCAAGTCTGAAAATTCTTTGCCTCAAACGAGTCTTCTTGCTGAGCAAAGAAGGTCGGGTCATTGTACTTGTGCCATTTGAATCAGTTGTCCGCTTCAACGCTCCTGCTCAGAATGGAGTGGCTGAATGCAAGAACATGCATCTACTGGAAGTGACACATTCATTGACGCTGAAGATGAATGTGCCCAAGTTCTTATGGAGTGAGGCTGTTATGACAGCAGCTTATCTAATCAACATGATGCCGTCAAGAGTATTAGGGATGAAGATACCATGCGAGATGCTCTTGGGCTCTAATATTTTTATTGTTCCACCCAGAGTATTTGGATGCACATGTTTTATGAGAGATCATAGATTAATGGTGAGCAAGCTGGATCCACAAGTAGTTAAATGTATCTTTGATGGCTACTCAAAAGTCAGAAAGGATATAAGTATTGGTGTCTCACTGAACGAAGCCTGTTTGTCAGTATAGACTTAACCTTCTGGGAGTTTGAACCATTTTATGGGGAGAAGACAGAGTTGAGTTCCTTGTTCGAGGATGACTCTACTGATGCTAGTAGAGAGGGGGAGAATGAGAGTGGCATTATGGTTGGTATGATTCTATGTCCTTTTGAGTCACTGAGGAGTGATGGTGTCTTAGGAGGGAGCAGACAGTCAGGGGGAGCCGACAGTCTGGAGAGCTGAGAGTAGTCACCGAGGAGTGATGGTGTCTCAGGAGGGAGCCGACAGTCAGGGGAGCTGAGTGTATATCCTTTTGGGTTACCGAGGAGTGATGATGTCTCAAGAGAGAGCCAACAGTCAGGGGAAGCCGACAGTCAAGGGGAGATGAGAGTATTTAGGGAGCATGGACAGCAGGAGCAGCATGAGCACTATAAGCAGCATGAGCCACCTCCTGTGCCTATGCCAGTACCCACAAATGTTGATGTCCCAAGTCTCTCTTCTCTAGATCCTTCTTTAGCCTTTCCACTTGAGTCACCTGGTAACAATTTTTCCCCTGATACTTTTAATACTCATGTCTTGCTTAGTAGAACTTCTAGAGTCAATGCTGGAAAACCTCCAGTTAAGTTTAGTAGTTGGGATACTGACATTGCATATTACATTTCATATACATTCATTCCACCTGTATATAAGTCCTTCCTTGCATCATTGGATTTCGTTCTTGTACCTAACAACTAGTAGGTAGCAAAGGAAGATCCTAGGTGGTTGAGTGCCATGCAGGAGAAACTCTAGGCCTTGAAGAAGAACGACACATGAGAGCTGGTACCATTGCTAGCTGAAAAATGTGTTGTTGGATGTAAATGGGTTTATACTGTTAAGCAGACTCCATATGGCATGATTGACAGGTACAAGACCAGATTGGTTGCTAAAGGCTACAACCAAACTTATGGTATCGACTATGATGAGACATTTGCTCCAGTAGCAAAGATGAGCACTGTGCGAGTGTTGGTGTTATGTGCTACCAACTTCAATTGGCAACTACATTAGCTAGATGTTAAGAACGCCTTTTTTGCATGGAGATCTCCAGGAGGTGTATATGGAGATTCCATCAGGATTTGCTACTTCACAAGCAACTGAGAAGGTATGTAAATTAAAGATTCTTTGTATGTGTTAAAGCAGTCTTCGAGAGCATGGTTTGATAGATTCATGCTTGCAGTCTGTGGTATGGGGTATAGGCAGTACAATGAAGATCATACTGTATTTTACAGGCACACCAAGACTCGTATCACTGTTCTTACAGTCTTTGTTCATGATATTGTAATTACTGGAGACGATACTGAGGAGATCCTACGGCTGAAGAAAAGACTTGGAGAGAAATTTGAAGTCAAGGATCTGGGGAAGTTAAAGTACTTTCTCGGAATTAAAATTGTAAGGCCACGAAAGGGTATAGTGCTTTCTCAGCGAAAGTATGCTCTGGACCTTCTTTCAGAGACAAGGATGCTAGGTTGGAGGGTTGCTTCTACTCCTATCGAGCAGAATCCCAAGTTGCGTGCCGCAGGTGGTGATCCGGTGAGTAAGGAGCAATATCAAAGATTAGTTGGTTGACTCATATATCTATGTCATACGAGACCTGATATTACTCAGGCCATGAGTGTGGTGAGTAGATATATACATGATCCCAGAGAGCAGCATATGGAGGCAGTTCACAGAAGTCTCAGGTATATTAAAGGAAGCCCAGAAAATGGATTATGGTTCAGAAGTTCTAAACATCTGAGAGTTGAAGGCTACTGTGATGCCGATTGTGCGGGTTGTATAGACGATCACAGGTCCACTACATGTTACTGTATTTTTATTGGAGACAATCTTGTATCTTGGCGTAGCAAGAAGCAAGATGTAGTGGCTAGCTCAACAGCTGAGGCTGAGTACAGGACTATGACAATTAGCCTGTGTGAGATAATATGGGTGAAGAGCTTGTTGCCTGAGATGCGTTTGTTTAGAGAAGACTCTCTGCAACTTTGGTATGACAACGAATCAGCAATTGATATTGCAAACAATCCAGTTCAACATGATCGCACAGAACATGTGGAGATTGATCAGTTCTTCATCAAAGAGCAGTTGAATAGAGGAGTTTTGACTTTGAGCCATGTGAAATCAGGAGATCAGTTAGGTGATTGTTTAATTAAATGTTTAGGTCCTAGAAAGTTTGACATCTTTTGTAACAAGATGGGGATGATTAATATCTATCGTCTATATATCTTGAGGGGGAGTGTTGAGTTGTGATGACTTATTTTGTCCCATATCTATAGAAAATAAGGAGGTTGTTAACCTCCTCCTATATATATGTACTCTTTCCTGAATAATAAATCATCCATTATTAATTTTCTACAGGTTTAAACTCTCCAATTGGACAAATTATGTCTCAAACTCTAAACTGGTATAAAATCCATAGTCTAAACTCTAATTAGCCCAAAAGAAAATTAATAAGATTTGGTATTTTAGTATAGGGCTAATTAAAGTTTAGACCCTAGATTTTATACAGCATTTATAATTTTTTTTTTTCATTATATCCTCCCTAGACTATATAGGAAGGATTGGGAAAAATAAATTAAATAATAAAAATTCTGGGTCTAAACTCTTCAATTGGATAAGTCCAGGCTCAAACTCTAAGCTGGTATAAAATCTAGGATGTAAACTCTAATTAGCCAAATCCAAGGTCTAAACACTTATAACCAAAATATTATTTTATGCAGACTAAAATGATTAGAATAAGTATGTTGGACTTTTGTTCAGAACTGGATTTACATACATTAAAGTTTTTAGATCTAAGGCAGCCAGCCATCTAGTGTGCCTCATATCAAGTTTGGGCGTGACAACTACCAGCACAAATGATCAGAACAAGTGTAACAAAGAACTTACTTCATATTAATATACTCTAATGTATTTACATTTTGATTATAAAAATTACATGAGCAGCTTCTCATTTCTCTCTCCTCATATCATAGCCCTCTCACCTTCTTGAAGAAATCTTAGATATTCTTCTGAATATTCATATTAGTAAAATCAGTCATCGTCATCATAATAATATTCGTTGTCATAGCTATCCTCTTCTGAATATCCATATGTTTCATCTGAGTATTCAAATAGTACTACTTGGACATGACTTTTCCGAGAAGAAGATCTTTCATTGCAGTGTTCAGAAGCTCCGGTCCACTGCTGGCAGGGAGCAACTATGTCACAAACAGAGCAGAAACACTGCCAACAAGAGTGATGAATGGTGGTTAATTAGTGATCAATATTTAAGTACATTTTTTCTACTAGAGTGATGAATGCTTGTCAATTTGAGGGGGAACAAAAATTCAGTAGATATTACCGAACAGAACCTAAGGATAAGAAGCACTCTCTCCCAAAACTCATGCCTTGTGCATGTTGTGTCGTGTGGTGTTGGACACACGTATTAGAAACTCCAAAATACATTAGGATAATACCAAAATAGATCCAAAACTTGTGGAACAGAACATAAGAGTAAGAAGCACAGACACTCCCAAAACTTATGTTGTGTGCATATCGACACACATTAGGCATTTCAAAATATACTATAGCATATACCAAAACGGATGCAGAATCTGTCATCATATCTGAAATGTGTCATGTTGATTTTCTGTTAAAGGAACAGTTTAGATGCATATATTATATATAGTTGGAGCTATACTTCTCAATCGCCTGCCACTTAGTAGCACTGCACACAATTCCATGACACATGTAAGTGGGACGGGCTTAAATGATTAAGGAGTAGGGCACGTTTGGTTCCCAGAATTAGGACCTAAGAAAAGTTATTTCTTTTATGTATTTGAATGCCAACAAAAATGGATAGTAAAAGAAAATGATTCCCAAGGATAAAGAAAATAAGGAGGAAATGATATTCATCCTATAGATTCACTTTTTCTTCCAATTTTTTTGAACTTTTTCAAACACTGAAAGGAAAAATTAACGGCAAAAGCAAAGCATTAATCCCATTTCCTTTCTTTTCCGCGACGATGCCTAAGTAGCAGAGGGTTGAGCAAACCATTTTTCATAGCTTATCTAAGTTGAAAAAAGAAACCGAGCTATTTTGTGTGTGTGTGTCATGAAGAATACATGCCTGACACAACACAAATTCGGTACTTAGAGCGTCCATGCATCCCAAGTAGCTTATGCAAGCTAAACCAATCAATTATATAAAGGACTATTTTGATGGTTTTGTAACGGACCTTGGTACAAAAGCTCTCATGAGAAGTAGAATCAAAAGGGAAGTTTGCGCACAAATGCCTGGGATGTGGGAAGTCCCTGAGCGCCACCTTAAATTCAAGTCAAAAGAATTGAAATCTTTAGTTCTCCGAGTAATTAATCATACATTAGCAACAACTTGTTATGATTAAGTATCACTCACCGGGCCCTTCTCGGAAACTAGAACTAGTTCGTCGTCGTCTTCGTCCTCGTCGGAATTATGTAAGGCTAGCTTGCGAGAGAAGTCTATGGGATCAATCTCGTAGCAGTCATCATCACCGTCTTCGTCATCCTTCACTTTGCCTGTTGGTAGCTTCACAATTCCCTCCTTGTTGTCTTCTTTATCTGCCATTTCTTTGGTTTAGGTTTGAGTCATCTCTCATCTGCAAATATACATAGCATGCAAATTCTTGTAGTTCTTGGAAGTTGAAGGGTTACGGCCAGTGAAAGTTATTAAATGCTGCTTGCTGTTCCAATTGCATTAATCTTTTTACGTGGTTTTTTGTTGTCTGCATATTTGCTCATCTAAACTTACTACGAACCGCCCAAAAAAAAAAAAATTTAAAGTTTGATTCAGGTTCTTCCTTACCTATAGACTAGTATATATGAACGTACTTTGTACGTATCTTGGAGTGAATGATATTGATGAGTTGGTTTAACTCTGCTGTTTTTAATTATATAGATGAAGGGTTCAACCCTTCGAATTCGCTTAGAAGAATTAGCAAGTAGAATGGACCATTCGATTTCCGTAACACATTAATGCATCTCTTAAATGGTTGTTAGTGGAATTTTTTGTAGGTAATACTTCTTAATTAATAAATATATTGAAGGATATTTTTGGAAAGAAAACATCCACGATGAAGCCTACTTTTCGCATTATATAGTAGAGTAGATATATATTAATTATATACTTATTATGGCTTCTGTATTTTAGACCAATTTTGAAGCCCACTTGAAAGAACATTAGTAAAATTAGCTATGTTCTTGCTCTTAGGATGTGTTTATTATTATTTTTTTAATTTGTTTGGATCCCCTGTCCAACACGAGTGCTGCTTCCGTCCCTGCTTACTAGTATATATATATAATAGATTATTATTAGGAATACGAAAATGTTGTTATAATTATTCTAATCTATATTAAGACTACTTAGGAAGACTAAACGACAAATGCTGTTGTAATTATTCTAATAATTAAGAAGACTAAAAGACAATACCATATTAATTATTCTAAATTTATTATTATATTATTATATATTATTTTATATATGTATGTAGGACTATTTAGGAAGACCAAATGACAACTCACTTATTTATCTAGTTGTCCTTATTAACTTTAATGAATAATTTAATTAGTAAAATGCAAGAGTATATTAGGAAAGAAAAGTTTCACGGTGAAGGTAAACTTTTCCCATTGTATAGCAGTACTAGTATATATATGCGTGCCTTGCATGTATTTCATAATACTTGGAAAGAACAAACAACATCCTCTAATATTTTTCTTTTATATTTAATTACCTAACTATCCAGATAAATTTAATAAACAATTTTAATTAGTAAACATAGATAAAAATATTTTTAAAATAAAAAACTCCACGATGAAACCACAACTTTTCTTTTTATATAATAATATAGAATAATAGTATTGATAATTTTCACCTATGGTGCTAAATTGCTAATGTGCATAAACCTTCATAAATCTATTATATATGCAAAGTGTTATTACGTGATCTAGACATTCATATTGAGGTCGTTTCCAATTCATCCTCAAAATTTCTCTCAATTTGAGAACTCAAAAAGAAATATTCCTATATTATGCTATCCTCAAAATTTTACAACTCCAACCGATCAATCCTCAAATAATAAATAAATATTATTTATTTCTACATAAATTCATTTCTTTACAATTATTTAATATAATTATATACATTAATGTTATATTATTAATATTATTTAATGATATAATATAATATTATTCTATATTGTTTATATTATTTAATATTATTTTATAATATTTATACATAACATTTTGTACTTCAATTTAAAATTTTGATGTACTTGTTTATATTTTTTTAAGTCAATGTATTTTAATTTAAAAAAGTTTGATATTATTCTATTAGTTTCTGTCAAATTATTTAAATATTATTTTGTTAATCAAATGAATCTAATAAACAAAAAAAATTAATACTAATAACAAATATATTCAATATTAGATTTTTTTTTGGAAGATCTCAACTAGAACTTTTTAATGGTATAATTATTATATTATTTTTACGTATAAATTAAAAAATATGGTAAGTTAATTAAGTTTATTGTTTATCATAAATATGATATATTAGTAATTAATTATAATTTGAAGGGCAAAATAATCATGAATAGTGGATCCTCAAATTTGAAGATTTTATCAAATTTGACGTAGCTCGATCCAAAGAATATAATATAATTAATTACTATTCATGACTATTTCACCCTCGATCCAGAGACCGCCCGCCACCCATCCACCTCTCAGTCTTATACCTCTAATCATTAACCACTAGGGTCACTTGAGTTCGGTATATATATATATATATATATATATATATATATATATATATATATGGTAAACGAGATATGAGCTATAGGCTCATATTCTTATATGGGCCATGTACATGTGGACCAATATGAATTGATTCCTACATCCCATGTGCACCCATGTGCACTAGTACACTCCATTCCTATTGGTCCACATGTGCATTGGCTCATGTAGGAATATGAGCCTATGGCTCATATCCCCTTTTTCATATATATATATATATATATATATATATATATATATATATTGCACCAAGTAATTTTAACCATATATTTTTTAAAATGTGTGGTTATAAATTATTCCATAAAGTTGCTGCCACATCACCGTACTTTATAACCACACATTTCAAAAAAAAAAGTGTGGCGGAGATTGATTGGTGTAATAATGGTACAATAAGCCTTGGTGCAATATATATCTATATATATATATATATATATATATATATATATATATATATGGAATAAGGTAATTTTATTGCTACTAAAGAACAACCAGTACACTATGTAGGCGGTGTGCCACCCCAACCAGCTATCATACATGTTACATCTGCATCTATATTATGGACAACTCCTATTGGTGGAGAGCTTATTCCCTCAAAGATTTGATTGTTGCGTTCTTTACAGATGTGCCATATCCCCGTTGTTAGCCGAGCTCTTGCCTCTGCAAACCATTTATCACCCCGTGAATGTTACCTTTATCACGCCCCAATCTCCCGCAAGCTCAATAGTCCCAACTGTTCGTTCCGATCTTATCCATCTCTTAAGCCTAAAGATACTTCCATTTGCATGAGTCCGTTCTTGAGTTCTCAAGTCTAATGTATCGAAGAATACCCGAGTCAAATTCCATTGCACTATATACCACTTGGAAATATAGTTGCCCTCGTGCTTACTCTGCGTCGACCAGCGTCTATCCCAAACCGACTATTCTGGGGTGATTCTGTCGAATCACAACTCAATACTCGCTTGCTCCATTTTCATTCTTTCCAACTCAGTCAATGTGCACCAACCAACTTGTATTCCTGTTACCCGTGTCCGTTCAGGCAATTTCCATTGATGTCCAACCAAATATTTTCAATGCCTTGCTCACTATATGGTATCCCATATACAACTCCGAATCAAGTCGCTACTCGCATTACGATTTTTTTGCACTGATCCAAAATCCGTTTGAACCATCCCTTATGCGTGATCCTGCCATTCCCAACTCGAGTCTGACATAAAACTCAGGCAATGCCTGAATTATCCAACTCTTTCCATCAATCTTCGCGATGCAACTCGTGCCATATCCCGTTCTCAATACTTCCAACTATTCTCACCGTCTGATACTTTCGCAACACGAGCAATCCCGTGCATCGAGCTCTCTTCCGAATAATCCAACCCAATACCCACTTGTTCCTCACATTTGTTGTACGAGCAACTCGTTCAAACTTATCCTGATATTCCCGAGCCAAACTCAAATGCTCAACCGATGCGCCACAGCCGAAATTCTAACTTCTATCCAACACAATCGTTAGACGAGCAACTCGTGCAACGATCCATTCTCATCGAATATTTCTACTCACAACATGCCGCATTACCAAATCCCGTTCTGCCAACCAACTGATCCATTAAGGCAATCAGAAACTCCCCGAACGATAAGCCAAGCCAACCCAACGAAATCCCACAACTTGTTGCACAAATGCAATAACGCCACCGACTTGCTGCACGAATGCAACAACGCCTAACGAGGCTAAGCGATCCTACAAAAACCAACCAAGACAACGCAACCGAGAATAACATGCAGCCACAACCAGCAATATATAGACTTATTGCATGAAACATCCAATGCGGCACTGAGTAGAGTCAAGAGCTAGACGACATGCGGAAGCTATTTAGAGTTTGTAATGAAGCGAAGGACCAAGTCCAAAAAAATGAACCAGGTGATCTGATACCAATCTGTCATGCCTCAATCTCCTGCAAGCTCAATAGTCCCCGCTGAACGCGAAATCACCACGTTGCAGCTCTCCCGCGGGACAATCGTTCTCATCTGGACGTGATGCCGTACGAGCCTGGAGTTGCGCTCGTACAAGGCGATGTTGTTAAACACCAAATTTATCATCGAATCAACCAAGTTACAGCGGAAGTCATTTTGTGTACCAAGCACACATTAGAGTATACGCAGCGAAAGCTCTTGATAGGGTCCAAATAAAATGCCACAAAGGCAATGCCATGAAGGCGATAAAATACTCTTGCTACTTTTTCTAGCCCACAAAGGTACTTAAAGTTCATACATCTTGTCCCGTATATCTAAGCAGCGCCACTACGCCTGCGTACCTGAAATAATGCCCACAAACGTGGGTCAGTACACAGCCGTACTGGTGAACGGGGTAACCCACTCGTCTAAGCCGACACTAACTAAATAGTGAATGCAAACAGTTATATGGTGATCTTTCTAGTTGAATCCTAGATTCGTTTCATGGCATAGGGATGACATGTTAAGGAAAGCTGTAAAGCAGTTTAAGCATGCAAGCATTCAACTCAAGCCAATCGACAAGCAATATATAACCAACTCGAAGGAAACTAGCATGCGACTCGTCCTACTCAAGCCCAGGCAACACGATAACATATCCAACCATCAACCAAGCCGAAATATCCATCCTCAACCAAAGTTTACAGTCCAATCTCGTTCGTGCACACTCTTGCCGAGGCAAGGTGGCCGCGCCTACATGAAGCACAAACCAACCAAAATAAAGCAAACCAACTCTTATCTATATGAAGTCACTGGCCAAGCCATAAAGGACATATTCCAAGCATTAAGGCGCGCCCTATCAGCCTGGGTAGCAAGCCCGCTGGAGGTCCCGCAATGCATCGCGACTAGCACGAATCAATATTTTCCTCCGGATCGATACGGTTCCAGTGCCCCAGAATGCCGTTTCGAGGAAATGCCAAAACTTGTGCACAAGTTGTCCGTGACATAAATACCAAGTAGGTATGACGAGAGGATCGAACATTCTCGCCACACCAAGCAATTTTAGACTCGTTCAACCAATTATCCAACCAAAACATCCAACCAAAGAATCCATAATCATTCTTCCAACATATAGCCCAAGGCACCAAATATCAAGTTATGCCCATAGGCACAATGCCGCTTCTCAACACAGTATTTCAAATTGGGTGCAACATCCCAACTCAGAACAATCCTGTGGCACAATGCCCCAACAGTGGCACAATATCGAAACAGTGACACAATGCCCCAACAGTGGCACAATACCCTCGCTGATGCAGTTGTTCGGTTTTGAACCACAACTGCTCGCTTTGCAAGACAAAGCGACCAAGTGATACTCGTGCACGGATGCACGCTCGCTCGTCCAAATTCCCGATATTCCCAATGCCTCAATGTATCATTCCAACTGTCCAAGCATAATCCCAATTATTCAACCAACTGCCTCGAGTGTATAATCCAACTCTAGCTCCAACTATCCAACGCGCAAACCAATTCAAGCCACAATCCTATCCAAGTAAACGACGTACACTCTATGCACGCCTCAGTGTAGTGATTCCCAAGTTTCAGCCCAATTGTTCAAGCCTTTACGTGTTTTCCATATTATTAGGCATGAAGGAGTAGAGGAGAAGGGAAATAGCCCATTCACAATGTTTGATCCCGTTAAGCATCCTGTCCTGCCGATACGGTCAATCCCTTGAACCCGTGGTCCGATGCAAAGCGCGATCTACTCAACTGGTATGACCGTGTGAGCAGGCCGTGCTCTCCAAATCATCCGACCGATCGGACTAAGAAAGACGACATTATCGCTCCCATCCAGCTATTCAGTACTGTTCTGAGCGAACACCTGATTTCCATCGAACTCGCTAGCCATCTGCACATTGAAACCAACTCGATTAATCCTTCTTCCAGAAATCCAACATTTCAAATGTAACCAGCATTTGATTTATTCAATCCAACTCAGCGTAACGCTCCGAGCGGTTGCGGGGCGTTACATAATATACCACTTAGAATCAGGTTCGTCCACGAACCGTGCTGGTATTCATTCCTGTCACATGCCACAATCTAATTCCATGGTTTGCTCTAGGCAACTTTCATATTCACGATCCTGACTCCGCATCTCGTTCTGCTGAACGCTCGTACAAATTTCATGAATTCTCACATCCTCCTTGCAGCTCAATACGAATTCTTCGTATCGCTTAGTTTTGGATCGTACATATATTTAAGGCATCCCTAAAATACATGCATTTTAGCCGAGCTTTGCGATAGCAAATTTGAACAAGTTACAAGGGTATCTTTATGTTCGAGGCATCCATTTTGCTTTACTCCCAATTGAATCAATCCCGATTTCTATTCCAACACATTCGCTTGAGCACTGGTCTCAAATATGATAATTTTTCACCGACTCAATCAGTTCGTGTTCCAACTCAATCCATCCCACTATTTCTGAATCCGTACTAGCAATATCTCGAAATATAATCTTATGCACCGAACGATCATTACGATTGATACTACCCCAGCTATGCGACTTACCCAATTATCAAACTTTTGCTTTGATCAGCTCAGTCCAACACCTTTTTCTTGCCATCTCAAATACCTCGCTGGGTGAATATCTATATCGAGGTTCGTGTGATCCACGAAGATCTCGCCGCCACGCCAAAGGGATAGTGTCGCCACGATTTCAACGTGGACACACTCGCCACAATTCCTAGATTGCGCATGGAATAGTTCTTCGTGCTGCTTCCACTGCCTCGAAGCATAGAATATCACCTTTGCCTTCTTTACGAGCACGCTTCCCAGACTAAGTTTCGAGATATCTTGTAAATCTGAGGCAAATCTGTCCTTTCCAGTATTCGCAAAGATTTGATCTAAACGAGCCGCTGCTTTAACTTCACGAGCTAGTTTCACAGTCGTCAATTCATATGAATGCTATTCCCTTCCAGGGCACGATGAGTCAGAGGCGAAGCCATCGATAAAAATCTGTGACTCTGAATCTCATCAGTTGACTTAGGCCAATCCCACCATCTCTCCGATCTTCCGGCTGCATCTTCAGCTGAAGACTATCCCAAGGGTCTCTCAAATTCAATACTCAGTCAATAAGCCAAATCTCATTGCTCACATCTGTCCTCGACGCATCCCCAAATATGCCGCCGCAAGGGTCGTTCTATGGGTCTACCATATTCAATCTCTGATCTGGCGGGCAAGTCGCTAGGGTCAGCTGTCCCGAAGCTACGCTCGATAATTGTAAGTCATCACGATAGACAGTTACTATGAACCATGCTATATCTCATCTGCAAATCCGAACCAAAATCCAACCATTCCATCCGAGCGAACTTCCGAATCCGAGCATTTCATGCACTACCTTTGATGATCTGTTAACCAATGCCGCTTAGCCACCTAGAGTCTTGCTATCTATCCGAGCCACAGTTCAAGAACTGCGATCGTCGAAACCGTCTTCCATCAATCCGTCGTTCTGCCCTGAATCCATCAAATTTCCAAATTACATGTTCGTCTACTCGCACTACCAATTGCAATGATTCTCGAAACTCGAGACTTGCTTAAATTCTTATCCGTTTGCCGTGTCCCAAAATGCACGTCCAACTTACTCGAGCAGCACAGTGATTTGCTCAATTGTTGCTCCCATATTTAGCTATCTTTAAAAGTCTGTCCGCCACAATCTTTGCCTTCAGTTGATGCCACAATCCGTCCACGTCTTCCGGAGAATCCGTCTACCATCGTTGCACCATTTTGCCCAAAATTCTACTTCTGCTAAACCTGAGTCGACTTCTCGAGCAGCAATATCCAAAATCCTTCAAGTCGTGTGAAACCATCGCATTGCCCCTCCAAACCAAGATCGTATTTCATTACTCAACCAACGGCTCAAATGTGTTGCCCAAAATCGTAGTCCGTGCCCGCTATCCTTCGATTAACCCATCGCTTCGCTCAAGCGTAACCCAACTGTTCGTTCCGATCTCATCCATCTCTTAAGCCTAACGATACTTCCATTTGCACGAGTCCGTTCTTGAGTTCTCAAGTCTAATGTATCGAAGAGTACCCGAGTCAAATTCTATTGCACTATATACCACTTGGAAATATAGTTGTCTTCGTGCTTACTCTGCGTCGACCAGCGTCTATCCCAAACCGACTATTCCGGGGTGATTCTGTCGAATCACAACTCAATACTCGCTTGCTCCATTTTTATTCTTTCCAACTCAGTCGATGTACACCAACCAACTTGTATTCCCATTACCCGTGTCCGTTCAGGCAATTCCCATTGATGTCCAACCAAAATATTTTCAATGCCTTGCTCACTAGATAGTATCCCATATACCACTTCGAATCAAGTCGCTACTCGCATTACGATTTTTTTGCACTGATCCAAAATCCGTTTGAACCATCCCTTATGCGTGATCCTGCCATTCCCAACTCGAGTCTGACACAAAACTCAGGAAATGCCTGAATTATCCAACTCTTTCCATCAATCTTCGTGATGCAACTCGTGCCATATCCCGTTCTCAATACTTCCAACTATTCTCACCGTCTGATACTTTCGCAACACGAGCAATCCCGTGCATCGAGCTCTCTTCCGAATAATTCAACCCAATACCCACTTGTTCCTCACATTTGTTGTACGAGCAACTCGTTCAAACTTATCATGATATTCCCGAGCCAAACTCAAATGCTCAACCGATGCGCCACAGCCGAAATTTCAACTTCTATCCAACACAATCGTTAGACGAGCAACTCGTGCAACGATCCATTCTCATCGAATGTTTCTACTCACAACATATCGCATTACCAAATCCCGTTCTGCCAACCAACTGATCCATTAAGGCAATCAGAAACTCCCCGAACGATAAGCCAAGCCAACCCAACGAAAGCCCACAACTTGTTGCACAAATGCAACAACGCCACCGACTTGCTGCACGAATGCAACAACGCCTAACGAGGCTAAGCGATCCTACGAAAACCAACCAAGACAACGCAACCGAGAATAACATGCTGCCACAACCAGCAATATATAGACTTATTGTATGAAACATCCAATGCGGCACTGAGTAGAGTCAAGAGCTAGACGACACGCGAAAGCTATTTAGAGTTTGTGATGAAGCGAAGGACCAAGTCCGAAAAAATGAACCAGGCGCTCTGATACCAATATGTCATGCCCCAATCTCCCGCAAGCTCAATAGTCCCCGCTGAACACGAAATCACCACGTTGCAGCTCTCCCGCGGGACAATCGGTCTCATCGGGACGTGATATCGTACGAGCCTGACGTTGCGCTCGTAGAAAGCGATGTTGTTAAACACCAAATTTATCATCGAAACAACCAAGTTACAGCGGAAGTCATTTTGTGTACCAAGCACACATCAGAGTATACGCAGCGAAAGCTCTTGATAGGGTCCAAATGAAATGCCACAAAGGCAATGCCACGAAGGCGATAAAATACTCTTGCTCCTTTCTCTAGCCCACAAAGGTACTTACAGTTCATACATCTTGTCCCGTATATCCAAGCAGCGCCACTACGCCTGCGTACCTGAAATAATATCCACAAACGTGGGTCAGTACACAGCCGTACTGGTGAGCGGGGTAACCCACTCGTCTAAGCCGACACTAAGTAAATAGTGAATACAAACAGTTATATGGTGATCTTTCTAGTTGAATCCTAGATTCGTTTCATGGCATAGGGATGACATGTTAAGGAAAGCTGTAAAGCAGTTTAAGCATGCAAGCATTCAACTCAAGCCAATCGACAAGCAATATATAACCAACTCGAAGGAAACTAGCATGCGACCCATCCTACTCAAGCCCAAGCAACAAATAATATATCCAACCATCAACCAAGAAGAAAAATCCATCCTCAACCAAAGTTTATAGTCCAATCTCGTTCGTGCACACTCTTGCCGAGGCAAGGTGGCCGCACCTACACGAAACATAAACCAACCAAAATAAAGCAAACCAACTCTTATCTATATGAAGTCACTGGCCAAGCTATAAAGGACATATTCCAAGCATTAAGGCGCGCCCTATCAGCCCGGGTAGCAAGCTCCGCTGGAGGTCCCGTAATACATCGCGACTAGCACGAATCAATATTTCCCTCCGGATCGATACGGTTCCAGTGCCCCGGAATGCCGTTTCGAGGAAATGCCAAAACTTGTGCATAAGTTGTCCGTGACATGCAGACACCAAGTAGGTATGATGAGAGGATCGAACATTCTCGCCCCACCAAGCAATTTTAGACTCGTTCAACCAATTATCCAACCAAAACATCCAACCAAAGAATCCATAACCATTCTTCCAACATATAGCCCAAGGCACCAAATATCAAGTTATGCCCATAGGCACAATGTCGTTTCTCAACACAGTGTTTCAAATTGGGTGCAACACCCCAACTCAGAACAATCCTGTGGCACAATGCCCCAACAGTAGCACAATGTCGAAACAGTGGCACAATGCCCCAACAGTGGCACAATACCCTCGCTGATGCAGTTGTTCGGTTTTGAACCACAACTGCTCGCTTTCCAAGACAAAGCGACCAAGTGATACTCGTGCACGGATGCACGCTCGCTCGCCCAAATTCTCGATATTTCCAATGCCTCAATGTATCATTCCAACTGTCCAAGCATAATCCTAATTATTCAACCAAACGCCTCAAGTGTATAATCCAACTCTAGCTCCAACTATCCAACGCGAAAACCAATTCAAGCCACAATCCTATCCAAGTAAACGACGTACACTCTATGCACGCCTCAGTATAGTGATTCCCAAGTTTCAGCCCAAGTGTTCAAGCCTTTACGTGTTTTCCATATTATTAGACATGAAGGAGTAGAGGAGAAGGGAAAGAGTCCACTCACAATGTTTGATCCCGTTAAGCATCCTGTCCTGCCGATACGGCCAATCCCTTGAACCTGTGGTCCGATGCAAAGTGCGATCTACTCAACTGGTATGACCGTGCGAGCAGGCCGTGCTCTCCAAATTATCCGACCGATCGGACTAAGGAAGACGGCATTATCGCTCCAATCCAGCTATTCAGTACTGTTCTGAACGAACACCTGATTTCCATCGAACCCGCTAGCCATCTGCACATTGAAACTAACTCGATTAATCCTTCTTCCCAAAATCCAACATTTCAAATGTAACCAGCATTTGATTTATTCAATCCGACTCAGCGTAACGCTCCGAGAGGTTGCGGGGCGTTACATAATATACCACTTAGAATCAGGTTCGTCCACGAACCGTGCTGGTATTCATTCCTATCATATGCCACAATCCAATTCCATGGTCTGCTCTAGGTGACTTTCATATTCACGATCCTGACTCCGTATCTCGTTCTGCTGAACGCTCGTACAAATTTTACGAATTCCCACATCCTCCTTGCTGCTCAATACGAATTCTTCGTATCGCTTAGTTTTGGATCATACATATATTTAAGGCATCCCTAAAATACATGCATTTCAGCCGAGCTTTGCGATAGCAAATTTGAACAAGTTACAAGGGTATCTTTATGTTCGAGGCATCCATTTTGCTTTACTCCCAATTGAATCAATCCAGATTTCCATTCCAACACATTCGCTTGAGCACTGGTCTCAAATATGATAATTTCCCACCGACTCAATCAGTTCGTGTTCCAACTCAATCCATCCCACTATTTCTGAATCCGTACTAGCAACATCTCGAAATATAATCTTATGCACCGAACGATCATCACGATTGATACTATAGCTATGCGACTTACCCAATTATCAAACTTTTACTTTGATCAGCTCAGTCCAACACCTTTTTCTTGCCATCTCAAATACCTCGCTGGATGAATATCTATATCGAGGTTCGTGTGATCCACGAAGATCTCGCCGCCACGCCAAAGGGATAGTGTCGCCACGATTTCAACGTGGACACACTCGCCACAATTCCTAGGTTGTGGATGGAATAGTTCTTCGCGCTGCTTCCACTGCCTCGAAGCATAGAATATCATCTTTGCCTTTCGAACGAGCACGCTTCCTAGACTAAGTTCCGAGACATCTTATAAATCTGAGACAAATCTGTCCTTTCCAGTATTCGCAAAGATTTGATCTGAACGAGCCGCTGCTTTAACTTCACGAGCTAGTTTCACAGTCGTCAATTCATATGAATGCTATTCCCTTCCAGGGTACGATGAGTCAGAGGCGATACCATCGATAAAGATCTGCGACTCTGAATCTCATCGGTTGACTTAGGCCAATCCCACCATCGCTCCGATCTTCCGGCTGCATCTTCAGCTGAAGACTATCCCAAGGGTCTCTCAAATCCAACACTCAGTCAATAAGCCAAATCTCATTGCTCACATCTGCCCTCGAAGCATCCCCAAATATGCCACCGCAAGGGTCTTTCTATGGGTCTACCATATTCAATCTCTGATCTGGCGGGCAAGTCGCTAGGGTCAGCTGTCCCGAAGCTACGCTCGATAATTATAAGTCATCACGATGGACAGTTACTATGAACCATGCTATATCTCATCTGCAAATTCGAACCAAAATCCAACCATTCCATCCGAGCGAACTTCCGAATCCGAGCATTTCATGCACTACCTTTGATGATCTGTCAACCAATGCCGCTTAGCCACCTAGAGTCTTGCTATCTATCCGAGCCACAGTTCGAGAACTGCGATCGTCGAAACCGTCTTCCATCAATCCGTCGTTCTGTCCTGAATCCATCAAATTTCCGAATTGCATGTTCGTCTACTCGCACTACCAATTGCAATGATTCTCGAAACTCAAGACTTGCTTAAATTCTTATCCGTTTGCCGTGTCCCAAAATGCACGTCCAACTTACTCGAGCAGCACAGTGATTTGCTCAATTGTTCTCCCATATTTAGTTATCTTTAAAAGTCTGTCCGCCACAATCTTTGCCTTCAGTTGATGCCACAATTCGTCCACGTCTTCCGTAGAATCCGTCTACCATCGTTGCACAATTTTGCCCAAAATTCCACTTCTGCTAAACCTGATTCGACTTCTCGAGCAGCAATATCCAAAATCCTTCAAGTCGTGTGAAACCATCGCATTGCCCCTCCAAACCAAGATCGTGTTTCATTACTCAACCAACAGCTCAAATGTGTTGCCCAAAATCGTAGTCCGTGCTCGCTATCCTTCGATTAACCCATCGCTTCGCTAAAATGTGTTGTCCAAAATCGTAGTCAGGTCCTGGGGCCTTATTTGGATCTGCATTCTTCACAATCCTCGTCAGTTCTTCAATTGTAACCGGAGCTCTCAATTGATGGTTACCTTTCCTGGTCACCAACTTCTTGTATATGAGATCTGGGTACTCTGGTTGTAGCTCCGCAACCGGGTTATATAAATATGAATAAAAACTGATCGCATCCTTCTATATTTCATTTGGTTTTGTAATGTTATGGCCATTGACATATACTAATTGAGTTATAACATTCCAATGATGGCCGGTCCGAATGACATCGTAAAAAAAACTTCGAACACCTATCCCCCTCCTTCAGCCATACGCACTTTTCTCTCTGAGCTAATTATATTTCTTCTTGCATCGTGAGGAGACGAACCTTACCAATAAGTTCTTTTTCTTTTTCCGCAAGAGTTGGGTTAAGTATGTCCTCTTGCAACTGTTCCTAGACCCGCTGAAGTGCCTTTCGTTGATGTTTGAGTTCGACCACAGGCCGCCCTCTATTCTATTTTTTCAGAGCAGCTTTCACGTTCTTCAATCGCCCAACAAGTCTCTACTGCTGGTTCCTATGCACTTCCTTCCCGAACTCCTCCCCGACCGCTTCCTTATACCCATCCATAATTGGCCAAGCATTGTTAAAACGGAATGACCTCGTCCGGGGGTGATTACCTTCATTTATTTGTACCCATATGGGAGAGTGGTCACTAGTGGACGCTGCCAACCCCACTGTCCAACTTGAAGGCCACTTCTCTAGCCATTTGGAGTTCACCAAGGCTCTATCCAATTGGCATACAATTCTGCTATGCGTAGCACGATTACTCCACGTCCAAACATGGCCACTTCTATCCAAACAACTCAGACCAGATTGAAGCATACAATGTTGAAAGTCATGGAGGATTGGATCTGGAACGCGACGTCCCCCAATCTTTTCATTCGGCTACATCATTGCGTTGAAGTCCCCTCCTAAAATTAGAGGAGCCTGTACGCGAAGATCCGCCATCACACTAATGTGCAAAATATTCCTCCATAATGTCTCATGTTTCCTTCAGTAATTGTGTCCATATACCACCTCATATACAAATTTGAGGCCTCCTATATTTACAAATTCAACCGCAATAAGTTGTTCAAAGAAGTGTATTACCTGTCCTGACCAAACCCTGCTTTCCCAT
This sequence comes from Iris macrosiphon, assembly GCA_036927795.1. Classification (NCBI taxonomy): domain Eukaryota; kingdom Viridiplantae; phylum Streptophyta; class Magnoliopsida; order Asparagales; family Iridaceae; genus Iris; species Iris macrosiphon. Next base: position 22,599,034 of record JAYESA010000007.1, on the reverse strand, counting down.
AAGATCCAAATTCTTGCCATATTACAGATCTCCAAATTATTCACCTGTACCCAGTTAGTAGGAGTACGATTCTTCAACACCTTGCTTGATTTAGTTTTTGTTTCCAACAATGCAGTAATAGTACTCTGCGCTTTCCTCGCCACATCTTTAATCTCTTTTCACCTTCCAATCAAATATGCTCCCCGTGTATCCCAGGTAAGCACAAACATTAATTAATTTGAGAATTCCCATGACTTCCACCTGAACTAGCCAATGGGGTATTAGCTAATTCTTTAATACTCCTGTTCCCACTCATTATATTGGAGGCTGCTGTAGTCTCCTTATTTTGCATCATATTGTGCCATGCAGGATTGTCCATGCATAGGTCCTCCTTTTGGACTCATTCCATGTGGTTGTGCCCCTCCGGGTTCTTCACCTTCACCGCTTTCTCCTCCACTACTTGTCGTTTCTTCCTGTTCCTAGTCCCCCCCCCCCCCCCCCCCCCGCAGAGGGTTCTTTTTGCCAGTATACGAAGGATCATTCTCCCATGCTTGTATCATGTTTAGTATACCTTTTCCTCTTGCTTGACCCGTTCCTTCTTTAGTCATGACGACATCCAATTCATGATAAACCCCAAAGAGGACCATTTGTGTGTTCGTTTCCCCCTGTACACTGGTCTTTGGAACATTATGGTGAATTTCCCCGCCCCTTGGCGTTCCCGCTTGTCTGTTATCTCTGCCATCCTATGTTACAATGACTTTGGCTTTATTTTCCTTATTAGTTTCCTCAATCTCCATACGATCCCTATTCTCATTTTCCTTGTTAACCTACGAGGCACCAGTCGTGTGTGTCTCCTCCTTCTGATCTTGTTGTGGGCATATATTGGCTAGATGTTCGAAGCAATTGCATATCTTGCATGAAGGCGGAACCCATTCATAATCCATAATCTGTCTAAAATATTTGCCCGATGATAGCTTATATTCCACCACTCTCGGTAGAACTTTTGTTGCTTCAATTTCGACGAATACTCGGGCATAAGTGATTCTCGTTCTCTTCGCAGTCGGCTCGTCCGCCTTAATAGGTTTGCCAATGAGACTTGCTAATTTCATCATCATTGGGACGCTCCAGTAATCTAGTGGGAACTCTGGGAAACAGATCCATATAGGGATGGTGTGGAAGAGATCCCGCTCACAGTGCACTCCTGAGACCCATCTTTTCACAATAATCAACCTACCATCAAACGTCTACGCCCCCCTTGTAGTATACGTTCAATGTCCTTCTCCATACCGAACCTGGCAAAGTAAAAACCATTCTCCTTGGATAAGAGTTTGAAACTGCCCCGTTGTCTCCATACACGATGTATATATGCTCGAATATGTGTAAAAGACGGTTTATCTCCCATTACGTAGAACATGATAGTATTCCTCCAATATTATGTTGTCTCTTCTAAGTCCTCATCAGTGAATTCTGCCATCATGCATCCCTCAACCTCCACAGGTTCTACATATTGCATTGCTGCATATTCCAGAGGTTCAACTGGTCGACACATCTCAGCCCAGGTCTTACCCGTTCCCCCACGATCTCCTTGTGTCGCATCTCTTACCGTCCTCTGCCCATTACTAACATGTTGCATAGGAGAAGCAGTGTCCTTGCCTTGCCTATGAACTGCCCCAGAACCCCCTAGATCAGGCTGCTGTATCCCCAATTTTGATCTAGGATAATTTGGTGTAAACCATCCTTCCAATCTTTTATCCTGGTGTCGCCCCTGATCACCAGTGTTACCCTCTTGCTTTCTGCCACCGCCTTCCTTTTGTGCCGTCTCCCGTCTTCCCATTATCTGTCGCCTATCATCCACCCGTTCCTCCCTACGATTCAGAACCCTTCGTCGACGTCTACGATTGACTGTGGTCCATCCGCCTGCATCATCCTTCCCGACCTCTGTTTCCTGATCCACGTCGTCACCTCCCTCCTTGTCAGCTCCCAGAATCCGTGAATATCGGCAGCCGCCATCGTCATCGCCATCGCCATCCGAAGCCCTTTATATATATATATATATATATATATATATATATATATATATATATATATATATATATAATGTTACAAGTTTGTGTGAAACATGAAATATTTGATTCTAGAAAAACTATCCATGTTAGCAACGGAACAACGACTAATGAGCGATGTATCAGGGACGGTTCAACGACGCAAAAAGCTAAAAAAAAAATTCCAGCGACAGAATAACGACGGTTCAACGACTAATTTTTTAGTCATAATAGAATTTATGTCTGATACTTAAAGAATATCAGAGATAGTCGTTATTTTCTTCGCTTAGTCACTAATTTAGCGACGAAAATATCAGTCGCTATTTCTTCGCTGACATTCCGTCGCTGACACAAATAGCGACGGAATGTCACTGACGAAAGCTACGAGACATAAACTCTATTATGACTAAAATCAAAATGTATCATTCATAGTTGGAGAAGTTTCAAGTGCTATATTTTAATTTTAGTCAAATTTTGTAGCACTTGAAGGCTGTAGTAGACACTTGTGCATACTTGAAAAATGCTAGAAAGCTACGAGACACTCCACATTTGGAGCGTGTCATAACTACCGTATATTAATTGATGGGCCCACCAAATGTAACCAAACAGGAAAGAAAAATAAAGAGGGAGAATAGAGAGGAAAAATATTACCAAATATGAAAGAAAAATAAAGAGAAAAAAGAGGAGATTAATTTGGAGAGTACAATTGTGTGCCAATATCATGGGGACACTCCAAAAGTAATAATTTACACAATTTTAATAATTTGGAGTATGCGTTTTGGATGTCTCCACCGTGGATGCTCTAAGAAGTCAATTTTTGATTTTATTTCATGGAGCGACTTCGTATACAAATTTCACTTTCACTCGAGGCGATATAATTTTTGAGTTGCTTGATATTCCAAGCACGAGGTAGTAGTTTTTCAAGTGAGGTTGTAAAATAGTAACTCTGTGGACTCATTGGCACTCAACTAGCCCGTATTGACCTTAAGGGTTTGCTTGGATTGAGGGTGAAGATAGTTAAGCAAGTGAAAGTTAAGTGAGGGGAATAATTTTTTTTTTTTTGCATGGAGTGGAGGGAGGGAGAGTTATATATAGAGGGTTAAGTGAGAATTTATTTTGCAATCTTTTGTCCATTTTTTTAATCCCCAAATGGGAAGGTTAACGAGAAAAATAAAAAAATTTGTTTAAAAAGTCATAAATAGACCTTAAGTCTATAAAATATCATGACATTCTGTTCCTTTTTTTGCTTTCAATCTACTGTTTTGTCTTCCTGGTTTTTAACATGCTGTCGTTCAGGTGCGTCGTCTTTTCTTGCTTGCTCTTATTATTCCTCCTCCTACTAAAAACATATATAATAAGAATTTATTTGGTAAGTATCCTCCTTCCACTCAAAATCTTTAATTCAAGTAAGAGTTATTAAACACATTCCACTTAACTCTCTATCCAATCCAAACAAGATTATAAATATTGACTTTCTTCTCCCTCACTCAACTTTTCTTCACTTTAACTCCACTTAACTTTACTTTTTTTTTTTTCTCTCAATCCAAACAGTCCCTAAGTCTCGTAACACTTCCATAAGGTCGAGGTTTACTTGGAATCGTTCAAAACTCGCATAAGGGTTGAACTTCTCAATGTGGTGGTGGCTGGTTTGTTCAATTTCTACATAGAATCATGCGAAATAAGCATTATGAATGCGCTTCTTAAATTTAACGATGATGGCAAGTGCCTCTTGTGAAGTAGTCTACTAATTACAATGTACCTCCTTTATCCACTTGCAGGTGGTTGGATTAATAATCTCTCTCTCAAACTGTAGGTATCTCTCAAACTGTACGTAGCAACTTGAGGATTCTTCAGTCCAGTGATAAACGAGATTGAAGAGGCATTCTTCCCAATTTTGTACGATATCTTCAATGTAGGCGGGACCGGTCCCTCGTGGAAAGAAATTATGCCTCCTCTTGAATTAGGTAACTGGAGCATCCTTTTATTTTTGTGTGGCCTTGATGACCATTTCCACCAGCATTTACAAGAATGAAGAAGTTTCAATGCTTGAATTTATTACGATCAGGACACTGCAACAACTGAACGCGTCAAATTAAGCTTACCAAAAAATTAATACTCTAGATGACTTGCTTGCTAGCTAACCCTATAAATGCGCAAATTTGAAGTCCTTGTCAAACTGGATAATATCTATCGATTAAACATCTCCAAACTACTAACCTCTTTCATGTTGACGTACTTATGGTAATGACATGATGGTACGTGCTCCTAATGGATTATCATTCCGCTACGAAGACATGGACAATATAATATAGATCACGAGATACGTTTCGAGGCATTGGACTGAATAAAAGTCCAAGAAACAGGTGTTTGCACAATTATCACATACATACATGTTTTTTTTTTTTTTTTTTAAAGTTCAACTGATATTCATTAAGAAGCACAGCAGATATTAGCCATGCCACTTAGGATATGTGCCAACATACATACATGTTAGTTCATGGAAAAAAAAATAGAGGAAATCAAAATTTAAAAAAAAAATGGTAATTTCCATAAAATAAATTTCGATGTTTGGACTGATAAGTAAAATTGGAAGAAAAGTTGGTGTTTTTTGAATATCATATTACTTTTCTTTGACATCTAAACACAAAAAAAAAAAAAAAATTGATACAGAGGCTTTATCAAATATTTGGTACAACCATCTATGTAATGCCTAATGCCTCGCTCCGCACGGTGCATTACGCTGAGCCAGATTGAAACGAGACAATTTGGTTGGTTGCATAACATATGTCGGAATGTGAATGAGGCATTGAGTTGCTTGAAATTCAATAAGACGGATTCAGAAACAATTATTGATTCGAGTTTTGGTTTCATTTACAGGCTTTGCGTGGAACTTGCTGAGGTTCAACTTATCGCCTCAATGCGGACAGAAGCACGGAGTCAAGTATCGTGCAACAAAATCAGTGGGTTAGTTCAGAACGGTACAGAGATAGGGAAACTTAAGCGATGGTGCAGTCTTCCTTGAATCCGCTCAGGTCGGATGATTGAGAAGCACGGCCTGCTAGCATGGTTATACCAGTTAAGTAAATCGTGCTTTGCATCAGACCACGGATATTTGGGGATAAGCTATATCGACTCAGGTGGAGCGATATGCTATGTTGGCTCTGCAGAACGGCTAAGAAGATAAGTAAAGGTGAGCGGGCTCTACCCCTTCTCCTCTGCTCCTTCATGCTTAATAAAATATATCAGTTGAATGCTAGCAATACCATATATTCAGCGAGCAAGGCTCGAAGGAACATAAGTCGTAACATGAGTTGAACACTAAGATAGAACATTGAAACAAAGTATATGAGGCGTGCATAAAGAGCAAGAGTATCAAACGAGAACCATAAGAACGCTTCATAAGTGAAGCTGGCAGTTGTGGTTCAAACCACGGAACTGTCAAGACAGGATAGCAATATCTTAAGACGGGGTTCGATATACCAAGAAAGAATATGATCTCAAGAATAGAAATGGAATGGTGCCACGAAGCTATCGTTCAAGGATAGGGCACCATGGAACACTATGTCGAGAAGCGGCATGGTGACTTAGTGTTGGGACCTACGGGTCGTCCAACCGAAACATCAATCGGAAGAGTAACGGTGCCACGAGTATGGAAAGTGGGGCGAGTGGACACGTACCTCGTCGTACTTACAAAGTAAAGCGATGCTACGTATTTGAGTGGGACGAGAAGACTCGTACATCGTCGTACTTACATTATCGAATTGTTGCATGGATATCAATAGTCATGGGCGCCCGTGCACGGGTTAAAGTATTCCTCGAAAGAAAGTCGTCGGAGAACCGTGACCGTTCGGCCATGGAGGAATTGGAGAGTGCCATTAAGCATGGTATGGCGAGCCATTCAGGTAGGCTTGCTACCAGGGCGCTGAGTGAGGCATCACATACAATAATCACGGCATTAGGGGCCCCCGGTCGACTCGAAATGTGAGAATGCACCACTAATGACCAAGGGACTTTCGGGACCTCCAGAGGGCGTGCAACCCGACTGAGAGTATTCACCGAAATGTCAAGATGAGTTATTCCCAATATGATGCTCGTGTTGTCAGTGACTTGCATATAGATAAGTCGATGGTCTATCGAACGGTTTAGCCAGGAGGATGAATGTCGCGTTGTGTCAAGCAAGAGTGTGCACATCGGCTATATATTCTGAGTCGCCATTGAAAGAGGAGATATAACGTGTTTTATACGTTTCATAAGCGATACAAGTATTGCTTGTTTTGTTAACGACGAGAATCAGATATAACATGCTTAGAGATCGAGACGACCGATCATAACAAGTTTACTTTGCGGTGAAATCGAATAGCATGCTTGTTCGCTATAAGTGAATTGTGCGGCTATATATGTGAATGTGCTTTCTTAACTTCCAAGTTTACATGCGAGCATGATTTACTGGTTTCGAGGCGCGCCTCAACATGAACTGAAACTCATCTAAGTTCTAATGGAAAGATTAGAAAATCTGTATGCTTGCCATGATCGCCCGCTGCATGCGCTTCTTGCGCCGCACGTCATGCTCTATGCACTCAAGCGCTGCTCACGCCGCACGTCGTGCGCCTAAGAGCCATGCGCACATGACCGTGCGCAAAAGACGAGTGCACGAGTGCTACATAAGAGCTCACAGCGCCATCAACTGATGTTGACGTGCTAAGTGCAAAGTACGCCAACAAAGTGTTATTTTGCGCCCGAGTCCGAGTCGCTTAGCTCCTAAGGATCTCCCAAGGTGAGTGAAAAAGCAAAGGTTTGTTCCTTGTGACTTAAGCTTAACCCTCTAGGAAAATCAACCAACATGGGCCACCACACTCCATATGCATAGTGTAATACTCAAGGTGTTAAAAATGGCAGGCGACCCGGAGCTCGGCCCGGGCCCGGTCAACGGACCGGCTCTCTCCAGCCCACTCCGGCCCACTCCCCTCCCACGGGTTCGGGCTGGGTCGGAGGATCCGACCCGCAAGCCCGGCCAGCTGTCGCTCCCGGTCGGGTCGAGTTCATTTCAGTCGGTCCGGTTGGTCCGAACCGAACCGGTTCAGGCCTGGTTCAGGCCGGTTCGGCTGAAATTAAAAATTTTTTTTTAGGGTATGTTTACCAAAATTCTCTCGATTTAGTGGCAGTTTTTTGATCATTTTAGGGGTATTTTGGTCATTTTGCTAAAAGTGACCAAAATATCCATTATAACAACTCTTTTTTGAGGGTATTTGGGGTCATTTGGTTCCAATAATTTTCTATAAATTGTCCATAATTCATGAAAATTAAACACAACAAATTTTTTTTCCTCTTACAATTTTTTTTTCTCTTACAAAGTTTAGAAACAAGGCCATTACAAAATTTAGAAGCAAATAAATTATTGGAGTCCAACTTTGTGACAGTCCGGAAAAAAAAAATTTGACGTGTCTGGATCAATTTTTTGTTGTCAAACGAGAAAAAATAAAATAAAATTTGGACTGTGCTAAGTAATTTTTGTACTACAGATAGAATTTACCATTCAGAAGTACCTACCAGCTAATGAAGAAGTTGACTTCAAAAAGAACACGCACATTGAAGTCGTAGCCCACAACCAAGCCCCATGTTACACAATAGGTTGTACGATTAACCAGATTCCTCGCGATCCCAACAAATGGAATGTACGAATGTTACTCGACACTTTCATGTTACTCTCGACTTGGCCTATATATAACGTTAGCTTGTATTCCTTGTTATTCACACTTTGAGTTTCGATGGCGCTCTTGCGTTATAATCTCCATGGAGCTGGTGTTAAATTTATATTTCTCCTCCCTCTGCTTCTGCTGCTTTTGGCATTCTGTTTTCCTCTCCCCGCAATGTCGAAAGCAGCAGCGCGCAGTAACTTCACAGACCTGGATTCGTTACTAGCTTTCAAATCTCTTGTTGTCGATGAACACGGCATTTTGGGCGCCAATTGGACCGCCAGTGCCTCCTTCTGCAGTTGGATCGGCCTCAGCTGCAGTCACAGGCACCGGCAACGGGTAGTCGGTATCGACCTGACCGGCTTCTCCCTCCAGGGCACCATCTCACCGCATCTTGCCAATCTCTCCTTCCTTTCTTATCTCGACCTCAGCAATAACTCTCTCACCGGCTCAATCCCCCACGGCATCGGTCGACTCCCTCGACTTGCCAATCTCTACCTGCTCAACAACTCCCTGTCCGGCCAAATCCCTTTCATCATCTTCAACATGACGTCGCTGACCCATCTCGACTTGAGGCACAATGAGCTGGAGGGGCCTCTCCCTTCCAAAGATGACCAGTTCAATCTCCCCCGCCTCCAGTTCATCTAACTTGCCAAGAACAAGTTGAATGGGCCGTTCCCCACAGGCTTTACGCGGTGCTCCAATCTTCAGGTACTGGCACTGTCTTACAATGAGTTCACAGGAAAAATCCCGGTGGAGCTGGGAAACATAACTACTCTGACCTGGCTTGTTCTTGGATCCAACCAACTCACCGGGCCGATCCCGACTTCTCTAGGCAACCTCACCCGACTGAATGTGCTCACCATGAGCTTCAATATCAATTTGGAAGGAGCAATCCCGGAGGAGCTGGGGAATCTGCTGGATCTCCAGACTCTAAATCTTGCTGGCAACAGTCTAACAGGTTCGATACCGATGGCTCTCTTGAATGCTTCTAAGCTCCTCCTCCTCCAGCTGTCCCTCAATAACCTTACAGGATCTGTGCCCTCAACCATCGGAAACTCCATTCCTCTACTATACAGGCTCGGTCTGGGTGGCAATCAACTGACTGGAGGTCTTGACTTCATCACATCTCTTTCAAACTGCAGGGGCTTGAAGAACCTTGATGTGTTCACTAACGAGATTGGAGGCTTTCTTCCTGATTCGGTAGGAAATCTCTCGTCCCGTACTCTAGAGGGTTTCGATGCAGGTGGGAACCTCATACAAGGAAAAATTTCTTCTGGGTTTGGTAATTTGAGCAGCCTTTTAGTCCTTGATCTTGATGACAATGAGCTTACCGGACCACTTCCATCGACAATTACAAGAATGAAGAACCTTCAGTCATTGGCTCTTCCGGACAATAGAATAAGTGGATCCATTCCGTCTGAGATCGGTCTAATGACGAGCTTGAATACCTTGAATCTTGGCAACAACGCACTCTCGGGGCCAATACCTCGTTCGCTAGGTAACATCAGCACACTGCAACACTTGAAACTATCTAGAAACGGATTTTTCTCAGAAGTTCCTACTAGCTTATGGAGCTTAAGTGGTCTCATCGAGTTAAGCTTATCACAAAATCTTCTCAATGGCTCGCTTCCTCTAGAAATTCTCGGTTTGAAGTCCTTAGACAAATTAGATATATCGAACAATCGGCTATCAGGTAACATCTCCAATGCTCTAGGAAATCTCCAAATGCTTACTATGCTCGATATTTCTAATAACTCTTTCCATGGCCAGATTCCACAATCATTTAGTAGACTAATCGTAATTAAGTACTTGAACCTGTCACACAATTTTCTCTCGGGGGTCATATCCAAGTCCTTAATCAACCTCACTCAACTTTTTAGTTTAGACCTCTCTTTCAACACATTAGAAGGGCAAATTCCTTTGGACGGAGTCTTCTCAAACATTAGCATCCTAATTATGAAGGGTAATTCAGCACTCTGCGGTGCTCCTCGACTAGGATTTCCTCCTTGCCCTGCCTCTACTTCCAAGAAAAATATCCATCTTCTTAAGTATGTCCTTCCTCCTGTTATTCTCTTTATCATCCTTCTTTCTTGTCTCTATATAATTATGCAAATGGCACGTCGAAGGAACAAAGCCAACCCTATAGCGACTGACACATCTTTGAATAACCATGGATTGATTTCATACCATGAGCTGGTTCGAGCCACCGACAAATTCAGCGAGACAAATTTACTTGGGAAGGGGAGTGTGAGCTCCGTGTTTAAAGCATGTTTAGACGATGGACTACTCGTCGCAGTGAAGGTTTTGAATTTAGAAGTTCAAGGGTGTTTGAGAAACTTCAATACAGAATGTAGAGCTTTGAGCATGCTACGACACCGAAATCTTGTGAAAGTAATTAGCACATGCTCAAACATGGATTTCAAGGCCTTGGTCCTCCAGTACATGTCAAATGGAAGCCTTGAGAGGTGGTTGCACTCTCACAATAACCACTTGAATCTACACCAGAGACTCAATATAATGGAGGACGTGTCCGTTGCTATAGAATATCTCCATCACCACCATCCCCATATTGTGGTGCACTGTGATATAAAACCAAGCAATATTTTGTTGGATGAGAACATGGTCGGGCATGTTGGTGACTTCGACATTGCCAAATTGTTCCTGGATGAAAGCACGTATGTTATGTCAACAACCGCACCGGGTACCATTGGCTATATGGCTCCAGGTAATATATATTAGGGCTCATTTTCGTTATAAGATTAGTATTTTATATTGTACCAAGATTAAAATTAATTATTACTAATTCATACTTTTTTTAATTGTTACTAATTCATACATATGATCTTCTTTTTGTGGCTACAATTTTGGAATAGAATATGGATTTGCGGGAAAAGTCTCGAGAAAGGGTGATGTGTACAGCTTTGGGATCTTACTGTTAGAGACTTTTACAAGTAGAAGGCCTTGTGATTCAATGTTTGCCGAAGGCTTGAGTTTGAGACAGTGGGTTAGCAATGCATATCCAGCTACAGTTTTAGAGATTGTGGATTGCACTATCTTAAGAGAAGATTATATTCTCGAATCAACTGTTCATCGATGCTTGTCGTCCATAGTAGAATTGGGATTATTGTGCTCAAGTGATCTACCGAAAGATAGGATTCCCATGACTGAAGTTGTCCCAGCAATTCAGAAGATAAAGAAGTGCTTATCAAACCCTATTGCTTGGTGCAAAAGTTGAACTCTATTTTTCCTCCATTGGCAGGTAACGACATCCATTTCATACCTTTTTTTTCTGCTGTCATTTCAAGATAAATTGCCGCTACTATATATTATCGGACATGGGTGAGAATCATTACACAAGTGATGTTTCTATTTGTTTATGTTTTTATTATGAATTGTTAAAAAGAACTTGGAGCAAGTAGAAATACCACTTAAAAATAATCGTATGTCTTCACATGATTACCACTACCAGAATAAGGCAAATTAGCGACGCAGGAAAGAGTCGCCAAATCGCTAAAGTACGTCGCTAATACTAAGTAGCGACGTATTTAGCGAGGTTTTGATTTAGTCGCCAAAAAGCTAGCCGCTGATCAAAACGGCGTCGGAAAATGTCGCCGTAGCGACGTAATTTAGCGACATTTAAAAGTCGCAAGAATAACGACTCTTAGCGTCTCAGGTTACCAAATTTATGATATTTTATTTTAGTCGGTAATTATCGTTAAATTTAGCGATAACTTGCGACATAATCAGTGACGAAAAGCTGACATAGCAAAAATTGTCATATCAGCAATATTTAGCGACGTTTAGTGACGATCAGCGACGTAAAATAAATTATTTGACAGTTTAGTGATGTCATTAGCGACTCCTATGGATGTCATTGAACATCACAAAATGTCTCTGAACTTCGCTAAGTTTGAATAAATAAATAAATAAATGCCTGCAGTATCACAGTATAACATGCCTGCAGTGTGATCATATTTCAAATAAATAGACAGACCTAGAATAACCCTCCGTTTAATTTTTTGGGTTTGCAGACCCCTTCGGTGGAACACTCAACACCGGTACAATCACACAACAACAATGAGGCAATAAATCAATAAAAAGCTCAAAGGCCCGAATGTAGTCACACAATATCTAGTCATAATAAAAATGTACAAATATGTCACACAATAAAAGTGTACAAATAATAAGTACAAACTCCCATGAATGGGCCAATACACACATGTCAAAAAAAACTACCACTGATCAGGGAGAGGAGCCGCATCGAATCTGAGATAATAGTGCGTCAAACTGCTCCTGTGTAAGCGTCACGGAACCCGATGTAGATGATGATGCAGGCGGACCAGTAGGGCATCATTGCTCCAACTCTGTCAATCGAGCATCGCAAGTATTCATGAAAGATAATAACCTCCTAGTACTATGCTCCACTCGCTCGCCCATCTAAAGATGTGATGCCTGCATCCTCGATAGTGAAGCACCCACGATCTCCACTCGCTCGCTCATCTCAATATGTGACGCATGCATCCTCGATAATGTGGCACCCACGGTCAACTGCGACTCTGGTAGCGACATCACGTTAAGCTCTGTCGACGTGGCCAGATCCCTCAGCTCCATGATGCTACGCTCCAGCGATTCAAAACGTGCTATGAGCGTCGCATCGTCCGTCTGCGGCTGAACCGTAATCCTCTGTATCAACTCATCACGTAAAGATGCGATCTGAAGGTCAACTCTCTCCTGGGCTAGTTGCGACTCCTGGGAGGGCTGTGGGGTATGCACATTGGCAGAGGGTGTCCTAGAGGACTGTGTGTCACGACCCAATTCCGTGGAATCGTTGGCGCGTCCCTCGAATCGTGACCGCCGTGCGGGCCTGGGTTGCGCCCGCACAGGACTAGAGTATTTTACATAACGAGCACATATTCAGAGTACGCAGATAAATTGAAACACAGATTTAAAACATGAAAAAGTTCTCTTTATTGATAATGAACATTTATTACAAACTCTTGAACGAGTCAGCTAATCTGCCGCACGGGCTTACAAAAGTGTTGACACAAAATAAGATAGCAGTCCTGTACATTACATCCCTTTACTGAACTTCAAAATGATAAAGACCTCCGGGCTGGAGGACGGCTTTCCCACAGAGCTGCATTGTATACAGAGTTGCAAGCTCCTGCTTCAAAATCCTTCAAGGGTGGCGCGATCTGAACATGCCTACAGCTGGACTGGATCGGGAAGACGACTTCAGCTCCTCGCTCGGTTCGCCTTAGTGCGGAGAACCTGTTTCAACTAGGGTAGTATGTCGAAATATACTGGTGAATGTGAGCTAAGCGAACTATACCAATCAACACGTTGTTTATATGAAGCATGCATATTATTTTGGTTTTCTATCTTGCCTTAGTTCATTTACAAGTAAGCAGCATATATAATTTACTGAAACAAACTTGTCACCGTTCGGTGACTTTTACCTGTCCGTCTGAACCACCTGCACAATACTTACCATGCCTTCCCTGCCACGAAGACACAAGTTAGTTTGCAATAGGTTTAAATATACGAGGATCACTGGCATGATTGCCATAATGGACACTAGTCACTGGCGGGAATGGTATGCAGCGAAAGTACAAGGAGCGCTACATGCCACCCCGTCCAGCACAATGTACTATATAATAGAGTTCCGTTCAGACCGGATCATGCCAGTGCCCCAGCGACCGTCTGCAGGAACCAATAACCTTGTGCACAAGTTGTCCGTGATCGTACGGTATGTTTACTAAGTTAACAATTCATGCAGTTGAGGCAACACGAGTACAAGACAAGCAGTATTGCATTATTCATTTTGCATAGCCTCCCTGAACAATTATTCGCATACAAGATATGATCCATACTTAGCACAATTTATAGAAGACGATACATTCTAACTAAAATTGATGCATATGATGAATATTCCAAATGAACAAGCATGTAATTGAGTAATCGTTCGCACGTTGATTGACAAGCAATAATTCAAGTCTATTCCCTTTTATCTTGTAGTCTTTTAGTTATTACTTGGTATCGTCTGATATGGACAACAAGAATGCAAGAGATTTAGGTGTGAAGACATGGAAGAAGGGCTAGCTAATCGGGATGGTAGCCACTCACTTAGTATGGTTGGAAGGGAGAAGGAAAGAGGCGCTTCAAGACTCCGCTCATAAGCCGCCTACTGCTCGTTCACATGAATCACGAACAGCTCGATCAATACCTCTTCCACTCTTTATAATCTCGAAATTGAAGTGCAGTTCAACGAACGAAAATAATGAAATCCATCGAAACCTTTCAAGGAAAACAAGCAAATCCGAAAACCAACTCAAAGCACGAAAGCAACAAGCGACATCAAAATTCCGAGGCAACAAAGATAACAGCGGAGAGGTCCCTCCTGACTCTGCCGCTAAGTCGATCCCAGGGGCACGATCCACTGTATATGGGAATCGATTCCGAAGAAGCAGATCCAAAACGAGGACAAGTTCTTGTTTCAATCTATCCCGATCGAACGATACTATCTTGTCTTTCTTAGCCTCGCTCCTCGAATAAGAGGAACGGGGCGCCACATCCTACCCAACCAATTGGAAGTTTTGTCCACGAAACTTAGGAATAGAACCTACCGTTAGGGATTATTTCACTGGCGACGATGATCATGACTCAGCGGACAATCACGAATTGCATGGTTTGATTCGCCACAGGCTAGACATAAGACAAGTTTCAGACGACAATTATCCTTCGTGTGCCCCGGCTTCCTACAGAAATAACATAGCTGCCCTGGTTTCCCCCTCTGTGGACCACCGTTGTTAGGGCACTTTGCAGCGGTGTTTTCTTTCTCGTTGCTATGACGTTTGTGATTGTAGGAATGCACAGCGCCGGTAGAAACGTAAGGATACTGCGGTTCAAGAGATAGGGCATGATTCATGACATCCCGCATTGTCCGATACTGATGAACGACTATGTATGCATGGATGGAAGGGCGTAGACCACCTTCAAACCTTCTAGCTCAACTCGCTGCATCATGTAAATAGGCCCTAGCGAATTTGGAGAGTCGGTTGAATTCGACGGAATACTATTTAACTGTCTTGCTGCCTTGCCTCAGTTGCACGAACTCGTTCTCCATCTGACGTTGTACTGAAGGGGGGTATAAACTCCTCTTCAAACGCGGCACGAAAAGTCGTCCACGAGATCGCCTCCTCTCCATGGTCAAATTGGAGAGATCGTCGATGCACGTCCCACCAATCGTGCGCGTTGAGGCAGAGCTATAGTTGCGCATATACGACGCGCTTCTCTTCGGGGACCTCTAGCAGAGCGAAGTGGTCTTCAAGTTTGGCCAACCAATCTAGAGCCACTATTGGGTCCTCAGTCCCGTTGAATGGAGTGTTACAGACTTTCTTGAAGTGGCCAAAGTCGAAGGCAGTCACTTCCCTTTCCCTTGGAATTTGCGGTGTCTCAACTTCAAGCACGGGCTGTTCCACCAGAGTCGCTGTTGTTGCCGCGGAATGGTTGGAAGCCAAAGTCTGAACGATCTGTTGCAGGGCATCTACCTGCTTTTGCTGGACTGAGAATCGAGCTTCTATATTGTCTTGAAACTTGAGTTGACTCTCCTTCGCTCGCTTCTCGGCCCGTTCGTAGCGAGCTTCATCCCTTTGTTTGTTTGCCTCCAACATCCGCAATATCTGCTGGATGGGATCGATGCGAGACATGGCTCGCTGGCTCCTTGAACTTCCCGAAGTGCCCGAACTACTTTCTTGGCCTTGCGTTTCGTCCGGTGCAAGCGCTGAGGATTGCGCTGGTGCCATTCCTTCAAAAGAAGGTAAATTACATTAGGATCATAATGTATTATGGACTTATTGCATGAACGTATCTCATTTTGGCCTAACGAGTTCAAGAGTTCGCACAGAAATTTGATCGTTAAAGAAATTTTTCCAGTGCGAGAGTCTAAGGAACTTGAATCTGTGCTCTGATACCATTATGTCTGTAAACCCCCTGATTTTTCAGGAATTTAAAAAATTAAATTTCATAATTTTTTGGAATTTTCTGTAATTTTTAACAACTAAAATCAAAGTAATTTGGATTTAAACAAATTTTAAATGATGTTAATCAATATTAAAATATTATTTAATATTTTTAGGTGTAAAATAAAATATTAGACATAGGATAATTTTCCTGGAATTACTGGACCCCGGAAACATTTTTAAAGACCTAAAAACTAAGTTTTATTAAACCCTAAATTAAACCCAAATAAACCTAGTTTATTTGTGAACCAAACCGAACCATGCTGAACCGGAGCCTAAACTAACCCTAACCCTAGCGGGTCGGGTCGGATCTAAATCCGACCCGAAACCCGAAACCCTAAACCCGAACCCGCACCCTTTGCCTATCGAATCGGGTCGGATCACATCTACCACCCGACCCGACCCATACGTGCTAACCCGAAAACCCTAATCCCTAACCCGATCTTCCCCTGACCCTTCGGTTCCGCCGCCGACCGACCCGCCGTGGCCCTCCGGCTTCCCCGCGCCGGTCCACCTTCACGCTCCCGTAACCGCCGGCTCCCCCGCTCACCGGCGCCGCTCCGCCTACCCCGCAACCGTCGGCCCTTCTCCTCCCTCTCGCCCCTATAAATCCCCTCGACTCCGGCCGCTCCCAGCCACCACAGCCACCGCCTCCGCCTCCCTCCTCTGTTCTAGCCATCCCCGGCTGCCTTCCTTCTCCGTCAACCCCACAGCGCCACCGCCACCGTCGTCTCCTCCAGCGCCGTCCTTGGCCTCCCCCAGCTCACAGCCACCCCTCGACCCCCGGCAACCCTCAGCCACCTTCACCGCCCTCAGCCCCGCAGCCCTGAGCCACCGTCGAGACCCAGCACCGTCCCCGGCCGCCTCCGCCTGAGCTCCGCCAAGGGTACCTCAGCTACAACTGCCCTCAATCCCGCAATTCTGGTCGTGGTCGAGGAGGCAGAGGACAGAGAGGTGGACGTACAAGTCAAGAAGGCAGAGGGCATAGAGGCCAGGAGTTTCTCACCTAACTGTGCCAAAGGAGACCACTACTAAGATGATTGGAGCCGAGATGGCAGAGCTGGAGGAACTACGTCAGTTCAAGCTTTATATTGAAAGTTATAAGGGCAAGGGACAGGCCACTGAAGATCTGGCTGACACTACCTACATTGGTAACTTTACTGGTTACGCTGCTAATATGGGGCAACAGTATCCCGGTTCAGGCACTTGCATCCACTAAATCTCATACTGATTGGATCATAGACTCAGGTGCATCTAGGCATATCACAGGTGCATCTAGTGAGTTTGAATTATATTATCAGAGCAAACATATGCATTCCGAGACAGTTCAGACTGTTTATGGGACATCCCAACCCATCATGGGTACTGGCTCGGTCTATTGTACTTAATATGTTATCCTGTCATTTGTCATGCATGTTCCTTCATTTTTGGTTAACTTACTTTCTGTTAGCTCTCTCATTGATCAATTAAATTACAATATTTTACTTGATTGGGATATGTGTTTTTTCCAGGAGAAGGCTACGGGGAAGAGGGTTGGGACTGGCATCAGACGTGATGGCCTTTGGTACCTGGACAGGGAGGCTGTAATGCTCGCTGCTACTATTAGTAGAGGGCCAGAGACAAAAACAATGCTTCAACACTGCAGATTGGGATATTTATATTTTGATAGTTTGAATAAGTTAGAACCTGAGATAATGTCACGACCCGCACCCGAAATTTGGGCATGAGTCGTGGGTACGTCCAGCCTACGCCGCAGCATCGGCGGTAGAACGCTGTCTAGGTCTCAACATATAATATATCCTGTCAATAGTCTCAACTCCGTACGGAGGACAATGATAAATAAACCACAGTTCTATGATATACTCAATCACAAGCTAATAGAAATCATAGCACGATGAGAATAGAAAAGAGTTCTAATAAAAACCAACCACAATAATCCAACTCAAATCCTGGGTCTAAATGACCTCACAAAGTCACAAGATAATAAATACATCTCAGTCTCTGTCTAAAGCAATAATGTAGAAAAAATAGTCTAAGAGCAGCCAGGTACGTTCTCCTCTAGGCTAGGCAACTCCTCTGGAGTTTCTGGAGTGAAATCACCCTCTAATCCTGGGCCGTAATGAGTGGGGCAAAGATCCTCCAGGTCCTCTGAAAAATGTTATCCAGTCAGGATTGGAGCGAAGCACAAGCACTAACAGCAGTTTCATTAAATTGACAAAATCTATAAACAGTGTAAGAGATACAAGATGGAAATAAATGCTGAAATTGAGAAGTACAGGAGAAATGAAATAGACAATAGAACATCTAGCAATGAACAATAAATAGTGAATGCTAGAACAAGTGAATCAGAATAAAATAAAACATCTAGCTAAGTGTTTGAAATATCAGTTTATTATGTGATCGGCTTGGGACTAGATCATGCTGGTTATATATGATTAGCTATGATTCTTGAAGGTCAGGCTAACCATATGGTTAGCTATGATGCATGATAATGGTCAGGCTAATCATATATAACAGCTATGAAGCATGATGATGGTCAGGCCGCACCCGACGTGAGAAGTGGGGTGAGCTATGATGCATGGTAAGTTTGGATATGATCACATAATCTACTAATAGTTCCCCCTCCCCAGCTAGCACGGTGGATTCCAATCACGACTCCTCATGATGGGGATCTAGGGTGCTAACCCGTGTATCCATAGTGTCGGAATCAAGTATGTAATACACTACAATTTATAGAAGTAATCAACAATGAAAACTGTCAGAGAATGTACTCGCCTGTGGTCCTGAGCAAGGTGTGAGGATCGATGTCCAAAATGGAATCACAATGACCTATTATGGAATATAAATGTCAAATACTGAATTACAGAAATAACAGGTTTATTTAATTAAGTGTGAGGCTTCTAGGTCATATCTAAGCCCAACTAGGTAAATACCTTGTTATACAAAGTCTTTAATCTACCACTAGTCTTAATATAGCTATATTAGACACTAGTAATTTATATAACCCATATTCCTAAGTGTAAAGATACTATGTTAATTATAGCTAGTATTACTTGAACCTTGACCCTTACCCATACTAACCTTATCTCTTAACTCAAGTACCCTACTTACCTTACCCATAACCACAGATACATAGGTTCATACATAGACAGACACTGCTACTCACAACACAGCATTTACACTCACACAGATACACTATTTCACTCACAAGTTACTGAATACACTGATACATATTGACACAGGTTCCCACTACACAGTCACTGAGCTACACTCACTGCAGCTACACTCTGGTTTCTACACAGGAACTACCCCTCAACACAGACATATGCACTGGTATTAGTCTGTACAGCTGCACACACTAATTTGATCCACAGCTACACACTAGAATTCACACTGATATAATACTGAAAACACACAATAAAACTAGCTACTGTTACACTAAGAATCCTAGAACTATACCTACAAGACACTAACACTTAACTGTTAGGATACTGAAACTCTGAACTCACTCACACACCTAGGACCTGGGAATTTCACTCACTCTCACAGTCTACATATTGATACATAGGTCCTGAAACATCAATACTGGCATTTAGCTAATACCTAGACACACTACTGAACACACAGGCACTGGGTTCTAGGATACACACATCTAACACACAGTTACTGGCTGATAACTGCTCTAAAGGACCATTCACAGTCTGAAATTGTTGAGACTCCAACCATGGCTTAAGTCTGAGACAAGCCTATGACTACTGGCAGAATCTCCAGCATTCACAGGTACACAGCATGGTCTAGCCTCTGAAATGCTGCACCAAGGTGTAAAAATACCATAGTGAGCAAGTCCCTGCCTGCAACTCAAATTAGATTTGTTGCAACACCTAGCACAAACAGTCACTATGGTTCTCACTACCTGAACCATCCTCCAATATTGTACATAGTCACCCATTCTTCTTACTGGGACTCACTCCCTCTACACTAATACACTGAAGAACACCACTGTCACATGTGCACACCTAAAACTAGACTGCATAATGTCTAGTGCAAAGTCCTATCACTCACTGATACACACACACAGGCAGACTTAAACTAGCTACTGATACATTAAGACGCTACCCCACACTACTTACTGACACATACACACACACAGTTATTCACACATGCCCCCAACTGAACTCTATACACAGCACACACAAAACTGCCTATTGATACATTAACATAAATCCTACACTACTACACCCATAAGTTACTGACACATCACAGCATACTGAACTAACAGTATACACACACACAAACCTGATTACACATGGACACAGGTTCATGATACACTAACTGATACATAACTACCCAAGTTCTGGATACAATGAAGTACACACAAGAACCACAATAATACACTGCACACACATACAGGATTCTAATACCCTAAAATCTGAACTAAACCTAGGGCACACATGCTGATTTCACACAGTTCTCTCAACTCACCCTGCACACAGGAAAACACACAACCCACTGCCCGACTGCACAGGGAAAAATCCCCCCATAGTGCACAACCCGACTGCACACACAGATTTTCTACCGTGTCTGACATCCCCAAGACACGGGGACATAAGATACACACTACAATAACACAATTATATTTAGGTATATAGATTTATGTATCAAAATATGCAGAATTAAAACACAAGGATAGGCAAAACCCCTAATGAATATTTCAACAAACACGAAGTGTGCAGAAAATCGGATTTACTCAAGAACCCAACTTAAAACCCTAAAAATCAAGATCAAAACTAAATGTAGGGGATGTAAACATGCCTACACGAAAATCCCTAGGTTTAAGGTTCCAGAGATTTGGGGAGAACACTCGAAAATTCACCAAAACCCTAGATCTCCTAGGTTTACATGTAGAATCCCTAAAATTCGAATTCCAAACCTTAGGGTGGGTTCCTAATGGCCATTAACAACAGGAAAAACAGAGATTAAATTTATAAAATAGGGTTTTACCTGTAGGGAGATGGTTCCCTATGAAAGTTCTTCCTTCCCAAGTTTCCTTGACCCAAGTTCCCTGCTTTCCTTACTTTGGAGGAGGAGAAAATGGAAACCTAGGGCTAGATCTCGAAAATTGGGTGGGGAGATGGTTTCTCTTGTGGAGGCTAGGGTTTCCTTTTTCTCTACGTGAAGAATAGCTTAGAAAGAGGCTTCCTTTTTATATTAAAGCCTAGTTAGGGTTTCTAATGCATAGTCTAGGTTTAACCCCCAGGCCCTCTCATGTAGAACCTAATTAACTCAGGTTTAGGCCTTCTAGGGTTTGACCCAAAACTAAACATTACTAATAATAATATAATTAGTTTATAAAACTCAGCAATTTATTTAAATTCATAATTATTTAAAATAGTTAAATTACACAAATGCCCTTATATGGAAATATGGTAGTGACAGATAATGCATAAATTAGACAATTTTTTTTATTTTGTAATGCTTGTGAACTTGGGAAGCATACACGTTCTACTTATAAAATGGTTGATCTTCAAAGTCTTGAGCCATTTGTAATATTCATTCTGATGTTTGGGGACAATGTCCTACTACTTCCATTAGTGGATTCAGATAGTTTGTTACCTTTATTGATTGCTACTCACGTATGACCTGGATCTACATGATGAAGCAGAAATCTGAGGTGTACAAATATTTTTAAGACTTCTCGGCGTATGTGAAGACCCAGTTTGGAGTAAATATGAAGATTCTTCGAACAGATAATGGGACCGAGTATACTAACAAGGAGTTTGCTAATTTCATCTCTAGTCAGAAAATTCATCATCAAACTACTTGCCCAGATACTCCTGCTCAGAATGGGGTGGCTGAACGCAAGAATATGCATCTACTAGAAGAGGCACATTCTTTGATGCTGACAATAAATGCGCCAAACTTCTTGTGGAGTGAGGCTGTTATGACAGTAGCTTATCTAATTAACAGGATACCGTCAAGATTATTAGGGATGAAGACACTATTGTTTGATAATAAACGAAAGAATTTGAAACTAGGTTTATACGAAACCCTTTCTTTGGTTTACAAACAAGAAAAAGAAGTACAATTAATCCTATACGAGGATGTTAAGTACAAAAATTTGATTCTGGGAAAATATTACTATAGGAGTCTGATCTGCGGTCGATCACTTTGTACCTTGGACCACACGATGACGAAGAAGTGCTGTAGAAGACAAAAAAGAAGCTTCAAAGATTGCAGCAGGAATTGAACTCTCGTTGCCAAAAACTCTCTGGATATACTCTTTTTTCTTGAGAAATCCTCGACTTTCCCTCTTTTTCTTCGACTCTTCGACCCTTCGACCCTGGACATCCGTGGCCGGAGGTCTTTATTTATAGGGTTCAGTGACAGTCGGCGTAGAAACCGAACAGTGGAGAGAGCTGCACCTTTTATGCGGCGGTTATAATAACTGCTACCCACGTATGAATGATCTCCTGAATCGGCGTGTGACGCGTATCCCATTATGAGGTAATGCGTATAATCGCTCGTCGAAGATCACGACATGCAAGCCACGTAGATAACTGCCCCTTGCGTAGAGATGTTTGGAATAAAAGCCAAATAACTGTCTCGTTGGCGTAAAAGCCAAATAGCTGTTCTGATGGCGTAAAAGCCAAGTAGGCGTAGAAGCCGAATAGTTGTCAAGTTGGCGTAGAAGCCAAAATAGATGTCATGTTGGCGTAGAAGCCAAGTATCTATCATGTTGGCGTAGAAGCCAAATTCTGCGTAAAGCTTGATGCTTTGCAAATATAGCCTGAGTTGGCGTATTTCGAGGAGATAGCATACGGCGTGCTCCGATAGCTGAAAATAGCTTGGTCGGTGTAATGTGCGGGGATGGTGATGTGGACGTATTAGCCCTAATTATAGCTCACCCAGTCATTAAAGTAGAACCAAATTCCATGCATTAAATGCAGAGATCTGCCCCCATCTCGCGCATTAATTGCAGAGACGTGCCTCGAGTTCTGTACGAAGAACAACTATTGATGTGGCGGTTGATTTCGTCTCATCCTGAGCGTAAAGCTCATGTCTGCCTGTGTAGAATATGCAGCGTATTCCTTGAATGCGTAAACGGCGTCTTATATCAAGGGTTATGTCACTAGACGACAGTCTGGATTTCTGTGCAGAGTCATTATTACAGTCGTCCTCTCGATCATCGTACAGTACTCTTTGTCAGGAGTCAGGTTTACTGCTTCTACTAACAGGTTCATTCGAGGAATATGAAGAGTTCCTCGTACAACTTTTCGCTGCATTAAAAGCAGACGGATTTTACGCCGAAGTGGCGATGTAGTAACCTTTTTACGCCGAAGCAGTCTGGAAATACTGCATTATGCGGGTTATTCTGGAGCTATGTTTTACGCTAAAATAGCGTTGAAGTTCTACTGTACGCCAATGGCTCTGAAGTCATGTTTCACGCCACCCAGTGCTAGAGCTCTGTTTTATGCGGGTTTCCTGTATGTTGAGGGTTTTACGCGTATGATTCCCCAGCGTATTTTTTATGCTTCTACAAGACCCCCTTCAAAGTTATCAAATTCCTCGTAATTTGAAACACTTTGAATAAAGCATGAAACGGTCAAGTTTGACTCATTCCGCGAGGCTAATTTCTCGACAAATTTTTAGGAGTTTGTTGGGATTCGGTGTGTTCTCCTCTGCCTATATAAAGGCGAATTGGTTAACCAGTTTTTCCCACACTTCCTTCACCACAAAGAGATGGTTGCCGAGCTTCGTCGGGTTGACTTGAGGAAGAAGAAGATCATGTTCTTCCAGCATGTAAGGAGCCGTAAAAAGAGGCGTCTTCGAGCAAATGTCCTCTGCAACGATGGATCATGGAAGGATATCATAGCTTTCTTTGCTCGGGATAATCAACAATTTCATATGGCGATTCGTCCAGGAGAGAGGAAAGGTCTCATTTGGCCACACAGCTTGCAAGCTGTATTTTCTCCCATCATGGCGCTGGACGAAGGCAGACAACTTGGCCCTGTCTTCCAGTATTAAGTTGGTCTGAACCCCCAACACAATTTCTAAAGCATGCCTGCCATGGCGTAAGGAGGGTGGGCTTGCGAAATTGATACATGCCCAATTCTGTATCCTCCCGCCATTAATTATTTTCTTGTTAATCGGCCGCGAAAGACGATTAACTGTTGTAGAAGATGAAAAAGATCTACACCAATATGAGAACCTGGCAAAACAGATTCTTGGTGTGATCTTAAATGAAAATGAGAGACCCTTTGTAGAAAAAAGATTTCCATCATATGTAATCATGAAGATGAAAAACCCTTTGTAGACTGGATTTCTATCATATGTAATCATGATTAATAAAATTATCTTCTTTTACGCATCTGATGATTTGCCATATTTGTTGTGAGGAAGTCTGAATATGTGCAGCTTCGGCACGTCTGAATAATTTTACGCCGACTCTGATAAAAGAGTATCTGATCTCGTCCCATCTTTTACGCGTAACAGAAGACGCGTAGAAAACTCCTTAGCATTTAAGTTGAAGATCCAAACTGTCATGCTGTTTTGGATGAGGAGTCGCGTAGAATTCTGAACTATCACTTCTCTGATACGAAGAAAGATCATCATCTTTAGGAATTATTTTCCCGAAAATCCCTTGAAAAATGGGAGAAATTTCTGTCGACCAAGCCATACTTGAACTTTTGTAAAGTATTCTGACTGGACTTTGGATGAACTTCCAAATGACCCAAGAAGAAGAGTCGTCTTCAATGCTGAACTCTGTATATTTCAGGCACTTGGAATATTTTGTAGCCAATAAGGAGTATCTTCTGCGTAAACCCTTGTAATTGGCCGTCTGTAGCTTACGAGCGTAGAATCGTAGATTTATAACCTCTGAGCGTAAAAAGCTTTCGAGCATGAAATCATAGATTTGTAGCCTCTGAGCGTAAAATCGTAGGTTTGTAGCCTCTTGAGCGTAAAAGCTCGTGAGCGTAAAAGCATCTAAGCATAAAACCATAGACTTATAGCTTCTGAGCGTAAAACCGTAGATTTGTAGCCTCTCGAGCGTAAAAGCTCCTTAGCGTAAAATCATAGATCTGCTCTACGCGTAAAATCTGGATCCACTGACTGTCTGTCTTTCCTAAATGATAGGCTGATGTGGTCCCAAATTATAATCGAATATTAAATATCGGATTTGGTTAGGGATTCGAAGAGTTATCCGAACTCTATAAATAGCCCAAAGTCCTGAGAGAGAAAACTTTTATCTGTCTTCCCAAAACCCTTGCTTTTCAAGAACCCTTCTTCTTCGTCTCTTTCTTGAGAACTCAGAATCGCCATGACACCTAAACAGGCTTCCACTGCTAAGGGAAAGAAGGTTGCTTCCTCTTCCCGCTCCACTGCTCAAGCACGAGCAACTCCCATTGGGCTGAACGAGCCTCGATCGGAACGCAGCATCCCGCCGTCGAGCTGTGCTCCAGATATTACAGGTAAAGACTTCGGGAGGAAAAATCCTTTGCACACGTTGTACGTGCACGCGTAAGATCATCTTTCGTGCTGAGAGCCTCTTCGAGGAGGATGATGTACAGAGATGTTTTATTATTACGCGCACATTCCTAATGTGTCGGCGTAAAAACTCCATATTTTTGTAGTCTGGCATAAAAATTCAGACTGTCAAAATTTGGAGTAGAACTGCAAACTTTGAATTTTACGCGTTGGATATGAATTCCTGCGTAAAAACTCAAATTTTTTCAATCTGGCGTAAAAGCTCAGACTGTTTAGATTTTGGTGTATATTGCCAACCTTGAATTTTATGCCTCAGAAATAAATTCCAGCATAAAACTCTAAGTTTTTGCAGTCTTGGCATAAAAGCTCAGACTGATAATCTTTGGCGTAAACTGCAAGAGTGTATCGTCTAGTATAGAAATTGACTTGTTTTCTTGTATTTTGTAGTGGACTTGCAGATCCCTATTTTGGCTGAGGTGATGGGCTATGTTGCCGGGATGCTGAACTCGAACTATTTGGAGGACTTGTCGCATGTGACGTTCCCCATTTCTAGAGCCAATTATCCTGAAGAAAGGGGAACCTTAATCTCGTCCCAAGGAGAACGCATGCTGTTGAGTATGATCAGTGGGGAGCCTCTGACATACATAGACGGGACGGAGTATAAGAAGCCAGGCTTCTTGTTCGGGGATGTGATCGACAAACAGTCCCAGACTAAACCCAAGAAGGAGGATTGGGTTTTTACTGCTGAGGGCACGGTCATGTATCTGCCCCGGATGCTAAGGGATTACCCTATCTCTGCGTTCTTCCATGCCACACATCCTAGGATGATGGTATGGACCCTGACTCCCGATCTCCACGGCCGACCGGGGAAGATCTTATATAACAAAAAATACGACCGGGGGGCCTATATGAGCCGTTCTTCGGGCCCTGTTATGCCCTTTAGGGGATTGCTGCTGGATAGTGTCCCTAGTAAGGACACTTTGCTGATCCAGCTAGTTCAGATATCGACCTTCTGCAATGATTTTATGGGGCAGGAAGGAATGTACCCCAGGGTCAACCCTCGGACCAGTGGATGGCTTAGCCCGAAAAATCTTCGATGGGCCAGTTTGACTGCCTGGGCCCTGAAGCACTTCCAGACGAAGCTGGAAAGTATTGGTTTGTTCACGGCCATGAGCGCCACAAGTGTTGGGCTGCCTATCAACCATAACTTGTTCTTAGCCTTGATGAGCGATACAACTCGCTCACTGGGACTTTTGCCACTCCGTTGGGTGAGTTGGGCTTAGCCCTTCATGAGATGGAAGAGATTTCAAAGCTGCCAATGGGGGATACTCCTTATGAAGAGTACGTCCCTACAAACAGGGAGTTGAGGGATACAAACCCTCGGGTAGTGGCAGTATATCAGGAGCTGATGTACCACTATCTTGTCTGTACCACTTTCTACAAGGAGCCCTCTGACTTGGCTCACATCAACAAGTGGGCAACCTATCTTTTCTTCCACCAGGCCAGAAATATTAAGCCGGACAAGGTGGTAGATAGCCGAGATAGGCCCTTGAACCTCCTGAGTGTGCTCAATGCTGACATGGTCGATGACCTTATTGAAGACGCAGGGGCTCCAGATCATATTTTTGACGAGGAGATAGAGGGTTACCCTGCAGGCACAAAAGCCTTCAGTTATATGAGGCATTGTCATAAGCCTCTGTCAAGGGAAGCTCAATTAGCTGGCTTCCTCTCCGTCTGGCTTCGCCGCTGGGTAGTGCCTGGCATCGCGTCTGTAGATCGCATCCATCGCAACACCTTATGGCCTGCAGTGCGTTTGGTGTTTGGAGCAAGACTGGGCCTGCTTTCTGCTATGGTATGTAGAATACAAGCAGGCCTGAGGGCCCTTACTGATGGGCTGCTAGCTGATGATACACAGCACGAAAGCTTTCCTCGAGTGGAAATACCATTCCTATACCAGATGGGATGGTTAATTCTTCACAATACCAGGGTGATGTCTCCCGGTCCTGCCAGCGGTTCGGGAAATAACTTCTTGTTGAATTACAAGAATTCCTCTTGGAACGTGGCGACCGCCATAGATTGTCGATGGGCGTTAAATGTTGCCCACAGCTGGAAGCTCTTCTGTCTCGTCCCCCCTGTACATATTAATCAACATGAGAAGAAACTTAAGGATGGGGGCCATGGGAGGACCATTCTTTCTCCTGAAGCCTTCTACTGGTTGGTTTGTATTAGACCTTCCCATTTGCTGTACAAAAGCGATGATCACTGCTACCTGGAGCCTTATTTGCCCAGTCGGTTTGCCAGGCAGTTTAGGTATGACCAGTTGTATGTGGGGAATGCCATTACCAGCTTCAAGTCCAAAGGTGGACTTATTGATGGAGCCAGAGGATGACGATACTTCATCACGGGCTGTACTGGTACAACTTTTGCTGTGCCCGCGACTTCTCTCTCTATGGAGTTGCGCATCCTTCACTCATATGCGCAGTTCTATGCGTCCATCAATAGCTTCCATCATGATTTTGATGTGCATAGAAGTTTTAGGATGCCCTCCCATAGGTCTAGTAGAAGGGTGAAGATTCCGTCTGTTTCCTCGGATGAGAATGAAGACACCGTCGGGGCAGACGAGATCTTGTTAACAATACCGAGAGGCGTAATAACTCCGCCAGCAGAGCCTCTCGTTATCCCCCAGAAACGGAAGGCTTCCACTCCGAAAGAGCCTTCCCCTCGCAAGAAGAAGATTGTCAGAGGTCCGAAAAGGGCTTCCACCAGGGGGGCTCCTAGGAGCGAGCCTGTCGTTTCCCCTGTTGGGGATGATTCTTTGATTAAAGGTTCTTCGCCTTTTAGAGAGGGAACCTCCATAGTTTCGGCTGGCAGTGCCGGAGATTCTTTGCTCGAGATCGCTACTACTACTGC
Organism: Iris macrosiphon; assembly: GCA_036927795.1. Taxonomy (NCBI): domain Eukaryota; kingdom Viridiplantae; phylum Streptophyta; class Magnoliopsida; order Asparagales; family Iridaceae; genus Iris; species Iris macrosiphon. The sequence continues at coordinate 22,570,900 of JAYESA010000007.1, read as the reverse complement.
TTCTGGTAGTGCTACGAGATCGCCTCCGAGGTCGAGCATAATAAGATTCTATATACCTTTATCCAGACCAATAATGGGAGTAACCCCTACTTCGTCTGTAAGTATTTCCAACGAGATTCCACCCGATGAGCCTCGAGTGGATCTTGGTGAAGACTGGAAAGACTACCCGCCAGTGTCATTTGGTGCACCCTCTTCTCCAGGTATGATAGCTTGTCTAGCATCATTAAGAGATGATTTAGCTATTCAGGCTGCGGACGCGACATATATACCATCGGCCATGGGTAAATGTTGTCTTTACGCCTTTTTTAGGAAAATTAACATCAAAATGATATTAACCTTCTCTTGTCTTCTTCAGGTAAAGACATCTCAGGGGAGGGCGGAGTTGATGCAACCTTTGACTTTGTTGCGGATACTGCCGATGAAACGGCGGTATTTGATATCGAAGGGGCCTTCTTTGACGCTGTCGATCCTTCATCTGCAATATTTTCGAGTGTCATCTCGCCAACAACAGTTCAGATATCTTCTGAGGAGGATGAGCCCATCATCGCGACTGTGCCTCCTTCGTTGAGTACGCCAGCAACTTCTACCGTTGCTGGTGTTCATTCTTTTGTAGCGCCATCTGCAAAGGCAACGACTGTGGCAACATCTTCCGTGGTCATTCCCGGGAGGAGATTTCCTGGTATCGCAGCCATTCCTAGTGTGCATCCGGTCTTTGATATGCTGATTGAACAATATACCAGCCTATTCTACCTCAGTTTGAAGGAGTTAATTTCTATGGTGCTGGAGAAGAACATGAGCTTTGATAATCTGCTGACGTCCTCCCAGCTTGCGATAGCGCCGATCAGAAATTTCAACGACGCTGGATGAGCTGATGCGCTGGAGCAAATAGTTAATGGTTTAGAACAACCCATTAATAAATATTTGCAACTATCTCGAGGCAATGTCGATGATATGATTCAGGCCGAGTATGACTCCTTGACTGCGAAGCTTGCTGAACTGATGGAAAGCTTGAATAAATCCATCCAGACACAGCAGCAGGAGATGGATGTAGAGCAGGCCGTCTTGGAGGAGGTTATTCCTCAGCTAACCCAGTACGAGGCCGAACATGAGGGAAATAAAGCGAGGGTCCACAAATTGGAAGCTAAACTCGCTCAGGCAAAGGAGTGGGCTCTCTAATCATTGGCAGCTCGAGATAAGTTGAAGGGCCGAATGGATACAGCTCAGCAGAACTTGGCACGTACATGTGTCATTCGTGCCGATTTTGTATATTTTTGGTCCGAACTGTCCCTCCTGAGTGATGATGAGGCACGACTGGAACGGGCCCACGCTAACATCTTGGACTCCAGGAATGAGAGGATGGCCGCCTTGGCGCAGCAGATTCGTGATTTGACTGCTCCTCCCCAATGATGTACTTTTTGCTTTTCTATGTAACTTGCTCTTTCCTGAATATAATAAAGAGACTTTATCTGGCTTTGTGGACCTATCATTTTTTTAATATAAATGATAGGCTAGGGTGAAAGTGATATCAGAGGTAATATGGACGTGATATACTTTCGGTAAGCTTTAGCTGGATATATCTATTCAGAGGTTATATGGACATGATAGAATATGATCCAACTAAATTTGTATACAAAACACTATCAGAGATAATATGGACGTGATAGGTTTTGAAGTTCCACATTAGTTAAACATATCTATTCAGAGGTCATAAGAACATGATAGAATATGCTCCAACCAATCTTTGTACGTAGTGTCGTCAGAATAAGATCTTCACCATACTCCTTTGAGCAAGGAAGATTAAGCGTAGTACCTCTTCAGAAATTTGCCGTTGATAGGAGCCATTATTAGATCTCCGTTAGGCTTAGCTAATCTGTAAGCGTTGTTTGAAAACGTCGTTTCAATCACATAAGGGCCCTCCCATTTGGGCTGGAATTTACCCTTACTCTTGTGTGTAATGATTATTAGCCTCCTTACAGCTAGAACTAGCTCGCCAACTTTGAACACTCTCTCCTTCTCTTTTCGATTAAAAGCTCTGGAAATGCGTGCCTGGTAGAATGCAATGCGCTGTTGAGCTTGAAGGCGTTTCTCGTCTAATCCTTCTAGCTCTTGAAACCGTAGTCGATCATTATTTTCATAAGTCAACTCATTAGCCACTGCTATTCTGAGTGATGGAATTTGGATTTCAATGGGGAGAACCGCTTCACACCCATAGACTAATGAGAATGGGGTACAACCCGTCGGTGTTCGTACCATTGTACGGTATGCCCAGAGGCACTCTCCCAGCTTCTCATTCTAATCTCTTTTGTTCGAAGAGACGAACTTTTTTAAGAGTTTGATGATGGTTTTGTTGAAAGCTTCCGCCAAACCATTAGCAGCCGAATTGTATGCCGTAGAGGCCATATTTTGTATCAGATTCTTATCGCAAAATCGGTGAAACGCTTGGCTGATGAATTGAGGCCCATTGTCATGAATTATACTTCGGGGTATCCCAAAACGATAAATGACATGGTGCTTGATAAAGCTGATCACGTTGGATGTCTTTACTTCAGCAAGGGAAATTGCCTCCGCCTATTTTGAGAAGTAGTCGGTGATAGCCAATATGAACCGATGTCCTCAAGAAGAAGACGGGTGAATAGGACCAATGATGTCCATTTCCCATGCTTCAAAAGGCCATGATGCAATGGTAGGATGTAGATACTCAGAAGGCTGATGTATAAAATCCGTATGGACTTGGCAGGCTTTGCATTATCTTGCATATTTTACTGCATCTGCTATCATAGTAGGCCAGTAGTAGCCCATCCTCCTGATACGATCCTGTAACTTAGGACCGGGTTGATGTGCTCCACATACACCATCGTGAGCTTCACGGATAACCCTCTTTGCATCATCATCGAAAATACATCGTAGCAGTAGTCCATCGTATGTTCGGCGATATAGACATTGTGAAGAAGCATCAAAATAGAAGCGTAATGATCGTCTTTTGATAGACGCTGCTTCTTTAGGATCCTCTGGTAAGATTCCGTACGCCACAAAATCTATAAAGGGACTTCTCTAGTCTCTCTTAGGAGGAACCATGTTTACAGTGTAGCTGCGTTCTATGTGAAAATTATTTTTCACACAGAACAGATCTCTGTTGAGCAGAACCACCGAATTCTGTCTCCTTATAGGAATAGCTAGATCTGTAGCTAGACTGGCCAGAGCATCAGCTTCCAAAATTTGAGATCAGGGCACGCTCTCTAGGAAGAATCCTTTGAAAGATATTGCAATCCCGATCGTTGCTTGGTGATAAGAAATGAGGTCTGGATTGCGGACTTCATATATTCCTCTGACCTGATTGACGATTAGCAGGGAATCACCAAAAGCTTCCAGGTATTCAACATCCAATTCTTTAGCGACTAGAAGCCTGATTAATAGGGCGTTATACTCTGCCACATTATTAGAGCAGGGTTCGCTAAGAGAATATGCTCGATAGATGACGAGTTTATCAGGAGTCACTAGGACAATTCCTACTCCTGAAACCATATTTCCCCTGGGACCAGTCCTGGAGGCACCATCGAAGAATAGCTGCCATGTAACACTTTCCATTGCGGAATTACATTCTGCAACTTCGTCGGGAATATCCTCGTATAGTTTAGAGGTTTCCGGAATTGGATCAGCAGCTAAGAAATCAGCCAAGGCCTGACCTTTTATGGACTTCTGAGGGACATACACCATATCATACGGTGTTAATAACATCACCCAAGTCACGAGTCTGGAATTAAGAATACTCGGCTTGTTCATCAATACCCGAAGATGATTGATTCTGGAGATGATATGAATAGTTTGGCCTGTAATGTAATGTCGCATTTTCTGAATGGCGAACATTAGGGCCAAGCATTCTTTTTCTACTGGATTGTACCGGTGTTCAGCTCTGACCATCATCCTGCTTAAATAGTAGATAGCCTGTTCATGACCCTCATTGTTCTTCTGTGCGAGGAGAGCTCCTAAAGAATGATCCATTGCTCGAACATACAGCAAAAATGGTCTTCCTATGACGGGAGGCACCAGAACTGGAGGATTAGTGAGGTAGCGTTTGATATCATTAAACGCTTGCTGACAGGCTTCATCCCATACGAAGGACACACCTTTCTTCATGAGGCGAGAAAAAGGTTGACATCTCCTAGAGAGGTTGGATATGAATCTCCTGATATAAGCCAGACGACCTTGAAATCCCCTGAGTTCCCTCAGATTACGGGGTGGTCGCATTTCTAAGATAGCCTTCACTTTATCAGGGTCCACTTGAATGCCTTTAGCGGTAATGACAAATCCCAAGAATTTTCCAATGGATACACCAAGAAAAGATTTTGTAAGATTCATTTTGAGTTGATGTTGGAGCATCAACTCGAATAATGTTTTCAAGTCTCGGATGTGATTATCCTTGAGGCAGCTTTTGACAACAATATCGTCTACGTAACATTCCACTGTTTTGCGTAAGTGCTCATGGAATATGTTACTTATAGCTCGTTGATATGTAGCCCTGACATTCTTCAGTCCGAAGGGCATGACTGTGTAGCAATATACCCCCAGAGGTGTCCGGAAGGCAGTATGCTTCTCGTCTTCAGGATTCATCTTAATCTGATTATATCCTGAGAATCCGTCCATGAAAGACATGTGCTCAAAACCGCACGTATTATCGATCATGATGTCTATAATGGGAAGAGGGAACTCATCTTTAGGGCATGCTGCATTCAGATCTCGGAAATCGATGCAAACACGCACTTTCCCACTTTTTCTCATGACCGGGACAATATTGGCGACCCAGTCAGGATGTTGTTCTTCCCGGATGAACCCACAGGCTATCAACTTCTTGATTTCAGCTTCGATGGCATCCATCATATCTGGGCGGAACCGGCGTTGGTGCTGTTTTACAGGTTTTGAATTGGGCAGTATGTTGAGCTTGTGGGTAGCTACTTTTGAATCAAGACCTGGCATATCCTCATAATTTCATGCGAAGATATCGATATATTCTTTTATCAGCTAGATCATCTCTTCCCTTTCTTCTTCGGAAAGATTGTTACTGATAAATATCGGCTTTGGTGAAAGTTCATCCCCAATATCGATCTGGATGACTTTATCTTCAGTGGACGGTTCTCTCTGCTCGAACCGGAGTTCCCATTGTGTATCTATTTGCTGAGTCCATGATTCATCTTTGAATGGTTCAGATTCTTGTTCCTCTGTTTCGAGAGAATCTGTCAACACCATATTTACTGATAATACCTGTTCGAGTTTAGCTTCTGAATCAGTGGATGACAAATCGTCTTAGAGAGAGGAAGTCTCCTCACTTGATTCAGAGTTATTGGAAGTTGCAAGATGTGTGATATACCCTAACCCAAAACGAGTTCGTTGACAGTAGGGATCACCATGCAACGACATTCGCCTGCCTTTTCCATAGTTGAGGCCTGGTTCTGACTTCAGATCATAACCCATACTTTGCATAATCTTCAAAGCTTGTGGGCTATATCTGTGAACCTGCATTTTCCCAGCATCGGCATCGTGAGAATCTCATTGTACAATTGGTCTGTTGCGCATGCGACCGAAGTCTATTGGATGCTGATCATTGCGAGTAGGTGGGATAATAAAGATAGAATCTTTATGTGGCTCATATGTCGTGATGACATTAGATGTTGACGCTACTTCCCACACATATGGATGATAGGAGTTTATAGCTTCCAAGAATTTTTGTGCTATAGGTTCTATATCGTTATGGTGGGAGGATTCCTGATTTGGAAATTGAGCGTCAATATACTGAAAAAGAGAATATTTATTATTGTCAGAAACCACGTTCTCGGTTGTCTTTACATCAGTCGGCTGCTTGTTGCGCCTGAGGTTGATGACCAAAGGTAGAGGCTTCTGGTTCAAAGTGATCACTAGGGGATCACTTCCTCCTCCTGATTTGCTTTTGTCCAAGTGGGTAGCCATGGGTTCCATGACTTTCGGACGGGTAGTCCGTCCTTTCACCTGGATTGACAGGGGTTGCTCAGTAGATGGTTCTCCTGGCTCCCGGTGGGATTCCTCCTCCATGTTGCCTGACACTTCCTTCATGTAGTCTTAGGTGTACAACATGGCATTGGAATAGTAGGACTCTACTCCCTTGAATGGGTTAAGGTCAGCAAACTCCGTTTTTACTGTTCCTTGGGTATCTACATATTTGAAGCATTGATGTAGAGTCGAAGGAACAATGTTGTGATCGTGGATCCATGGTCTGCCCAGCAGAATGTTGTAGGACATCTCCGAATCGATGACGTAGCATGTAGCCACTGATCTAAGATCTCTAATCTGGATCCTCAGACGAATCTTCCCCAACGGCTTACTTTTCCTGGCGTTGAAGCCTACGATTGTAGTGGTGATGTAAGCCAGTTCGCTTGTAGGAATCCTCAGTGGTCTGAGCAGACTATGAGGGATAATGCTGATCGACGATCCTGGATCTATGTGAATCCGGTCTACCTCCATGGAACCGACGTATCCGGTGTAATAGAGGGGCCTGTCATGCTTGTTATGTTTCAACAACATGTCATCTTGAGTGAAAGTAATGTTAGGGACCACTTCCATCACACTATGGCATTGAGGGCATGCCACGGGTTCTTTATTGGGGGACTTGAGCTGAGTCAAGCATACATTCACCTGCATTAACGCTTCACTCAAGGCTTGACGAGTGTCTTTGGATAGCCTTAGGAGCTCGAAAATGGACAATCTGGCTGGTGTGTTAGCCAACTGGGCCAGGATGTCGAAGTTATATGGTTTCTCCAAACCTTTGTTTTGAATATTCTTCAAAGGTTTATCAAAACACACTTCTTTTTACTTGCCCTTGTCTGCCGAAGTTGGTCTAGAAGGACCTGCCTCTGGTATGATAGGTTCAGGCTCTGGAAGTTTGGCAGCTGAAGTGTCTGCCGTTGTATCTTTCTGGTTTCCTCCATAGTCCTTGAGGTAGGCTTTCCCTGAACGGATTCCGGTAGCCAAAGCCTCTTCCTCTGATATCGGGGTTATTGCAACCATATGGTATGGTTTACGCCTTGAGTTCTTTTTAGACTTAGCCTTAGCAGCTTGAGTCTCTTTCTCAATCTCTGACACTAGATCAGGATGAACCCACATAATCTCACCACGCTGGGTAGTTAGGGGTATCAGGTCATGATTTTGACCCATGGCCGGAGAGAGATTAACAATGTTCATCATCGTCCGGGAAATAGGTAAAACACTATCTGGGACTTCTTGAGGGGGCAGATTGCCGAATTGGAGAGAGATCATGTTGGCGGTGACCGTCTTCTCGCTATTACGCAGAGTGATGGCCTTGGCGTCGATCAACTCCTGGATTTTCTTCTTTAGTACATAACACGCCTTTGTGGGATGATGTATGTACCTATGAAAAATGCAGTACTTAGGATTATTGGTACTGCCGACTTTATTTGGCCGCTTTACCTCGGGGAGGGTGAGTTTGCCGCTTTTAACTAGACAATCGAATATGCTCGGAATATCGTCGTCGTCAAAAGAATATTCTTCTTTAGGCCTGGAAGTCCCAGGATTCGTCTGCGTAGTCCCTGGAGTATGTTGCCTGGACGTATTGATCGCCAGAGCTTCTTTTCCTTTGGAGCCACGAGGATGGTCGCTATTGGAGGATGACCTCTTCCCTCTATCAGAGGTAGAGATCATGATTCCATTGTCACGCGCCTTCCGACTGTTGTTTTCAGCGGCTACCGCTGAGATGATAAACGAGGGCCAATCATGGAACTGATATGGTCTTGTGAACACCGAGATTAGTGGAAGAAGGTTCTTCCTGCAAATGTCCACCAAGGCAGAATTCGGAACCCCGGGAGGCATCTGCAAAGTAGCTTGACGAAAATATTCGATGAAAGTACGAACGTTTTCTTTCTCCTTCTGCTTTACTTTGATGAGTGAGGACATAGACATGTCCATCCCTCCTTCATAGAATCGAGCGAAGAACAGAGTCTTAAAATCTTCAAAGGAAGTAATGCAGTTGTCCGTAAGACTACGGTACCACTGATAGGCCACTCCAGACAGACAGCCTTTAAACACTCGAGTGAGAAGGGCGTCATTCCCTTGCAACAACACCATCATCATGCTAAAGTAGTTCATGTACTGGCTCGGTGACGTATTTCCCTCAAACAAAATCATAGCCTGTGGTTTGTATTTGGGTGGGAAAGGGATTTCGTCCCAGATAGCTGGGTATGGCTGGTTGATTCCCAATTTCTTGAGCTGATCCTTATGCTTCAAGGCATCGAATTGGGCTTTCAATTCCCGCACTGCCTGCATCGGGTCTTCAGCTGGTAAAGGGACCGCAGAGTGGTGAGAGATCGGTTGTATCGTAACTCCAACAGGAGGCAATACATTCTCCGAGTTAGGAAGTTGAGGAGCCGCAGACTCTTGATTTAGAACGGGCTCCTGGTTCACATTGGATGGTGGTAGGTCCACCCCCACACGTATTTGAGTTGGAGGAATCGATGCTTGAGCTATAGCAGCTGTATGTTGAGTCACCATCATCTGGTGCATATTCTCCATCATGGAATGCATCTCTTTAAATGATGCTTCCAATACAGCGATGCGTTGCTCAGTATTCCCTGATGGGGAAGCCTCTTCGTGTTCATCTCCAATGGCATAGACTCCCATTTCTCTGGATGCTATGGAAGGATTAGTATAGATCTCTGTAGAGATTGAGTCTATACTTTCAGCATCCGATTCGGGAAATTGGCGACCCCCAGTGTCGGAATCAGAAGAATATGAAGTCGGTCGCCGTGACCTCGAACGGGTGTTTCGAAATACACCAGCTTCAATATTCTCAAGGAGTCTGTCGAATTTCCTTTCGCTTGGAGTTCTAGAGGGATGACGTCTTGAATTTGACCTTCCTCTAGGAACGTGTGAAGCCATGTTCACTGATGCGAATGTAGGCTCTTCTTCCTGTAAAGGCAAATAGTAGTTCAACCGGTCGAAAACTGACCGTTTTGCCTTAGAACAGCAGTAGTTAACTACAACTTTATGACTATTACAACAATGCTCCCTAGGGGGTGTAATAGACATGTTAGAAGATCCACTATCTTTGCGCTTCTGGATCAAGAAATTACGCAAGTCAGGAGGATTAAAAGGAGAAGAAGAAGAAGGCTTATTCTACCTTTTTACATCAGTTGGAGCGCGGATATTGGGAATCATAACTCTCTTCCTGCCATAAGAATATAACAGTTCAGCCATGTGAGTAGCGTACGATCCGTCATCCGTCTGAGGAACGTATGTTCCTGTGAACCGGGTCTTCTTTACGCCGAGAGGATTATCCTAGCGTAATCTGGAGCTTTGCACAGGTTGGCGTAAAACTGAGGAAGTCCTCAATCGGCCGTCAGCATTTCGCGTAATCTGAAGAGCGGGCAGATTCTTCTCTTGATAGCGTAAAAGCCGAGAGGTCGGGAAATCCGCCACTTATTTTCCCTTACGGTGATTGTAAGGACCATTTGCCTCATCGCAGAGGGGAGGTGTATTTTTACGCGCGGAGCACGTTTGAAAATTTTGAATTGGCGCTGGGGCATTGTCAGAAATTTTGTCTGCCACATCACAGACGGGAGACTAAATTTTACGCGCGGGGCGCGGTGTAGACTTCTGGATTGGCACTAAGGCATTGCCAGAACCTTTGTCTGCCACGTCACAGACGGGAGACAAAATTTTACGCGCAGGGCGCGGAGTAGACTTCTGGATTGGCACTAAGGCACTGCCAGAAGCTTTGTCTGCCACGTCACAGACGGGAGACAAAGTTTTACGCGCAGGGCGCGGAGTAGACTTCTGGATTGGCACTGAGGCATTGCCAGAAGCTTCGTCTGCCACGTCACAGACGGGAGACGGATTATTACGCCCAAGGCGTAGAGGTCGCGCTGTCACAACCTTGTTGATCGGAGAGAGAGAATCCGCAGGAATGGCAAAGGATGTCAGGAGCATCCATACTTTACGCAATTTCCTGTTGTCTTGGACAGAGAGGGAATGAGAGCTACCCCCTGTTCGAAGCATGTCTTCGTAAGCCGATTGGTCGAATTGGACGACCAGAGTCTTCTTCGTTGATCCTACGGATACAGCATCGTGTTGGGCAATGGCTTTCTCGTCAGATGAGAAAGTAGTCCCCAGCAGAGTCGCCATCTTGTGTTTGATAATAAACGAAAGAAATTGAAACTAGGTTTATACGAAACCCTTTCTTTGGTTTACAAACAAGAAAAAGAAGTACAATTAATCCTATACGAGGATGTTAAGTACAAAAATTTGATTCTGAAAAAATATTGATATAGGAGTCTGATCTGCGGTTGATCACTTTGTCCCTTGGACCACACGATGACGAAGAAGTGTTGTAGAAGACGAAAAAGAAGCTTCAAAGATTGCAGCAGGGATTGAACTCTCGTTGCCAAAACACTCTCTGGATATACTCTCTTTTCTTGAAAAATCCTCGACTTTCCCTCTTTTTCTTCGACTCTTTGACCCTGGACCTCCGTGGCCGGAGGTCTTTATTTATAGGGTTCAGTGACAGTCGGCGTAGAAACCGAACAGCGGAGAGAGCTGCACCTTTTATGCGGCGGTTATAATAACTGCTACCCACGTATGAATGATCTCCTGAATCGGCGTGTGACGCGTGTTCCATTATGAGGTAATGCGTATAATCGCTCGTCGAAGATCACGACATGCAAGCCACGTAAATAACTGCCCCTTGCGTAGAGATGTTTGGCATAAAAGCCAAATAACTGTCTCGTTGGCGTAAAAGTCAAATAGCTGTTCTGATGGCGTAAAAGCCAAGTAGGCGTAGAAGCCGAATAGTTGTCAAGTTGGCATAGAAGCCAAAATAGATGTCATGTTGGCGTAGAAGCCAAGTATCTATCATGTTGGCGTAGAAGCCAAATTCTGCGTAAAGCTTGATGCTTTATAAATATAGCCTGAGTTGGCGTATTTCGAGGAGATAGCATACGGCGTGCTCCTATAGCTGAAAATAGCCTGGTCGGCGTAATGTGCGGGGATGGTGATGTGGACGTATTAGCCCTAACTATATCTCACCCAGTCATTAAAAGTAGAACCAAATCTCATACATTAAATACAGAGATCTGCCCCCATCTCGCGCATTAATTGCAGAGACGTGCCTCGAGTTCTGTACGAAGAACAGCTTTTGATGTATCGGTTGATTTCGTCTCATCCTGAGCGTAAAGCTCATGTCTGCCTGTGTAGAATAGGCAGCGTATTCCTTGAATGCGTAAACGACGTCTTATATCAAGGGTTATGTCACTAGACGACAGTCTGGAGTTCTGTACAGAGTCATTATTACAGCCGTCCTCTCGATCACCGTGCAGTACTCTTTGTCAGGAGTCAGGTTCACTGCTTCCACTGACAGGTTCATTCGAGGAATACGAAGAGTTCCTCGTACAACTTCCCTCTACATTAAAAGCAGACGGGTTTTACGCCAAAGTGGCGATGTAGTAACCTTTTTACGCCGAAGCAGTCTGGAAATACTGCATTATGCGGGTTGTTCTGGAGCTATGTTTTACGCTGAAATAGCGTTGAAGCTCTGCTGTACGCCAATGGCTCTGAAGTCATGTTTCACGCCACCTAGTGCTGGAGCTCTGTTTTACGCGGGTTTCCTGTATGTTGAGGGTTTTACGCGTATGATTCTCCAGCGTATTTTTTATGCTTCTACAACTTTATGAGATGATCTTGGGCTCTAATATTTGTATTGTTTCACCCAGAGTGTTTGGCTGCACATATTTTGTGCGAGATTACAGAATGATGGTGAGCAAGATGGATCCACAAGCAGTTAAATATATTTTTGTAGGCTACTCATCAAGTCAGAAAGGATACAAGTGTTAGTGTCCCACTGAAAGAAGGTTGTTTGTCAGTATGGATGTGACCTTCCGGGAGTTTGAACCATTTTATGGGAAAAAGATGGAGTTAAGTTCCTTATTCAAGGATGGCTCTACTAATGTTAGTAGAGAGGGAGAGAATGAGAGTGGCATCATGATTGATATGATTTCATGTCCTTTTGAGTCACTGAGGAGTGATGGTGTCTCAGGGGAAGCCGACAGTCAGGGGGAGCTGAGAGTATGTAAGGAGCATGAGCAGTATGAGCAGCATGAGCAGCAGCAGCATGAGCTTCCTTCTTCTGTGCCTAGGCCAGTACCCATAAATGCTGATGTCCCAAGTCCCTCTTCTTTAGGACCTTCTTCAGCCCTTGCACCTGAGTCACCTGGTAACAATTCCTCCTCTGATGCTTCTAATACTCCTGTCTTGCTTCGTAGAACTTCTAGAGTTAATGCTGAAAAACCTTCAGCTAAGTTTGACAGTTGGGATACTGACATTGCACATTATATTTCATATGCATCCACTCCACCTACATATAAGTCCTTTCTTGCATCAATAAATTCAGTGCTTGTACCTAACAACTGGCAGGTAGCTAAGCAAGATCCTAGGTGGTTGAGTGACATGTAGGAGGAACTTCAGGCCTTGAAGAAGAAAGATACATGGGAGCTTGTACCACTGCCAGCTGAGAAGCATGTTGTTGGATGTAAATGGGTTTATACTGTTAAATAGACTCCAGAGGAAAATATTGACAGGTACAAGGCCATATTGGTTGCTAAAGTCTATAGCAAAACTTATGGTATCGACTATGACGAGACATTTGCTCCAATAACAAAGATGAGCATTGTGCGAGTATTGGTGGCATGTGCTGCCAACTTCAATTGGCAACTACATCAACTAGATGTCAAGAACGCCTTTTTGCATAGGGATCTCCAGGAGGAGGTGTATATGGAGATTCCACCAGGCTTTGCTAATTCACAAGCAACGAGCAAGGTATGCAAATTGAAGAAGTCTTTGTATGGGCTAAAGCAGTCTCCGAGAGCATGGTTTGATAGATTCAGACTTGCAGTCTGTGGTATGGGATATAGGCAGTGCAATGAAGATCATATTGTGTTTTAGAGGCACTCTAAGACTCGTATCACCGTTCTTGCAATCTATGTTGATGATATTGTAATTATTGGAGATGATACTGAGGATCCTACGGCTGAAGAAAAGAGTTGGAGAGGAATTTGAAGTTAAGGATATGGGGCAGTTGAAATACTTTCTCGGAATTGAAATTGCAAGGTCACGAAAGGGTATATTACTTTATCAGCGAAAGTATGCTCTGGACCTACTTTCAGAGACAGGAATGCGGGGTTGCAGGGTTGCTTTGACTCCTATCGAGCATAATAACAAGTTGTGTGCTAAGGGTTGTGATCCGGTGAGTAAGAAGCAATATCAAAGATTAGTCGGTCGGCTTATATATCTATGTCATACGAGACCTGATATTACTTATGCCGTGAGTATGGTGAGTAGATATATGCATGATCCCAGAGAGTAGCATTTGGAGGCAGTTCGCAGAATTCTCGGGTATATTAAAGGAAGTCTAGGAAAGGGTTATGGTTAAGAAGTTCTGGACATCTGAGAGTTGAAGGCTACTGTGATGCCGATTGGGCGGGTTGTATGGACGATCACAAGTCTACTACAGGTTACTGTATTTTTGTTGGAGGCAATCTTGTAACTTGGCACAGCAAGAAGCAAGATGTAGTGGCTAGGTCTACAGCTGAGGCCGAGTACAGGGCTATGACAGTTAGCCTGTGCGAGATAATGTGGGTGAAGAGCTTGTTGGCTGAGATGTGTTTATTTAGAGAAGACTCCCTACAACTTTTGTATGACAATAAATCGACAATTGATATTGCAAACAATCCAGTACAACATGATCGCACCAAACATGTGGAGATTGATCGGTTCTTCATCAAGGAGCGGCTGAATAATTTTTTTTTGGCTTTGAGCTATGTGAAATCAACGGAGCAGTTAGCTGATTGTTTAACTAAAAGTTTGGGTTCTAGAGAGTTTGACGTCTTTTGTAGTAAGATGAGATGATTGATATCTATTGTCCATCTTGAGGCGGAGTGTTGAGTTATGGGAACTTATTTAGTCCCACATTGGATAGAAAGTAAGGAGGAGGCCTCCTCCTATATATATGTATCCCTTCTTTGAGAAATAAATCAATTAAGTCTTTCTACAATGACATAAGTTAATTGCGACATTAAATTGGCCCAAATGTCATAAGGTATAGCACAAAATTAGAAGAATATATGGATAGTTGGCAATATTTATATCCTTTAAGAAGTTTATACTAATGAATACCAAGAATTGACACATCTTTCAAATTCAAAATAGATTATCTTTATATAATATTCAGTACACAACAAACAAGCAGTATATACTTCAAACCATGAGTTGCATCTTGGCCACAAAGTTTTGCACCAACCATGAGAAATACTCCACCATTTAGAAAGTAGATATATTACTCTAAATAAGACAAATATCAAAAAAAAAAAAAAAAAAAAAAAATTTAAGCTGATAGCAAAGATTTTACAATAGGAGAATAGAAAAAAAGCTTAAATCTATGTCGCATGTATCTCCATTTATGGTAGATACTGCAAACAATCCATATATCTTTTAGGCACCTTAATACCTACCAAATACACTATTATAACAATTGAATATGTATTATGCATTGATTCATCTACTTAATGCACTTTTGCATTATTTCAGTTGGTATATATCCTGTTAAGAATATATATCCAGTTAAGAATATATATCCTATTTGTCACTAGAAACAATTTATTTATTTATTTATTTAAGAAGAACACTGACTAGCAATTGCAGAGAAGCAATAAAAAGGTTGAGATGTAAGACATACTTACAAGGTCTGCCATCGTTAACCTTGTCATGAGTTAATAGTGGGTTCTGTAGCATCTACTAGATTGCTCAACAAAATACATGCTTAGTATATCTGCTTGTGCATTTACTATGGACTATAGACAAGAAAATTTAGAAAGCTTCACTACAATTATAATGGCACATTACCATACACATCATGGAAATCAATCAGAACAGCATAGATGACACAATCATGTAGTGGTACTTTTCGTGGAGCAAAATCAACTAGCACCAAAAAAAATAAAATAATAATAATAATAATAAGCTTCATGATTTTTCTTCAATAAGGTTAGCAAGCTCTTCAACAACCTCAGCTAGCTAAACATGGACGGAAACACCACACAGGGACACTTCAATACAGAGCTTACAATATCTGTTACCTTAAGCATAGACTGAGGTTATATTGTTGGATAAAAAAACAAATATTTATCTAACGGAATATATTTAAAAATTCAAACATAATATTAAAATTTGTTTCAATGATAACAAAATAATAAGAATAAACTCTTAGATTATTGAAAAATATTATCTTCGATTTATGAAAACAAAAATAACAATGAATTAGATTTATCGGTTTACGAAGAAGTCGCGCACGAAATACTGTTCTAAAAATTTATTCGAGATCTATGTATAGATATACTTTCGAAATCTCCTCGTGATAAAATTTTTTCCTATCGGCTTTTCGTCACCGTACATGATTTCAGAAGAACGATCCGAACTTAGTTTTGTCCAAAGGAGGAAAAATTGGAATGGAAAAGATAAAAAAAAAAGGAAAAAAATGAATTATATAGTTGTGATTTGTGGAGGAGGATGAATTGATGGAGAGGTGTGTTGCTCTTTTTCATTTCTCATACAAACAACACAACCTTATCAAGGTTATATAGGAAACTTTTAACCATAGGTTTTAATAGGATGTTAATGGAATTTATTGGATGATTTAAGCAATGATTAATAGGTCGTATCAATGTTGAAAACGGTCTGGAATTAAGAGCAAAGTAATGATATTTGTAAATTGATTTCTTTCATCAACAATTACAGCAGATAGGACTACCACAATCATGGCAATCTTAATAGATACTCTTTTATATTATGACCATTAAAATTTTGACAGACATATCTATTGTTAGGACTTCCAAAACTTTCTGTGTATATCCAACTATTGTTTAAATTATGATTTTATAAATATGTCAAAATAAGATCAATATTTCGATAACGGTATGGTATTAAAAATATACAAATTTCGATAGACATTTATTTTAGGACTTCCAAAACTTTCTGTGCATATCCAACTATTGTTTAAATTATGATTTTATAAATATGTCAAAATAAGATTAATATTTCGATAAAGGTATGGTATTAAAAATATACAACATTTGTATTAAAAGATAAGAATTTTCATAAAGGCATTACAAAACTTACTCAGGACTACCTATATTTTTTTTTATTTACAAGTTTGCCACTCCGAAAACAATTGTTTGGGGCTGTCCACTACATAGTATAAAAGCTAACTTTTTTTTCTCCTTTCCTCTTCCAAATTTCAAATATTGTTCTCAATTTATGTTCATGCCTAAATTTTATCTTCTAGTAACTAAATTTTGGTTTATGAATCATTTTGGACGGATTTTCGAAGTTTCGAACTCATTTTAGGGTTTCAAACTTCTAAAATTCGTCACAGTCGCGACGGGGACGATGATGGACTGTCGAAACTTTGACAGTCATATCTATAGTCAGGACTTTCGATATTTTTGACTATCAAAATTTTTGATAATCCTGAAGAAAATATGTTGTTCAATGAACATCATATTTTATTCAGGACTGTCAAAAATTTTGACAGTCCTTCCAATTGGTAGGACTATCAAAATTTTTTAGCAGTCCTACCAATTGTTAGGACTGTCAAAAATTTGACTTTTTTGACAGTCCTAACAATAATTTTGACAGTCCTGATTATAAAAAAAATTAATTGAAAGTGGACAATCCGGTGAATAATTTTTTAGAATGACAAACTTATAATTATCAATGATAAAAATTTGGACTGTTCCGAGTGAATTTTGTAGTGCCTTTATCGAGAGTCAAAACTATTTAAGTGCCTTTCAGAAGTATGTAGAGAGTTTTCCTAGTGCTATATCAAAAACCATCATAAAAGATGCCATGGAAACCCCTAGATTCTCCTTAGATTTTTTTGGGGAGAATTAATCTCCAAGGTTATAAAACAAGTTTGTGGTGCCCCTAAAAAAAATAGATAAAGGGAGAATTAATCTCCCTTTATTAGTTAGGAGAGCCTATTACCAAAACCCATGTTAATAATGTATTGTTTAGAATAGTCCGGTCCGATAGTCTATTGGGTCTTAAGGCATCCTATATCTCTACTTCTCTATCCTAATAATGAGACTTAAATTTTTTGTAAATATTTTACTAACTATTATTTTAAAAAATAATTAATTATTTAACTACATAATATTATTTATTTATAACTAAATAATTATATCTCGAATGGTTAAGGTGGAAAATAGTTTTCTTGATTGTTTGAATTCAATTTTTAGAAACGATAGTATTTATAATAATTTTATATTTAAATTTTTAAATATTTTTTTTACACACGTGTAATATACGTACACGTTATATATACCCCCATTAATCCTATATTAATGTATATACCTCATCTAATGAATGAAGCACTTGGTTGGACAAATCTATACTTGGAGGCTCATCCTGTATATGGATCAAATCTTTTCTTCCAATCTACAAAATATTTTTCAACAAAAATTTATTTTTATTTTTGAGTTTTCAGGTCGCTACCACTACGGCCACCTCTCACCTCTCAAGCGACCTCCACTCTTCCCACTCCTCTATAAGACGGACCCTAGTCTACAGTTCCTTCCCATAGCCAGATCTTCTCACCACCCAATACTGTACTATTCGTTCTAACAATCCGCTCGTCATCACAATTCAACTCCTCGTCGACCAGAAACACAACGAGATCTCAACTAATCTTATCGTCCGTTTCACAAAATCCTCAAAACTTTAAAAAAAAAAATAAATTCCCAAGCGAAAATATTTACTAAAAATCTATGCAGAAAAATAAATAAAATAGATTAACTTTAGGAATTTGGAAAGTAAGAGAAAGAAACCTTTTTTATATATAATAAAAATTTTGTTGTTTCCTAACGATTTTTCAACATTTTAGGTAGTGTAAGTGTCCACATATATTGAGTCAAAAGAGAGATTGAGTCCGAGGGAGAGGGAGATTTTCTTCGGAGCTCGAGAAATTGAATAGATAGGACCCCACAAGTTGTTAATTCGTCGCTGAGAAATTCACACAAAAGGAAACGATAAATTCTCAACGAAAAAGTGCTCTCTGGATGCTTACAACTCTAACTGGCTTACCTGGCACACTGATTCTGACATCACTGTTCGGGCTGCTCTACCGGAACTGGCTATTACCGTCTGGACATGGTTTCCTTTTGGGGGACCAGGTACCCCTGAACCAATCGATGCACCTCACCTCTTTTCTTTTTATGCTAATATAGGCATTTGAATGAGATTTGAAGCATATCAATGAGTCAACGGCACATCCATGAGAACCTCATCCACTTCGCCCTCTCTCTCTAGGCAAGACGGAACAAGCCTTCTTTTTTCCTCGCTTTTATAGACAAGATTTTCAAGTGTCAGTAGCGGGACGTTCTGTCAATCGGGGAATATTTTTGGTGATAATACCTGGAGATATAAGAAATGAGAATGCTAACATGAGTAACGAAAAATCCTGGTATAAGTTTTGTCATATTTTATCATCTCATAAATATGAATCAGATATATACAGAAAGATACGAAGATATCAATTTTATGTTAAACAAATGCTTTCTTTTACTTTTATTGGCTATTATGAATAGCGCCTTATTCTTGCAAAGTCCTTAGTCTTGCACGAGACCTGACCGTTCCCTCACACAGTCAGACCATTCATTGGTCTACGATCAGGTTGGACGAATAGACGGTTATGTAATAAAAAAGAAAGTCACGGGTGCTCATGCAAATATACATTTGTGGTGCCCACTTTCTCGATCCCGAGCACCACCATATATCCTTCCCTCGAGCTTCTCTTCCCTTTACTTTCCTCGCCATCACCACCACCCCTACCCTCGCCTGCTCCCCCACTCCCGTCCTTGACTCTCGAGACTCGACCCCGATCTCCTTCCTCTTCGTTCTTCCTCCCGGCTCACATCCGAACCGCCACCAACTACCCCGATCGTCGTCGACCGCTCACTCTCGGCCGACATGTTCACCAACGACAAGAGGCAGATAGAGCGAACTGGGAGAAGTGGAACTTCAAGAGCCCAATACCTTCAAGTACTCTCTCTCTCTCTCTCTCTCTCTCTCTCTCTCTCTCTAATCTATCATATATTTGCTTCCTCTCCAAATACATTCTACTGCTTAATTCACAATGCAATTATTTGTAGATTGCCTCAACTAGTCTTCTGTCTACGCTCTTTATATCTAGGAAACTTGCAAACCCAAAATGTAGGTCTATTAGGTCACATGCCCCTATCATGCTCATGCTACCTTGGCTAGGACTTCGCACCAAAAACAGAGCGGGTTGATCTCAGTTGTCAGGTTGATAGATGGTCATAAAAACTCCGTCAATCTATGGTTAGGCTATCTCCAATGGGGATTTCTAAAATTGAGTTTCTATCCTACTTGGTATTGTTCTATACAGAAATTTATATCCTAGTTGGCAGAGTTTTTACATAGAAATTGCACCAAAAACACTCTCTCTCTCTACAATACTTCTCAATTTCTATCCTTCATGGCAGAAAATAAAAGGGTCAATTTAATGACTTAGTTTGAAAGTAGGGCTTAATATTAATTGAGATGAGAGATGGAGAATTTCTACGAGAGAAACTCTCGCAGAAATTCTCCATCCTACATCAACGCCATAGGATGGAAATTAGGATAAAAATCACTGTTGGGAGAAGTTTTTTCTAAAAAAGATTTCTACCATAGAAACAAGGGAGATAGAAACCCCCATTGGAGATGGCCTTACGCTCCATATCCGACCCAATACAATGGGAAAGTGCATGAATGATGATGATTACTAAATCCCGAATACCTTCGTGTTTCTTGCCAAAGTCACTAATTAGCCAATTTACCGTTTTCTAGTATTATTACCCTCTATCATGCGTAAAAAAGTACCAAGCATTATTGATATGTCAGTATTAAATGTTCTATGATGGCGTGTTCGAGTACAAGGTTATACAAGTTATAAGTTGCGCATACAGAGTATTAAGCACTTGGCATGGCCACTTGTTTTCTCAATACTGTTTTACTTTTTTGTATGATAACTCTCACTGCCCTAATATTGTTTTGTTTTTTCAATACAGGAGCTTGTGACTGAGTTTCAGAAGACAACCAGTGAAGGTTTGAATAACTACTTTGAGCTTTATCTGTTTCCTTTTTCCATGGGTGCATTCTTTCTCATGAATTCCATAATAAAGTGAAGCTGAACGACGTGTGTTTTAGGCCACTAATGAGCTTTTTCAATATGATTTTCTTCTTCTAGTTAGTTGTTGCCTATGTTGCACGAACTTGAAAACGGATACAGACACAATAAGAATACATGATATAGATATATTTTCAAATAGGTAACAAAATAGTTACCTATGTTTCTCAAAGACAGGTACGGACATGTACAAACACAATATGGCTACGGATACCATTATTTCGTGTCCGTGCAACATATGCTATTGCCACTTTCCACTTACCAGATTAAAAGTTTTTAGGTTTATGAAATATTTAGGACCTTTAGGTATATATTTTACTTCTATTAGTCTGTAGTATGATGATTTACCTTACAGTTTTGTCATGTATTAACTACAAATACAACACATCAATCTTGAAGTTGGCTTTTGAGAAGTTTTCCACTAGACAACTGACAACATAAGGTCATGTTTAGGCTGTCAGAGTAATTCTGATACGCTATTTCTGAGAGGATCAAGGAAGAGTTATGTCATAATAAGTGTTTAACGTTAGGTCTAAACTTAAAAAGTGTTTAGGATGTGATGCAACTGCTTTGAGAAATCAGAAAGGATCCAGGAAGAATTATGTCATAAGTGTTTAACATTGGGTGAATAAGTTAAAATTAGGATCAGTACTTGTCATTTTCATTAGTGCTAGTTGAAAAAAAAGTGGAAGTGAATTGAAAGGATGATGTGAACTATATGTAGATGATTGTTCACCATATTGAAAGGAGAGAAGGAAAGGGAATCCATGTGGAGAAACAACAAGTGGTCTGCTGTAATTTTACGAGGGAAGAGGTGTTCTAAGCATGGTTGAAGAACTCAATATCGGAATTAGTCTCACTCTGTGAATACCATTATATGGAGTTTTGGTGTATTCAGAATGGACTATCAAAGTCTAAGAAGCACGGATACTCCAAAAACATATGTTGTGTTGGTGTCGCTTCGTGTTGGACATGTATCCGACATGCCATAGACACTCCAAAATGCAGTAGGACACTGAAAGGGGTGCCGAATTGGTGTGTCCGTGTAACATATATCAAAATTTTGGGTTTCGGCACTTCATAACTTTCTTAATAAAAAAAATTAGAGAACTTATCAAAACATGAGAAATAAAAATGTTAAAGTTAAAAAACTTCATGAATTATTTTAGAGTTATATGATGGTTTCGATGCATAAGTTTATGATATCTACAAAATTATAATATTGTAAGTTCTCCATATATATTATTCATGAATTATTTACATAGTTGATAGTTATATGATAGTTTGATGAATAATTGCCTAATTTTTGTGAAATATGATTCCCAGACTCTTTCCCCATAATTTAGATGACAAACTCTAGAGGGAAATCAGTCACAAGAATAGAAAGAGTTACTCTCAATCTCAGACACCTAGACAATAATCCATATAAGGAAGTTCCTTTTTGTATCATGGTATCACATAGTATATATAATCCACATTAAGGTTTTAAAGAAATATTCTAATTATACTACTTGGGCATCCAATTTATCTTGAAAACTAACCCTTCTCCAGATATAATCTTATGGATGTTTTTTGTCTTTTTTTTCCCTACAAAACTTTGGGATTGTCATTCCTTTACTCTTTGGTGTATTGTGTCATAGAGATTAATGCAATTTCCAATAGCAAATTGTATGATCTTACCTCTTTATTTGATTCTTTATAGTCTAGGAGAACTATGAGGGGCTCCTTGGGTGCATGAGCTTAAAGTACAATCCAAAAGGTAGGTCTACCTACCTACCAACTAGCTATCTACGTTTCATGGTATGACCCTCTCATGCTCATAGTTATCTTGGCTAGGAATTTGGCACCAACATAGAGGATCAACAACTGGTTATAAAACGTTGTCAAATTTTGTATGGAGCTTTTTTATGCTCTAGAGTCGACCCCATTTTGATGGGAGAAGGATTGGATGATGATGATGAATTACAAAACTCCCATGCAGACTGCGTGTAGGCGAGATATAAAACCAAGGTAACTTGAATGCTCGTTTCAAATATTTAACTTGATTCTCTTATATCCAGATATTTGAACACATGAATTGAGATTGTTTTCATAATCTCATTTGTTGATATATCATTGGACAGATTTATGCATTAATTTAAATAGTTTTTTATAAGTAATTAGAAAATCAACATGTGGTTCATAAGTTTCGTATCTTTAGCTGATTGTATTATACTCAAATCATGTGTTACTATTACTGCTAGTCCTTTTTTATTTAGTTATATAAAAATGTTTGTTATAAATGGGCATGGCATTAAGTAAATATTATAAACAGAGTTTGGTATGTGTTTGACCTACATACATAGGTATATATGCAGGGCCTACTTTATAGATCCTTAGGCCTTTAGGTGTAACAGTTTTCATCGGTGTTCTCGATAATTAAGTCATCTTGTTGTAGTAAAATGTACATACTCTAGCTGCATTTAATTAAGATAGGAAATTGTTAAGAGTACCATTGGACAAGTGACTGATGCCTTTCTGCTATTTTGTTGCAGAATCAAAAGAGAAAATTCTTGCCCATCTGGCTAATTTTGCGTACGATCCTTACAATTATACACTTCTACGCCAGGTACTGAGATGTACTTTAGTAGTCAAGGTGAATATAAAATTAGGTCATCTTGTTGAAAATTTCGTTTTTTTTACAGCTCAACATCCTGGAACTATTTTTAGACTGCATAACAGAACCAAATGAAAGACTAATTGAATTTGGTGCTGGTGGGATTTGTAATTCATGTGTAGGTGAGCCTCTGGATTTCTGGATAATAGTCGTTTTATTTTTTCTCAGGAATAGCTGAACCATTTGTAATTCATGTCTGATTTGGAAGCACAAGTATATGAATGAATTGTATTTTCTTTCATACTACTGCATAACCAAGGTTGCCTGTGCATTAAAAGGAAACAGTCCATAAATACAAAGTATTGTACTTGTTTGGGTTCTTTTGTGTAGAAACATGCTTATGTGACAAGTTCTAACTTCATTTATTTTTGGGCTTTGCAGATCCAGTGAATGCTTCAGTTATAGTGCAGTGTGGTGGAATACCTTTGATCATACAATGTTTATCTAGCCCAGTCAGAAACACCGTAAGTTTTTTTCCTGACTAAACTTTGATAAATGTAGTTACTGGGACAAGGAACCCATTTAAGCATCAAAATGCCACTTGCTTTTGTGGATTACTGGTAGTCCATAATGTGATATGCAAATGAGTTTCTTTTACCAATATAAAATAGTTTTGAGAACCATGCCAATGAGTTTTCCTTACATCCATAGGTTTCTGAAACTTATTCTTTCAGCTATATGTTTCCATTTATGTTTTGTGTTTCTTGTGCTTTTAAGTTCTAGTATTCCCAAATGTAACTGACAGGTGAATTATGCTCTTGGATCTCTCTACTACCTCTGCACTTCTTCTACTAAGAAGGAGATCCTGAAACCAGAAGTAATTGAAGTCATAAAACGATATGCTGCAGCTGGAGATGTTAACGTGAGCTTCAGCAATCTCGCTAATGCATTTCTGGAGAAGCATATGAATCATTGACGTTGCTTAACATCCTATAGCAAGATTGGTAATCATGAATGCTACCGATCTAGTTCCTTAGATGTAAAACATTATGACTTTATTAACTTTGTGAATGCTTCTTGTTATCTCAATCTGGTTTCTGTTAATCATTGTCTCTCTTAGTCATCGACAGAGTACATATTTGCTTATGTTTCTCATTATGAGATATTAGATTAATCAAATTTATCTAGGATTGTATAGGATTGTACAGTAAGTTTGCTATATTGGTCAATTCCATTAAATGTCTCATCAATTATATGATTTATGATAGCTTGTATACATATTGAACTATTATTATTTCTCGACTGTTTGTTTTGAAGGAGACCTGTAGAGAAGGAAATATTTTTCGTGAAACAGGAAAATTGTGTTTATATTTGTTTTCTACAGTAAAGAAAATGGTTATTTTACTCTTCTTTGTTTGGACTTTGGTATATAGTGTATTCGATAGGAAAGGGGGTGGGGGGGGGGGGGGGGGGGGGGGGTTGTGGTTTATTTATTCTGCAGCGCTGAGGCAGAAACAATTCTTAAATGTTAGAAACCCTTTTCAAGATCATTCAAAAGTTATTTACCATTTACCAATTCAGGACATTTCAACTGAGAATTGAAATGAAACCTTTGAAAAATTTGGTTCCATGAATAGTTAATTTTCCTTGCATTGAAATGGTCTAAATGAACCTAACGTGTAGTTGGCATCTAAATCGGATATTTGCCATCACAAGCTGAAGTTTGAGGTCTGGCTTCCTTCTTTTATTGATAATTCATATTTATCAGGATAAAAAAAATGAGTATATACAATTTTCATACTTGATGATTGCAATCCTTGATCTTTATGTTTGGACAAGGGCCCTTTGGCTAAAACAAGATTTTCACAGTTGGAATTTGCTGACTCGGTCACGGAAGCAGAAATGTTTAAACTCAGATATTATATTTTGACAACTTTTTTTTTAGGGAAAGTATGTTTATGACTTGTTGAATGCAGACATCAACTTTGATAGCTTTACGAACTTGAATTTACATTGCAACTCGTTGATTCTTCAACTCAAACAAAATAATCCTAGCAGAGGGTCTTTGATTTTAGAATGAAGCAAGATGCTTAACTAATGCCATGTATTTGGACAAACTAATAGGACCGATTGTTCTCAGTCATTATATTTTTCTAACATTTTTTCCTTATCCATTATTTGCCAATTGTATTATCAAATAACTTGATTGTGTACAACAACTATGAGTGCCGGAGTGTAGATTTTGAGAACTGAGACGAATTCTAAAGCGGTACTCTCAAATCTTAATGTTCATATAATTATTTTTTCCATGGACTGATGATACAATAGTATTATAAACATAATATTCAAAAAATAAAACAATAAATAAAATATAATATCCAAAATAATGTCATAATGAAATACTAGTAAAACTGAATATGTTCCAAACTAAAAAATAAAGTCGATGTTCCAGATAAATAAATAAAAAGAAAACAATATTTGGGGTAGTTCATAATGATCATAATAAAAAAATTCTTTAGTGTGACCGACTTATCTCTTAGATATTCTAGTCTATGATGTCTAGATATTTTATAATAATTTTTTGGCTAAATTTTAACTTAATACCCTCAACTATTCATGTTTGACAACTTAATACCCTAAACTTTCAAAATAGGCAACTTAATACCCTATTTTTTTTTCCAAAAATATCCTCATCTTTCTCTTCAACAGCCACCCCCCCTCCCACACCACTCACGCCTCCCGCTCGGTCCCCCCCCCCTCCCTCCATGCACGCTGCCCACCCGCGTGTGCCGCACGCCCGCGCGCTCCGGCCGCCGGCACACGCCTCCAGCCAGCGCGCGTCGTCCGCCTAAGAGTGCAGTCAGTCCGCCCCCCAGCGGGCATCGCCCGCCCGCGTCGGAGAGGTAGAGGGGTCATTGCTGGCAGGAGAGGGAGGAGGGGGGGGGGTAATTTGGGTATGAAGTTGAAAAGATTTAATAGTTGATGATATTAAGTTGTTGATAAAAAAAAGTTTAGGGTATTAAGTTGAACAACTTGGATAATTGAGAGTATCAAGTTGCAATTTAGTCTAATTTTTTTTATGCGGATTAGAAGGATTAGAATGAGTCTCACTACCAATATACTGTTAAATAGCGACGAAAAATAATCCGTCGCTGAGTCAGCGACGAACTTTCGACGAAATTACGACTAATTTATTTATGTAAACAAATTATATTATTTTTCGTCAACAAGCCGTCGCTAATCCGTCGCTGCAAAAACTTAAAATTTCAAAGCGCGCTTCATTTTTCCCCATTCTCAATCTCTCTCTCTCTCTCTCTCTCTCTCTCTCTCTCTCTCTCGATACTCTCTCTCCCTCTCTCCTCGACACCCCCTCCCCCCCCGGCTCCGATGACCCCCTCCTCGAACCCCCATCTCCTCGACCCCCTCCTTGAACCCCCATCTCCTCGACCCCCTCCTCGAACCCCCCCTCTCCTCGACCCCCTCTGTCCGCCTCCGCCCCCTCCTCGAACCCCTCCCCCCCCCTCTGCCCCCTCCGTCCGCCTCCGCCCCCTCCTCGAACCTCCCTCTCCTCGACCCCCTCCTCGAACACCCCCCCTCTCTCTGCCCCCCTCCGTCCGCCTCCACCCCTCCTCGACCCACTCTTCGGCCCACGCTCCGTCAGATCCCCTCCTCCTTTGTCGAAAGTAAACTCTAACATAATCCTCATTCGTATTTTGGTTAATTATTAATTAGCATACATGATTTAGGTGCTAGACACGTAGGCACGAGGCACTAGACACGGACACGAGAACATAGACATGGACACATATACACTGAAAATACTCTATTAGATGCTTTTACAACATTATTGTTTACAGTAATTTTGTAGTGGAATTAATGTGGTCACTTTACCATCATATGGATATTCATCTACATGGATTCCATATATTTTACATGACTTGAAATAACATACGGGCACTATTATAAAATACGAATAGACAAATATGGTATAATATATAGACATATATAGCAACAAGTAATGTATGATAAATAAGCATATAATTTAGAAATGAAGAATCTGTGGACATACATATTTTCTCACTTGTGAATATTTTGAAATGGCTATTTGATTTCTAAGTTATCAATCATTATGTTGGAAAAATGAATCTTCATGGAATTTATGAGGGAATAGGAGGATGAATTCAAGCATTATTATGTTCTGACATTTTTTAATTCTAAAATATATTTATTTATTGACCTGTCAAAAGTAGCAAAAGTCATGAATGAGAAACTTTAGTCTGATTCAAATGACTGAAGTTTTCAAAGTAACTGCTATTTTTTGTTATTAATATAAGAGAATTTCTTTGAACTAGGGCTTATGCATTTCAAAAACAATAATGCTAAGTTTACTACCAAATGCTTATGACCTTCTTACAACCCTCTCAACCCCTTGCTATGTGGGCCACCTCCGGTCACACCTCTCCCCCAATGAACGACCTCTCACCCCCTGATTACAAACAATAATGCTAATTCAGACCTAAAAAATCTCAATGATAGAAATACGATGACACTATATATATATATATATATATATATATATATATATATATATATATATATATATATATATATATATATATACTATCAAATTGTGGCTTGTACTATATATGTATAGACACCTCAATCTTAGAGTGAAATGGGAATTGGGAAGAGAAGTATGGTTAAATATAAAAGAAGTTTGAAATCTTATATAAGCTATTTAACAGAATTGGGAAGAGAAGAAAGCGAAGGAGTGCTAAAGCAAGCCTTCTCGTACATAATCTTTCTCATGTCTCCTATACTTGTTCGGGTTCCTATTGGCGTAAAAAAGTACTCAAAGCTATAATGTGATGCCTACTAAGACATGATATCTTACTAAAATCTTTTCTTTAGTCATTTTTGATCTACAACTACTCAAAGCTATACAATTTCGAAACTTACAAGAAATCTAGTGATATTCGATGAAGTTGACACTTTTTTTTGCCATCGAAAATGAACAACCACCATAGCAATCGCAACATCAACAACCACAAGTCGCACCACAACCTCAGGGGATTACAAGAGCCTCAATATATGCCCCAACCTTAAGGGGTACAAGGACCTTAACCCACACAACTTCAGTGGGCACTAGACTACGGAGAAATAATAAAACATTATTGGATGAGATCAGAAATTTAGTACCATGGCGGAGTTTATAATAGGTGTGCATACCGAAAGAATAACCTCGCTTGGAATTTTTATTAAATGCTTGTATTGTGGAAAATGACTCCAATAGAAATCTAACTATCACTACAAAAATACTGTTAACTTAGAAGAAGGATTTCGTACCGATTTATACCACGGACACACGTATCGAAAAAAATGCAGACAAATTGACACGAGTATTAGGACACGAAAATGGTAATATGTATTGTATGTGTCTATAATTAACTTAGAAGAAGATTAAAAAATTGAATATTACATATATAATTATTTTGATTTATATGTGTATCCTTAGACGTATAATTCTTAATACATAGGCTTGAGCGTATCCTAGAATATCGAAAATAGAATATGTGACGTTCAAAAATTCGTATCAGTATCGATTTATTCATCGGCCCTAAAATCGATACGGTTATCACTAATTTAACCTATAATGAATTAGTAACATTTTAGATTATATATAATTATTTTGATTTTAGGGCCAATGAATAAATCCGTATCGGTATGGATTTATTTATCGGCCCTAAAATCGATACGGTTATCACTAATTTAACCTATAACAAATTATTAACATTTTAAAGTATATATAATTATTTTGATTTTACGGTTATCGATACGGTTATCACTAATTTAACGTATTGAAAAAAATTCAGACAAATTGATACGAGTATTAGGACATGCAAATTGTAATATGTATTGTATGTGTCTATAATTAACTTAAAAGAAGATTGACAAATTGAATATTACATATATAATTATTTTGATTTATATGTGTATCCTTAGACATACGTAATTCTTAATAAATAGGCTTGAGTGTATCCTAGAATATCGAAAATAGAATATGTCACGTTCAAAAATCCGTATCAGTATCGATTTATTCATCGGCCCTAAAATCGATACGGTTATCACTAATTTAACTTAAAATCGATACGGTTATCACTAATTTAAACATATGTAAGTTGTCTTTATAGAATTTTATCAATTTAATTAGATTATTTTTATAATTTAATTAGATTCTAGGTTTCTAGGTCAAAATAGTCAAACTAGGTCAACTCTATGTCAAACAGTCAAACTATGACATTTTCTAGTTTATAGGTTGAATTTTTATCCATTCTAATGGTTTATGAAGTTACATTAGATTATATTAAGATTGTAAAAGCACATAAAAGAGAAAAAAATTATCTATCGCATGTAAATTAATCGACAAGGGTGATTACTATTTCATTCAATTTCAAAAATACTAAGAATCAAATAGGTTTAGAGTTAAGAAATAGTCCGATACCGATTCTGGTTTTGATACTTTGAACCTTGGTTAAATTATATAATATGATATCTAATATCTAATATGATACTATAACCAAAATCAAATATAGCACATATAAATCTAAAATCCTTAACTCTAAACCTATTTATATAAATAAATATAGGAGACGTATGAGACGTTAGAGGGGGGCGCTAAGAGCAGTACGCCGATTAAGATAAATGATCGGTGGGTACAAGCAGTCGGGAAAGACGACATCGTGTACGGTATCGGATCGTTGGCATCCCAGCCGTCGGTTCTTTCCACATCTCCTCCGACGGCTACTCCAGCTCCATCTGTGCCCGACTCAGGCATTCCTTCTGGTGCGATGTCTCTGGAGCAGCTCACGACGATTGTGCATGAGCTACATGGGCTGGTTTGACAGTTGATAGACACGCGTGATGCTCCAGTACCTGCTCCTCCTATGGCTCCTCCAGCTATTCCGACGGCTCCAGCTCCTCCGACGACATCGATGGGTCCTCCAGCTCCTTTGACGGCTCCTGCCACTGCTCCCTCTGCCGTTGCTCCAGATGATCTACATAATATCATCGCTATGGTTGTGGCACAATACATGGCTAGCCGACAGCCGCCGCCGCCTCCGCCTCCACCGTCGACTTGATAGATTTTTTGAGTTTGTGGTATTTTTTTAAGTTGGTTGTATTTTTTTGACTTAATTGTATTTATTTGACTTTGTGGAATTGTATAACACCGTCGTATTTTTGGACTTGAATTGTATAACACCGCCTCCGCCTCCACCATTGTATTTTTTGAGTTTGTGGTATGTTTGGATTACTCTACTTTATTAGTTCATTGTATATATAACATTTGGACATGTTTGTGTGGGTTTTTATAGTTTGTGTGGAATTTACTTTAGTGAAATTTATTTGTGTGAAAATTGGTGAATGTATAACAGGTATATGCTCAGCAAAAATTAATTTCTGGGAAAAATATTACCTTTAGCGACAGACTAGCGACATACTAGCGATAAAAAATCTGGTAAATCTCAGCTCAACGACAGATTTTCGACGGACAATCTCAGGTCAACGACTAGGACAGGTCAGTGACTACCTAGTGACAAAAAATTTCGTCGCTAAAACGTCTGAGACACACAAATGTACCAAACATGTATCAGGGTCCATCATTAAAATTCGTCGCTAATCCGTCACTGGGAGTGACGACTTAGCGACGAACTATGTGAGCCCAGAATGCGCAAAACCTTCGAAAAAATTTGACAATTTTTGGGCTCAATTTGTCTATCGCTTTTATGTCGGTAAGTAGTCAAAAAGTTTAGCGACGGAACTTATATGTCACTAATACGTCGCTGACATTATATCGCTTATTTCGTCGCTAAGCCGTCGCTTAAGCGACGGATTAGCAACGAAAAATCCATAGCGACGATAATATTTCTGACGGAAGAATTATGTCGCTAATCCGTCGCTATTTGAAAATAGCGACAAAAAATTGTATTTTAGCGACGAATATTTCCGTCGCTAAAACAATATATTTTTGTAGTGTCTGTTGGGCTTTTGTTCATGATTGAACTTACATACATTAAAAAATTTGGACTTGAGACAACCGTCTCATGTGTCTCGTATCAAGTCCGGCCTGACAACTACCTGCACAAGTGATCAAAACAAGTGTAACAAAGAACGAACTTCATATTAATATACTCTAATGTATTTGCATTTTGAGTATAAATTACTTGAGCAGCTTCTCATTTATCTCTGCTTATATCTAGGGGTGAGCATCGGTGCGGTTCGGTCCAAACCGGACTGAAATTTTCAAAACCGAACAAAAACTGGACCGACATAGTGAAGAACCGAACCGAACCGCAATATTTCAAAACCGAATTAAACCGAACCGAAAAAGTACGGTTCGGTTATTCCGGTTATTCGGTTCATGGGCCTTGTGTGTAATGGGCCGGGAAGGTTCATTTTACAACGAACAAAAATGGCCGAATTGAATGGCCCAACAAATAAAATTATCCTTGGCCCATCCAATATATTGTTGAATGGCCCATTTTACAACAAATAACATCAAACCCAACCTGGACAATCAAATATACAAACCAAATTTCATTTAAAAAAAAATTAAAAATGAAATGCAGTCACAGACTCACACAAAGTGCCAGACTGCCAGTTTTGATATTGTACAAAAAAAATTAAAAATGTACACACAAAACAAATAAAATCTTGTTTCCAGATATCAAACTTTATCAGTTCTCCTATTCTCAAGCCATCAAACTGTATAAGTTTCCAGATATCAAACTGTATCAGTTCTCCTAGATAAAAAAATTACAACAATGAAATGCAGCTGAGATTTAATTCCTGTCCTCCAATTTCAAACTGGTGCTCATCTCAGTGAATCTCATATCTTCCCCTGGAGGACCTGGACAACAACATCAAAAGAAGATGAAGAAAACTAAATTGTGGCTCAGATAAGGCTCATTTTTGCATCATTGTTTGATGCCATGTAGTATCAGTTCTCCTATTCTCAAGCCATCATCATCATTGCCACTTTATCATGTAATATGTTAGTAAATTTCTCAAGAAAAGAGTAAATAAACTAGCATCGTAGATTTACCAAATGGCTGCATTTTATGCCACGCCATTGTAAATAAACTAGCATCATAGATTTACCAAATGGCTGCATTTTATGCCACGCCATTGTAAATAAACTAGCATCATAGATTTACCAAATGGCTGCATTTTATGCCACTCCATTGTCTGTCGCCAATGGCTGGATTTTATGCCTGGCCAGTAACTAACAGCAAGTCAGCAAGTAACAGGTAGGAGATATTATATAACAAGCAATAACAGCAGTCAGCAGTAACTAACAGCAAGTCAGCAAGTAACAGGTAGTATATATTATATAACAAGCAATAACAGCAGTCACAGCAGAAGCAGCAACTAACAGCAAGTCAGCAAAGTAATAGGTAGTATATATTATATAACAAGCAATAACAGCAGTGAGCAGAAGCAGCAACTAACAGCAAGTCAGCAAAGATGAGAACAGCAAGAAAAAAGCAGCAGTAACCAAGTTTTCAAGTTTCCAACTAAAAGTTTGTGTTCCCAAAGATCAGCCAAAAAATAGCAGCAGAAAATAGCAAGTCAGCAAAGATGAGAACAGCAAGAAAAATATTACACATTGTCTTCCAAGTTTCCAACTAAAAGTTTGTGTTCCCAAATATCCCTCCAAAAGTCCTAATTTAAAGACCAGAATTAATCAAACCTCGCTTGTTGACGTTGATATTGATTCCACCGTCAACTGACCCAAATCTAAATGAAAAAGTTAAAACAATTAAGAAGTTAAAACACACAATAATAGATACACTAGAAAAAATTCATGCTAAATAATAAAAAAATTACCCATTTCAACTTTATACACGTCTTCAAACTCCTCTTCAACAATAGATACTATAGGTCGATCAGAAGGCCTACGTAACCAATCTTGACAACAAATTAGAGCTTGAACTATTTTTGGAGTCAAGGAGCTCCTATATGAATCAAGCACACGACCACCCGTACTAAAAGCGGACTCGGACGCCACGGTAGATATGGGAACGGCCAACACATCCCGAGCCATCTTCGAAAGGATCGGAAAACGAGGAGAATTAAGCTTCCACCATCCCAAAATATTAAACTCATCACTCTCATCATCATCATCATCTACCGTGCTCTCATCTAAATATCGATCAAACTCCGATTTAGTATCACCACCACCCAATTCCATCTTATGTTTCTTGAATTGAGCTTTCATAAACTTCTTCAATTGCAAGTTGTGCACCGGTGGATTTGCACAAGAAGGTTCAACTCTTTCACTATTAGTAGCAACACCACCACTTTGAGAAGAGCTTATGTTTTTGTACTCATTGAACATGGAGTACGCAACACTTTTTACTTTCTTTTTCATGGAATCGCTCTTCTCCGGTCCATAGAGATGATCAAGAGCATATTCCACGTATTCCAATTTATGTCGAGGATCTAGAATTGGTGCAATAAATATCACCATATTCATTTTCTCAATGTCCCCCCAATACTTTTGATATTTTTCTCTCATTTTGTCGGCCATGAGAGATAAGTCAAAGTCCTCACTCTCCCTTGAAGTACGCAAAAGAATATCAATGGATGTGATTTCGTCAAAGAAATTATTGCAAGTGACATATAAGGATCCCGAGATACGCAAAGTTAGTTCATAAAAGTGTTCTAAGAAAGTGCACATTCTTCTTGCATTAGCCCAATCGTCCTCGGTAGGAAACCCACCATTCTCTGCTAGTTCTAGTTTGAACCATGGATCTTGTCCGGCGAATCTCTCAAAAGCACTTTCAAACTTTTGTGCCGTGTTCAACATCAAAAATGTAGAGTTCCAACGGGTGCTCACATCAAGACACAACATTTTTTTGCTTTGTATCTTTTCGGCTTCAACACACTCCTTGAACTTTTGAAATCGACTAGGAGAATGTCTCACATATCTCACCGTATTTCGAACACGAGCAACCGATGGTGACATCAATTTTAAGCCGTCAACCACAACTAGATTAATTATATGTGCAATGCATCGCATGTGTAAATATTTGCATTGTAGAATGCCATTTCCCCAATTCTGAATTTTCTTGCTTAAATATGAAATAGCAACATCATTGGAACTCGCATTGTCTACCGTGATAGTGAATATTCTATCAATACCCCACTCTAGCAAGCACTTCTCTACCGCTTTCCCTATGGCCTCACCTTTATGACTTGAAATTGGACAAAAGTTTATAATTTTTTTTTTCAACTCCCAATCATCGTTTATATAATGTGCCGTAAGACACATATAATTGATTTTTTGTAACGATGTCCAAGTATCCGTTGTAAGACAAATCATTTGCTTGGACTCTTTCAAATATGTTTTGAACTTACTCTTTTCAATAGAGTAAATATCATAAGAATCCCGAGCCACTGTCCATCTTGACGGAATACGAAAGCTAGGACACGCCACATTAATAAAGTTTTTAAAGCCCTCACACTCCACAAATCGAAAAGGAAGCTCATCAACGATAATCATATGTGTCAAGGCCTTTCTCACCTCGTTTTGATTAAATTTCCAACTAGTTAGTATTTGCTTGCCCTTTGCAATTGTTTGCAAGTTGAGTATTGTTTGACTAGGTTCATGATTCTTTGGATTCAATGGACATGCATTCCAGTGGGTTTTCACACTAGTACTCCCATTTAGCTTACTATGGCAATGGTATTCTTTTCCGCAATGGTTACAACTTGCTTTTGGACGACCATCCGGGTCAAGAAATTTTTTAAAATCTTTCCAATGCGGAGCTCTTTCCTTCGAAGGCTTTCTTGTAACCGGAAGCTTCAAATTTATATTAGATACAGGAAGAGGCTCATTTGTGGCTTGAGAACTAGTTGGTGGTTGATGATCACCTTCTTGCGACATCTAAAACAATAAATTTGTACTTTGAATATATGAAATATAAATAACAAAATTGAGTCCAAAATTAAGAAATACGCACATTGCATGAATATGAAGTTGTTGCCATTGATTGGGTTGGTGCTACACCTATTGAACATCACACATTTATGACTATGAGTAACCTAAGTTACCTATAGCTATGCTACCTAACCCTTACCCAATTCCAACCTACATAAATAGACCTTAGTCACTACTAGTCCTAAATGCAGTGTCTCAATGTGCCAGGGCAGAATACAGAATTAGATTGCAGATAGGGATAGTCCCATTACAGAGTCACAGAATGCAGAAACAGACTTAGGTTACTCATAAATGTGTAGTATTGCAGTGTGCAGTATTCACTAATCAAAATGCAGAAACAGTATGTGCATTGTGCACTGTGCAGTCACAGAATGCAGAAACAGTATGTGCAGTATTGCAGTGTCTTATTAAAATGCATATATAATTTACAGAACATTTAGATGCATATATAATTCACAAAAAAATTACAAGAACATGCATGAAGCATATCTAATTACTAATTTACAAGAACATGTACATGCATATCTAATTTGCACATTTTATCAAAATAACTAATCATGAAGCATATCTAATTACTTCATAACCAGTACACTATAATTATTAAAATGCACACAATTCACCAATATACAAACAGTTCAAGAAAACACTTCAGAACCAGTACACTAAAATTATTAAAATGCATATATAATTTACAGAACATTTAGATGCATATATAATTCACAAAAAAAATACAATAACAAAAATGAAGCATATCTAATTACTAATTTACAAGAACATGTACTGATGTACATGCATTGATGCATATCTAATTTGCACATTTTATCAAAATAACTAATCATGAAGCATATCTAAATACTTCATAACCAGTACACTATAATTATTAAAATGCACACAATTCAACAATATACAAACAGTTCAAGAAAACACTTCAGAACCAGTACACTAAAATTATTAAAATGCATATATAATTTACAGAACATTTAGATGCATATATAATTCACAAAAAAATTACAATAACAAAAATGAAGCATATCTAATTACTAATTTACAAGAACATGTACTGATGTACATGCATTGATGCATATCTAATTTGCACATTTTATCAAAATAACTAATCATGAAGCATATCTAAATACTTCATAACCAGTACACTATAATTATTAAAATGCACACAATTCAACAATATACAAACAGTTCAAGAAAACACTTCAGAACCAGTACACTAAAATTATTAAAATGCATATATAATTTACAGAACATTTAGATGCATATATAATTCACAAAAAAATTACAATAACAAAAGTGAAGCATATCTAATTACTAATTTACAAGAACATGTACTGATGTACATGCATTGATGCATATCTAATTTGCACATTTTATCAAAATAACTAATCATGAAGCATATCTAAATACTTCATAACCAGTACACTATAATTATTAAAATGCACACAATTCAACAATATACAAACAGTTCAAGAAAACACTTCAGAACCAGTACACTAAAATTATTAAAATGCATATATAATTTACAGAACATTTAGATGCATATATAATTCACAAAAAAATTACAATAACAAAAATGAAGCATATCTAATTACTAATTTACAAGAACATGTACTGATGTACATGCATATCTAATTTGCACATGTTATCAAAATAACTAATCATGAAGCATATCTAAATACTTCATAACCAGTACACTATAATTATTAAAATGCACACAATTCAACAATATACAAACAGTTCAAGAAAACACTTCAGAACCAGTACACTAAAATTATTAAAATGCATATATAATTTACAAAACATTTAGATGCATATATAATTCACAAAAAAATTACAATAACAAAAATGAAGCATATCTAATTACTAATTTACAAGAACATGTACTGATGTACATGCATATCTAATTTGCACATGTTATCAAAATAACTAATCATGAAGCATATCTAAATACTTCATAACCAGTACACTATAATTATTAAAATGCACACAATTCAACAATATACAAACAGTTCAAGAAAACACTTCAGAACCAGTACACTAAAATTATTAAAATGCATATATAATTTACAAAACATTTAGATGCATATATAATTCACAAAAAAATTACAATAACAAAAATGAAGCATATCTAATTACTAATTTACAAGAACATGTACATGCATATCTAATTTGCACATTTTATCAAAATAACTCTACTAATGTAACTGATCTACTCATCTGACAAATAAAATATTGCTAACAAGATAAATAATAAATAAAGAAAATATATTGCTATAACCAGATTCCAGACTTTAAATATTTTTTCATAAATAATAAATGAGAGAAATATATTGCCAGAAATAATAAGATATAAGAAATGTATTACAAGTTACTGATCTACACATTTAATCTAAACATGAAACATTTTATCTAAACATGCATAATAAGAAACAAAAAAAAAGTATAATTATGCTAAATATAATAAGAAACAGAAATAAAAAATGTATAATTATGCTAAACATTTGATCTAAACATGCTGCATGCATAAGAAACATAAACAGAAATACATTAACTAACATTTGTTATTTTTAAACATGCTGCATGCATAAGAAACATAAACATAAACATAAACATGCTGCATGCATAAGAAACATAAACAGAAATATTACCTAGCTATATTGCTAGATCCCGACTCCAGAAGTTCAGATCCGTAGATCTGAAAAAAAAATTTGAACAAGTTAGGAGAAACAAATAATAAACAAAAAATATATGACAAATATTTAAAAAAATGGTAGAGAAGTGAAGATCCAGACCTTAGAAGTTCAGATCCAGCCTTCAGAACTTCAGATCCAGCCTTCAGAAGTCAGAACTTCAGATCCAGAGAAGAGAGGCGGTGAGAAGAGGCAGGACTATCAGATCCAGCCAGCCGACGGCGGTGAGAAGTCAGAACTTCAGATCCAGTTCAGATCCAGCCAGCCGACGGCGACCAGCGGGGTCCGGAGAAGAGAGGTGAACTGAGGACTGAGGGAAGGGAGGTGAACTTCAGATCCAGTTCAGATCCAGTTCACCTAGGGTTAGGACTGAGGGAAAGGGAAGGGAAGGGAAGGGAAGGAGGCTAGGAGCGGAGAGAAAAGAAATGAGCGGAGAGAGAGAGAAACGATATTATATACCTAGGGTTAGGACTGAGGGTATTTTGGTACTTACACTGTGTATATCGGTTTTCGGTTTTTACCCGAAACCGAATTCAAAAACCCGAACCCGAAACCGATAACCGATATTATTGGTTTCTAAACCCGAATCCGACCCGAAACTTTTTTGAACCGAACCGAATAGCCTATCCGGTTCGGTCCGGTTCGGTTTACGGTTTTTAACCGATTTATGCTCACTCCTACTTATATCATAGCTCTCTCACCTTCTTGAAGAAATCTTAGATATTCTTCTGAATATTCATATTAGTAAAATCAGTCCTCGTCATCATAATAATATTCGTTGTCATAGTTATCCTCTTATGAATATCCATATGTTTCATCTGAATCTTCAAATAGTACTACTTGGGCACGACATTTTCGGGAAGAAGATCCTTCATTGCAGTGTCCAGAAGCTCCGGTCCATTGCTGGCAGGGAGGAATTATGTCACAAACAGAACAGAAACACTGCCAACAAGAGTGATGAGTGGTTAATTAGTAATCAATATTTGACATACATTAGAGTGATGAATGCTTGTAAATTGGAGGGAAAAAAATTCAGTAGATATTATTATGGAACAGAACTCCAGGGTAAGAAGCACAAACACTCCCAAAACTCATGTGGTATGCATATTGTGTCATGTCAGACACATATAAGACATTCTAAAATATATTAGGACAACACAAAAATAGATGCAGAATCGGTATCGTATCTAAAACTTGTCGTGTTAAATCTACAGGGGATATATTAGATGCATATATAGTTGGAGCAATACTTCTCGATTGTCTGCCACTTGGGAGCACTGCACACGTTCCATGACACACATGCAAGAGAGACATGCTTAAGTGATTTAAGTAGTAAGTAGTAAGTAGCAACGTAGGCGAAGTTATTGGTAGACTAGGTGGGTCCCAACCTACCCAATTTTTTTCTTCTATATATGGCAGTTTACGTCCAGTTTTTTATCCTAAATTTCAGCCCACACAAGTCCACAACAACCTATACTCCAGCAATTTAGCTCTTCTTCTTTTTTAAATCATATTTCTCTCTCTCTCTCTCTCTCTCACTGTCCCGCGTACACTCTACGATGCAAAATAATATACACTGCAAACTGTCAATTCTATACAAGCCCACACTCTAGCAGTCGACACTTTTCTCGTTGTCCGAACTCTCGCACCCTCAGCGAATTCTGCTACATCGTGGATCTGTTGATGGTGAAAGAGAATATCAAAGGCTCCTAGTGTTCGAATTTATGCTTAAGGCCTCGTTTGGTTTGCGGAATCATGAGGTTGGAAAAAGAAAGTAATTACTTTTCTATGTTTGGGTGCCAAAGAAATTGAAGGAGGAAAGAAAAGTGATTCCCAATGAAAAGAAAATTAGGAAGGAAAATGGTTTTCGCCATCCAACCAAGGAATCACTTTGGTCTATGTTTGAATCATTTCTCATATGCAAATATATAAAGCATGCAATTCTTGTCTAGAAGAGTTCTTGGAAGTTGAAGGGTTACACCAGTAATTACTGTGAAAGTTATTAAATGTTGCTTGTTGTTCCCAATTGCATTAATCTGTTGACAGATTTTTTGTTGTCTGTATATTTTCTAATATAAACTTACTATATATATATATATATATATATATATATATATATATTTGAAGAAGGTAAATTTTATTAATCAACAATAATTACAATAGATTACAAAATGAGTCATCTGGGGTCTACGATATCTATGTCAGCATATATATTTCTTTGTACAGCAAAAGTACTAAGGGATCGGCCCACAAAGATACGCCGGTTACGCTCCCTCCAGACGTGCCAAGACCACCGTCCCAAAAATTATTCTTAGACGGCGATAACTCCTCTCCCCATTATCCTTCTGAGCTTTAATATCATTGAAGACCGCAACAAGATCTCTATAACGACCATTGGTTTGCCCCATTTTATGTCTCTGAGTACTCCAAATCTCCCAAGTGAATCGTAAGTGAAGAACAGATGATCCCTGGACTTATCATGTTTACCGCATAGACCACACTTCATGTCCTCACAGGGGATGCCAAAATTGCTCAACCTGTCTCGAGTAAGCAGCATGTTCCTGATCATTTTGTATAAGCACAACGACATCTTGCCTGCAGCCCCTTTGGTCCAAACCATCTCCGCCCATTCAACCTCCTCATGATTGGTCCGTTTCTGATTCATGGCTGTTCTGAACTCGAAGGCACCTTTCTCCATGTCTGTCAAGGTCCAGTAGTCCTCCTCTGCTTGCCTATCAATCTCCACCGTCCGGATATCTTCTGCATGGGCCGCTTCGATCAAATGGTCGTGGATATTCCACTTCCCTTCCTGGATAAGGCTGCTAACCATTTTCGTCGATCCCATCAGCTCATAAACATGCCATCCCTCCCTCTCAAGTAGTCTAGAGTGCCCAATCCAGGGGTCATTCAAAATGCTAGTTTGGGCCCCTGATCCTATGACTCTAGTCAACTTGCCCTTAGCCTCGCTTCGCGTCCTAAACAAATTTTTTTAACGGTGATCGAGAAGTTGTTGTTGCTATTAGCTGACCAGAAGTCCCCTTTTGGAAAGTACCTTCCCTTGATCCATTTAGCCCAGAGAGACATTCCATTGATGAATCTTCAGAACAGTTTGAGATGAGCAGTTTCCCTGAGAAGGCCCAACGATCGCAGACCAACTCCACCTTCCTATTTAGGCCGACACAACTCCTCCCAACTAGTTGCATGTATGCCTCCTTTCCACAAGAAGTCTGCGCATATGCTTTTAATTGTCTTCATCGTACCCTTGGGCATAGCATAATGGCATGTAGCCAAAAAAAGAGCAACTGCCTCAATAACAGCCTTAATAAGTTCAATCCTCCCTCCAAAGGACAACATCTGCGCCAGCCATCCTTCTAGTCTCAATTGCGGATAGTTAAGGAGACATTCACATTCCACATTACCGTTATAGTTGACCGATAGAGGAAGACCCAAGTATCTCACAGGAAGCATTCCTTCCTCAATGCCCATCTTTGCCAGTCATGCCTCCTTATTTTCACAGGTTCGATTCAGGAACATCTGGCTCTTATTCTTGTTCAGCTGTAACCCCGACCAATTTTTCAAGGTATCGAGTACACGTTTAAGAGTGTCAAGGGATCTGTCAGAAGGATCTACAAACACTAACAGGCCATCGACATAAATAAGATAAGAAACCACCGGGACTACCTTCCAAAAATAGGAGTAAACAAACCCTCCAGAACCGCATCATTCAAAAGACAAGTGAGAAATTCCACGACCATCATAAAGAGAGAGGGAGATAGGGGGTCCCCTTGTCTTAGATGTAGTATCCTGATCCTATTGCGGAGCACGGACTAGGCTAGTGGCTGAATAACCGAGTCAGAATCAAAGAATGGGAAAACTTTGCAGGTATCGATTGGTCGGGACAAACAAACGCGAAACCGTTCCTCGTTATGGGATAGAATCCTTAGAAGTTGCTCCCAAGATGCAGTTCATGGTGTCTTGGGGAGTGAACTCCATATAAGGGTCTATGCCTCAAGACCCGTGCGATGTTGGTTTTTGATGTTGGTTTTCACAGTTGGTTTTGTGATTTGCATTTTCGTGATTATTTTCGATGAACGATTTTTATTGCATGCATTCACTGTCTCGCATTTACATATCGAATTACTGAGAGAACGAGAAGAAGGATCTTGAACCCTTGCTGGTGCCAATGCAGGTGAACCTGTGAACCAAGCTTGAAGTCACCAAGAAGATCTCTCTTTCTCAGTAATTCACCAACTAGTGAGTAACTTCAATCCTTCGATGAATCCTTTAGTCATCATGCTTAACAAAACGATTAATGGTACCTAACAAAGAACCCAGAAAGATAAGCAAGATAATAATCACATTACTATGAACTGGACTGTTGTAGTATAATTGATTATGTGGCAAAGACCCTGGACTGGGCGGTAAATATGGTGGGCTGTGGCTAAGATAATCAATATGACTCTGGAATACTATATCAAGTTTCTATATTTGTATGTTTTCTTCTACTAGCTAGTTGCATTCATGCATGGTCATAGACAAACTTGTGCACAAGGGGTAGGTTCCTCGAAGCGGTGCACCGAGGCTATGGGACCGCTTCGTCCTAACATGGGTGCTAAATTAATTGTATCGAAAGTTCAGGACCTTCAGTGAGACTAGCTCCCTGCACTGAACGGGACGCTAAAATTCCAAGAATGTCGTGATGGCTTGGCCAGTGACCTTCATATAGACAAGATGCATGCTAATAATATCTTG
The DNA here is from genome assembly GCA_036927795.1 of Iris macrosiphon. NCBI lineage: Eukaryota > Viridiplantae > Streptophyta > Magnoliopsida > Asparagales > Iridaceae > Iris > Iris macrosiphon. The sequence goes on along the minus strand of JAYESA010000007.1, from coordinate 22,528,577 downwards.
TACATGCAGAGTTAGTTATAATTCATAAACAGGGATGGCTGAACGACCGTGGGTAAGATTCACCAAATATGGTGATAAATATGTGTGTTCCTTATGTTCTTGAGATATGAATTATTAATTGAACTTAAGGCAACATAGCAAGATCACAATAATAACTACTGCTTTCACATATCTACTTAGTGTTGGCTTTTTAGGTGAGATTGATTGCGGACCAGTACATGTTGCGTACTGACCCACGTTTGTGGGCATCCTCATGTGCTGGGAATTTGGCTGTTGCAAAGGAACATTAAAGGTTTTGGCCCGACTCTTTAGAAGCCTTTCACTTGAAGCTTCCAAGTGGAGAAAAGACTATAACTGAAGGTGGACCATGAGTTTTAATATTTAAATAAGGGATATGATGTATGAAGCAACGTTGTATCTCATTTCAATATGTTTGCAAGTTGTAAGCCAGGTCTGGCATTTTCTTCTCGGCCGTTCGAGGGCCTTATGTTTTTATTTCAGAGAATTATCAATAAAAAGCTATTTCCATTTCAAATGTGTGTTCAATTTCTCTATGAATGATGTCTTCAAATATCTGTGTTACAAAATAAGCATGAGCACGCCTTGTACAAGTGCAACCCCAGGCTTGTACGGTATCACGCCAAGCGAGGACGGCGACTCTGTAAGACCAGGGTGTGGGAAGCCCAAGCGAGGACGTTCGGTTCTGCGGAACCGGGGTGTGACATTAGACCTCTGCTGCTTTTGAAAAATCTCTCTGGCTGGCCCCTAACCATAATCGAGAATGATACAGAGCAAACACACTCCCTTACCCTGTTCACCCATCATCTGTCAAATCCCATATAGATCATGATGTGGCAAAGGAAGTCTTGGTTCACCATATCATAGGCTTTCCTGAGGTCCAACTTTAGATAAGCTTTGTTACCTCCCTGCTTATTGAAGTCCCTAACGAGCTAATGAGCTAGCAAACAATTCTCTGAGATGGAACGCCCTTTAATAAAAGCCGTCTGATTAGGGGATATAAGCTCTTTCATAATGTCCCTCATCCGGTCACACATCAGGTGGGTTATGATCTTGTATAAGAAGTTATAGCACACTATCGACCTGAAATCTCTCAATGAAGTCGCACCCTCCACCTTAGCAATTAAGACCATAAATGTATGGTTAAACTCCTTGAGCAGCTTACCAGAGATAAAGAACTCTTTCACCGTATCTAGGACGAAGAGCTTAATCTTCTCCAGTATTTCTTGAATAAGGCCGCCCCCAAGCTATCTGGACCTGGCAATTTAATAGGGTTTGCATTAAACACTATAGAGTGTATCTCCTGCACAAACACCATAACATGCAATACATTATTTCCTTATCAAGAAACCATCTTATTAAAATCAATTTGAGAAAAAACGTTCAGGTAGTCTTGCTGGTTGTAGAGATCCCTGAAGTACCGTACTGCCTCATTCCGTATTTCATCATCCCCAGTAATGAGAGCTCCATCAAGATCAAGCAATCCGTGAATGGCATTCCGAGTCTATCTAGCCTTGACAGTAGCATGGAAGAATTTAGAGCAGCTATCTCCCTCTCTAAGCCAGCTGCATTTAGCTCTTTGTCTGATATGGACCTCATCTAAGAAAGTTTTCTTGTGCAGCCGATCTTGGAGGTCTACCTCCTCTTCCGTGAGAGAGGGATTAAGCGGGTCTAGTTGGACCCTCAGTTGAATATCAGCCACCTTTTCCTCCAGTTTTTGGAGAGGAGTATGAGGTCTGTCTTTATTCCAGGTTTTGAGGATGCCTTTAATAACTTTCATCTTTTGGACAATCGTGAACTGAGCAATTTTACTCACCTCAGACTCCCAACCTTGCTGAACTATCTCCTTATAACCTTTCATATGAATCCAAGCGTTATTGAATCTGAAAGGTCCCCCTTTGATAACCGGCACTTCTGTCAATCTTATAACAATAGGGAGTGGTCACTAGCTTCAGGTGTTAAGCATTTTGCCCTACAAGACTGGAATATTTCCAACCATCTTCTGTTGCATAGAGCACGGTCAAGCTAAACCATAATCCGATTAGTAATAGCCCTGTTATTCCACGTCTATATATGTCCAGTCTTATCCATACACCTAAGCCCAGAGGATAATAGACAGTACTAAAATTTCGAGATAATCGCTTGTTGCACTGGACGTCCTCCAATTTTTTCATGGACGAATAGCCTAGCATTGAAGTCTCCCACCACAACTAACGACCATCTATCTCCAATAAGCGTGCTAGTCATAGTAATGTCATTCCACAATCCTAGACGTTTGATTATTTTATTTTGACCGTACACCGCTCCTACCACAATCTGAAGTCCCCCTTTATTTGTAAATTTAATGGTGAAAAGTTGGTCAGACCGTTGGATCACATCTCTCTGCCAGATCCTGGTGTCCGACATAACCCAGATGCAAGCTATATCACTACAATCAAGGTTGTGAACGAAGGACCAGTAAGTCGGAGTACGCCTATTAATCGATAATTTCGATATAACTTTGAATTCCAAAATGTTGATGATAGAGCACTTGGATTTATTATTGTACCACAAAATATACCTCCACCTACATATCGAATTTGCCCCTCTCACATTTCATGTGAATATAGTCATAAATAACGTTGGTGGGTTCCCTTGTAGATACGCGAACTCTCTCTAAGGGGAGGGGAGAGTCCATCCTTTTGTCGCTATGAGCTTTGCCTTCTCCTGCTTTGGATTCTACTTTTGCCTGCCATATGGAATTCAGGTACGTCAACGGTTCCTGGCTAGGTTGTTGCCCGTCCAATTGTCCGACATCTTTACCAGGGGACTTTGAAGATTTATCCACAGGTGGAACTATACAGAGCGCTCCTCCACTTGCCAGTCTTCTCCTAACTCTGACATGATTACCTTCTTGGTTAATTGCGTCAGCATTAAACGTGATCAGGCTAGAGTTGTCTTCCCCCTGTTGGTTGTTAGTGGCGAACACTACCATCACATGTTGTGCCTCCTCATTTCCTCCCCCTCTCCCTTCTTTCTCATTCTCCGCTCCCATTCTCTTCTCCAGTAGAGAGGATTGGGGAGCCTCCTACAGGGCTAGCTCATCTGTGTCCATACTCCTTTGCTCCACAGTTAAGTCAACTTTCTCTCCCTGCAAGCTAGGGATTGCCGTACTTACTCATATATCTTTAGTAGGTGTTGGCACCTCTACACTAGAGCAAGGGACTTGCTTAGTGGCCCCCAGGGTGACTCTGACATCCGGATACTGGGCTTTGGTGTGTCCAAAGTTTTGGCAGGAGTTACAACAAGGCAGGACCCATTCATACTCAACTTTTTGGAAAATGGTTTCGTATGTTGGAAGATCAACCTCCAGCTTTTCAGGAAGCTTATCAGCCGCACTGATCTCAATAAAGACTCGAGCAAAGGACAATCGATCTCTATCAGTTGTGTATTAATTTGTCTGGCCGAAGGGGGATTCGAACTCCGCTAGCCAGATTCATAATAGCTGGGACACTCCATAGTTGGGGTGAAAGCCAAGGGAACCTAATCCAGATAGGAACAGTTGCCAGGCGACGCCGTTCAAAGTTAGTAGAGGGGTCCCATCTTCTTAGGATAAACAACCACCCATCGAATGTCCAAGGGCCATTCTGGATCACCCTTTCTAGATCTTCCGACATCCCAAACTTGATGAAATAGAAGCCATTTGTCACGTCCCAGTCCCAAATACATAGGACTAGGAACACGTAAGCATGCCAGTCGCATGGATATGGCAACTCCAATATATGGAAACCAAATCTATACGTACGCTGTAATATGAATACAAAATCCACAAGTGGTATAAAATGTAATACAAGTCACAGGGTAAAATATAAATCTCATCCACCAAAATCATATAGAAATAAATAACCAGTATCTATGAAACTAGATCTCAATAAGAAGTATCTAAGGATGATAGTTGGATGGAAACAAATCCACTACCAACTCGAATATAAGAGCAAATACAATATGAGTACAACACCACAACACAATATAAGAATACCAGCTATCCATCACAGCTCGAAGAGAAGACATCCTCGGATCACATGTAACCATCCAAATCTGCGCTCCTGTAAATACTCAAGAAAAGATACACCTGGCAGCGGACCAGGTACTCAAAGGGACGTAACAAGATACAAAAAATACGAGCCAATTTGAATACAGTAAACATGCATATGGTTTGAAAATAGATAAGTACGCTATACATGACAATCTATATGAATACAAATGAGGACAACTTTTTGACATATGGGCAAGGGTAGGCTACTCGATCTACCTCACAACTCACACACACGTCAATGGACATCAGAAATCGACATACCGCGGGGGTAGCGACCAGCGCGACATACGCCCGTAGTGCGAACTATATACTACGGTTTACCAGAGTGGTTAAAAGCCCATACGCCTAATGATTGTCCTCTCATGATACTAGGTGTCAAGTGTGTGTCAACATATCTAATATATATAGTAATGACTGAACGAACTACACATGCAATGAATATAACTGAACGAGACTACACATGCAATGAATAAACAGAAATATAAATAGCATGCAAAGTACTGTAAACAATTTGGCAAGGTATCTTGCCTGGGGTCCTGCTGCTGGTATGAATCAGAGTCCAAGTCACAGTCCAAATAGCCTATGTATTACAAATTTATCACGTCAAAAGATAATTTATTTTAATTTATTTAATTCTGGAATAATTACTCTAAAATCCTATTTTAATCTTATTATTCTGATTTTTATGTTAATTCCTAAATTTTGTCCAAAGAAACTGAATTTTATCAACTCGAGACTCATGACACGCAAATCGAGGCGATCTGTTGACCAAAAAGTCAACCGACACAAACTCAACTTTCATGCATGATTTCCTGTAAATTTCAGCGTCAAAAATATGCTAGAATTTACAGCTCGTCCGAATTCAAATTCGTTTGGGAATTATGGCACATACAAATTTTGTATTGTGCACCGATGATTAAATTCTAACCTAGAAGTTCTACAGAATTAACAGTATGTAAATACTTCGAAATAAATTCTGGGAAAAATATATGTCGATGATCTCGACATTAGCTTTCCGAAACTTTAAACGGTTCGTGATTCTGATTCCTGGTTCTCCCGAAATCGTGAAAACATCGAAATACGTCTATTTTTGGACATACTGTACTCTACGAATTTTCCAGAATTTAATACTCATAATTTACAAAAGAAATTTATATAATCAGAAAGCTAACCTCATTATCGTTCTAACAAAAAAAAACTGGAGCACGTTTGGAGTCCGGAGCTAGGAGATATCGTCTTTTTAATTCGTCATAACTAGTAGAAAATGAGGCTGAATTTATGATAAATTTTGACTATTTTTGGACGAAAAAGAGAGGAATTTTGGGGAAGAAAAATATGAAAGATGAGGTATTTATAATGGTGGAGACTACTTAATTAAATACAACTAGGATTGGTTAATTTGGATAGGATTATGATGAATTTAAATAAGGATATGATATACATTAAGTTGCTTTCCTAGTAGGTTCAGGATTTGAATTAATTTAAAGTAGAGTTTGAATTTATCTCAATAATTTATAATCTTAAATATAATTAAAGATAATACAAATAATTTATAAAATCTTATTAATATCTATTAACACTAAATTAGCATCTATCTAATATTAAGACTATATATATCCAAATAAATCCTAATTAATTTCAAAAATCTAAAATAACCTAAAAGTGATTCTAAATAAATATTTATATAAGTAAATATATCAAGAAATTCATTTGCTAATTAAATAACAGAATACTCTAAAGAAATTCAATATCTATAATAATATAAAATATACACAAAATATCTATTTTGGGTGAGGGAGTTTACAATCTACCCAACTTAAAATAATTTCGTCATCGAAATTAAAATAAGACATAATTTGTTAAATCCTTCACATTCGTACATAAGGTACGTCAATCGCAATCTCTTCCAAAAATTTAAATAACAAAATCTATTCAAACCTATCGCGATCACTTCAAAATTAAGATAACCACTGTTTAAATCAAAATTCAACATGTCGTAATCTCTTCTCGATTTTTAAATAATCAACATCCAAATCTAACTCAAGTCTATATGACATCCCACATCAAAATTTATATCACAATTTTCAACTATCATAATCTCCTCTAGACTTTGAACAATAAACAATTCTAATCAAATCTTATTCCTATTCTCAACCTAAGATTTTTGTACTCTTCAAATATTTAAACTCAATTTACATCCTCACTATTTCAAATAGGTGACCCAACAATCAAAATTGAACTTTTAATTCAAATCATCAAATTTAAATCTAATTCACCAATTGTTCAAGTCTAAAATTCTATATTTATCCTCAAAATTTAAATCGATGATTCATCCTTCAATATTCAAAATTTAAATCATGTGCTCAAAGTATAAATATTTGGTCCGCAATATCAAGATTTTAAAATTCGTTAAATCCTCATTATCTTAATCCTTCTTTTAAAATTCTCCACATTTAAAAGGACTTAATCTCTCAATCTAATCCTACTTGATCACAATCTAAAAGAATTCTCCTCAAGTTTAATAATGCAATTTCTACCCAACTTAGAATTTACCCATCTATCACATAAGGCTCTTACATTTAGGAAAAATATTTCTCAATTTATTTTCTCATGTCATTCAATCCTCAAAACTTTAACACCAATTATATCATATGTGATATGCCCTTAATCAATTATGAAAGATAGTCACCAAATAATGTGATTGACCTATGGGGTATATCTTGTACTATCCGTGTATCACTTATTTCCAAGCACAAGATTTCATCTTTCCGAAACAAGGGAAGACGGAAGCAATGGAAAAGAGTTCAAGGAGGGGTAATAGAATGGAAGTATGGGAATCAAAGCGTTTAAAGAATTCAAATGGGAATTGTCAAGACAGTTGTGGATTGAAATCTTAATTTGGTAATTTTTTATTCGCATGCTCACATCGGTGCAGTTATGTACTTGATATGATATGCTTTGTCGTATCTAGAGGGTAAGTATATTTGTCTGCTGGTCAACTATACATCTCAATCCACGTAAAATACTATTGCGAAGGGCGAATTAAGCGCATTATGGCTAGCTAGACCATAATACACTGATTCTGATTAGACAATTTGTATTAGTGTGGTTGATCAGGCCCCAATAACACATATGTCATGAACAAGCTCGATATAAGATTTAGCTTGCAAAAACTAGGCTATAATAGCAGCATAATTCAAGGTAGCACAGAAAATATAACGCTAGATTATGATGTGAGAAGTTACAAAATAATTCAAGTTCGCAAAAGCAAAAACAATATAAGCAATAATAATAAAAGACTCTACAATCTCTACAGTTATCATACAACCTCCTTATCTAAGTCGCTAGTCGACCAAATAGGGCAAGGACCTCTAAATTCTATGGTCTGAATAAACACTGTCGTCTTTTGCTAGTATGCGATAAATATCATTCGGTTACACTTCAATTAATAGGTCAAAAGACTATGTGATACTAGGTGTCAAACATTATGGTAAAACTTCTAACTAACTCTAGTAGTGTCTATACTACTCTCAAGTCTTCTTAATACATCAAGGGATAATGGTATAACAATCTAAAGATAAGAAATTCTAGGTTCACTAGATATTCTAAACTTAGTGGTGTGTCTATATTCTCGTTGTATTCTTAATAGGTGTGCTACCATAATTATCATCCTAATAATAGGGGTTCCTATATTCTAGCAGAAGGCTATTCTTAAAGAACTATTAGGGAAGTACAAGAATCAAGCAGGATGCAATTATTCGAATAGAATAGAGAGGAGGAAGATGAATTATAGTCAATTGTGGATGAGATCCTATACTCTAGTCCTAGGTGCAGGCTTGTTCGGTACAGTAATGTAACCGAGACAATATGCTCTCGACCTGTATGGGCCACCACAAAAATATGTCACGCCCCAGTCCCAAATACGTAGGACTAGGAACACGTAAGCATGCCAGCCGCATGGATATGGCAACTCCAATATATGGAAATCAAATCTATACGTACGCTGTAATATGAATACAAAATCCACAAGTGGTATAAAATATAATACAAGTCACAGGGTAAAATATAAATCTCATCCACCAAAATCATATAGAAATAAATAACCAGTATCTATGAAACTAGATCTCAATAAGAAGTATCTAAGGATGATAGTTGGATGGAAACAAATCCACTACCAACTCGAATATAAGAGCAAATACAATATGAGTACAACACCATAACACAATATAAGAATACCAGCTATCCATCACAGCTCGAAGAGAAGACATCCTCGGATCATATGTAACCATCCAAATCTGCGCTCCTGTAAATACTCAAGAAAAGATACACCTGGCAGCGGACCAGGTCCTCTGAGGGACGTAACAAGATACAGAAAATACGAGCCAATTTGAATACAGTAAACATGCATATGGTTTGAAAATAGATAAGTACGCTGTACATGACAATCTATATGAATGCAAATGAGGACAACTTTTCGATATATGGGCAAGGGTAGGCTACTCGATCTACCTCACAACTCACACACACGTCAATGGACATCAGAAATCGACATACCGCGGGGGTAGCGACCAGCGAGACTCCAGAAATCGACATACCGCGGGGGTAGCGACCAGCGCGACATACGCCCGTAGTGCGAACTATATACTACGGTTTACCAGAGTGGTTAAAAGCCCATACGCCTAATGATTGTCCTCTCATGATACTAGGTGTCAAGTGTGTGTCAACATATCTAATATATATAGTAATGACTGAACGAACTACACATGCAATGAATATAACTGAACGAGACTACACATGCAATGAATAAACAGAAATATAAATAGCATGCAGAGTACTGTAAACAATTTGGCAAGGTATCTTGCCTGGGGTCCTGCTGCTGGTATGAATCAGAGTCCAAGTCACAGTCCAAATAGCCTATGTATTACAAATTTATCACGTCAAAAGATAATTTATTTTAATTTATTTAATTATGGAATAATTACTCTAAAATCCTATTTTAATCTTATTATTCTGATTTTTATGTTAATTCCTAAATTTTGTCCAAAGAAACTGAATTTTATCAACTCGAGACTCATGACACGCAAATCGAGGCGATCTGTTGACCAAAAAGTCAACCGACACAAACTCAACTTTCATGCATGATTTCCTGTAAATTTCAGCGTCAAAAACATGCTAGAATTTATAGCTCATCCGAATTCAAATTCGTTTGAGAATTATGGCACATACAAATTTTGTATTGTGCACCGATGGTTAAATTCTAACCTAGAAGTTCTACAGAATTAACAGTATGTAAATACTTCGAAATAAATTCTGGAAAAAATATATGTCGATGATCTTGACATTAGCTTTCCGAAACTTTAAACGGTTCGTGATTCTGATTCCTGGTTCTCCCGGAATTGCGAAAACATCGAAACACGTTTATTTTCGGACATGCTGTACTCTACGAATTTTCCAGAATTTAATACTCATAATTTAGAAAAGAAATTTATATAATCAGAAAGCTAACCTCATTATCGTTCTAACAAAAAAAATTGGAGCGCGTTTGGAGTCCGGAGCTAGGAGATATCGTCTTTTTAATTCGTCATAACTAGTAGAAAATGAGGCTGAATTTATGACGAATTTTGACTATTTTTGGACGAAAAAGAGAGGAATTTTGGGGAAAAAAAAAATGAAAGATGAGGTATTTATAATGGTGGAGACTACTTAATTAAATACAAGTAGGATTGGTTAATTTGGATAGGATTATGATGAATTTAAATAAGGATATGATATACATTAAGTTGCTTTCCTAGTAGGTTCAGGATTTGAATTAATTTAAATTAGAGTTTAAATTTATCTCAATAATTTATAATCTTAAATATAATTAAAGATAATACAAATAATTTATAAAATCTTATTAATATCTATTAACACTAAATTAGCATCTATCTAATATTAAGACTATATATATCCAAATAAATCTTAATTAATTTCAAAAATCTAAAATAACCTAAAAATGATTCTAAATAAATATTTATATAAGTAAATATATCAAGAAATTTATTTGCTAATTAAATAACAGAATACTCTAAAGAAATTCAATATCTATAATAATATAAAATATACACAAAATATCTATTTTGGGTGAGGGAGTTTACACCATTCTCCTTAGAGTAAATTTTTATGCTCCCTTTAGGTCTCCACATTCACAGGGCGTAGCCCTTTAGCTGACTGAAGTAAGTATGGGCTCCCATAACGTAGAGGACAATAGTGTTCTTCCAAAACACTTCTGTTTCGGCGATGTCCTCTTTGGTTATAGAGATGACCTTTCTTCCTTCTTTCATATTGGGTGCCACAAAGTGTATCTCAATGCCATCCGCTGCCAGGTTGGGTCGGCATCGATCTGCCCAGGAGATACAAGCTACTTTCGATGTCTTGAAAGTATTAGGAACCCTATCCGGTATTTGGGGTACATGGAGCACCAAAAATTTGGGCATGACCGTTGGAGAACCGGAAGCTCGAGAAGGATTGGCCGCAGCCGGATGGTGAAAGCCGCCTCCATTCCCTGTTTAGGGCAGACCCATCAAAGATGCAAGTCGCACCACCGGCGGAGGAACGCACCTAGGCACATATGATGATGCAGAGGCTTTAACATATTTTTTGCGTCGTCGAGTCACTATCGCCCATCCATCACTGGAGACGATCGGAACTTGCTGAGGGCCAGTCCCACTCCTCGGCACTACCGAGGGCTGGCCGCGGCCACTAATCGCCGTAGGTCTGGATCTAGACCCAAAAACCGATGAGGGAGAAGAGAAGAGGAAGGTTGGGGGAGGTGTGGGAGTGTTAGCAGTGGAGGAGATTGGGAGGGGGAAAGAGGTGGGGGTGGCCGACTGGGAGCAGGAGGAGGAGGGGGAGCGGGAGGGTTGGGGGGATGCGCCTTCGAGATCGCCAGATGCGTAAAAACCTGATGTGCGGTTATATATATATATATATATATATATATATATATATATATATATATATATATATATATAAAGAGAGAGAGAGAGAGAGAGAGGTTGTTATAATTATTCTAATCTTTGTTAAGACTAGTTAGGAAGACTAAACGACAATTGTTGTTGTAATTATTTTAATACTTAAGAAGACTAAAAGACAATACCATCTTAATTATTCTAAATTTATTATTATATATTATTTTATACATATATGCAGGACTATTTAGGAAGACAAAAAGATAACTCTCATAATTATCTAGTTATCTTTATTAACTTTGATGAATAATTTAATTAGTAAAATGCAAGAGTATATAAGGAAAGAAAAGTTCTACGGTAAAACTAAACTTTTTCCATTGTATAGCTGTAGTACTATATATATATATATATACGTGCATTGCATGTATTTCATAATACTTGGAAAGAGCAAACAACATCCTCTAATGTTTTTATTTTATACTTAATTACCTAGCTACCAAGATAAATTTAATAAAAAATTTTAATTAGTAAACATACATAAGAATATTTTTGAAATAAAAAAATCTACAATGAAACCACGACTTTTCTTTTATATAATAATATAGAATAATAGTATAGATAATTTTTACCAATGGTGCTAAATTTCTAATGTGCATAAACCTTCATAAATCTATTATATATGCAAAGTGTTATTACGTGATCTAAACATTCAGATTGAGGCCATTTCCAACCCATTCTCAAAAATTCTTTCAATTTGAGAACTCAAAAAGAAATATTCTTATATTAAGTTATCCTCAAAATTTTACAATTCCAATCCATCAATCCTCAAACAATAAACAAATATTATTTATTTCTACATAAATTTATTTCTTCACAATTATTTAATATAATCATATACATTAATATTATATTTTTTATATTATTTAATATTATTAATATTATTTTATAATATTTATACATAACATTTTGTACTTCAATTTTAAATTTTTGATGTACTTATTTATGTTTTTTTAAGTCAATGTATTTTAATTTTAAAAAATTTGATGTTTTTTATTATTTTCTGTCAAATTATTAAAACGTTATTTTGTTAATCAAATGAATCTAATAAACAAAAAAAATCAATACTAATAACAAATATATTCAATATTAGATTTTGTTGGAAGATCTGAACTATAACTTTTTAATGGTATAATTATTATATTATTTATACTTATAAATTAAAGAATATGGTAAGTTAATTAAGTTTAGTGTTTATCATATATAGGATATATTAGTAATTAATTATAATTTGAATGGAAGAATAGTGGATCCTCAAATTTTAGGATTTTATCAAATTTGAAGGACAAAATAGTCATGAATAGTAATTAATTATATTCTTTTCTTTGAATCGAGCTACATCGGGGACGTACCTCGATCCATAGACCGTTCTCCATCTAGCCACCCCTCAATCTTATACCTCTAGTCTAGTCATTGACCACTAGGGTCACTTGAGTTCGGTATATATATATATATATATATATATATATATATATATATATATATATATATAGCAAATGACGTCTAGCCTAGTGATTAAGATCGATGCATAATACCCAGGAGGTTGTGGGTTCGAGCCTCCTGGGCGCCATTTAATTTTTCTTTGGAGAAATTAAGTGGTGAGTTGGTGATGGATGAAGCACAACTGCGGGCCTTCGGGCGGGCCGGGATGTGGTGGACCTTCGGACAGAGTTTGTAGGCCTTCAGGCCAGGAGTCTGTAACAGACTTACCTCTTAGAGACTCCTGGCCCGAAGGCCCGCACCTGCGCTGCACCCATCATCAACTCACAACTTAATTCTCCCAAAGGAAAATTAAATGGCGCCCAGGAGGCTCGAACCCGCAACCTCCTAGGTAATATGCATCGGTCTTAACCACTAGGCTAGACGTCATTTGCTATATATATATATATATATGGGTGAAATATTGTACTATGCATTCTCAACCACATATTTTTTGAAATGTGTGGTTATAAATCATCCCAAAAAGTTGGTGCCACGTCACCATAATTTATAACCATACATTTAAAAAAAATGTGGTTAAGATTGCTTGGTGCAATATCCCATCCCATCCCATCCCATCCCATCCCATATATATATATATATATATATATATTACAAGTTTGCGTGAAATAGAAAATATTTGATTCTAAAAAAATATCTATGTTAGCAACGGAATAACGACTAACGAGCGATGCATCATGGATGGTTCAGCAACGCGAAAAGCTAGAAATTTTTTGTCAGCGACATAATTACGATGGTTCAACGACTAATGTTTTAGTCATAATTATAGAGTTTTTGTCTGATACTCAAAGTGTATCAGAGATGGTCGCTATTTTCGTCTCTAACTTAGACGCTAATTTAGCGACGAAAATATCAGTCACTATTTCGTCGCTATTTGTGTCGCTAAGTAGTCGATCCAGCGATGGATCAATGACAGAAAATAAACAACTACATTTGAACTAGTGATGAAAAATTTTGATAGATGTTCCGTCGCTATTATTGTTTAGCGACAAAAAATATCAATATAGTGACGAAAACTTACGTCACTATTTTACTATGTTTTTGTAGCATCGGAAAGGAGAAGATTTGTTGGGGGTGGATTCCCTTCCTTGTTAGAAATTTAATGCGGAATAAATTAGTAACATACCTCCAGTCATAGTTTTCAGATTAATATAACAGTTGAAATCAAGGGTCTTCTCTTATCTACCAAACCTGAGTCTCTTGTGTTGATTGAATTCACAGATTAATATATGAGATAAGTTATTTGGTGAGAATAGGGCCCAAGAGATCTATTTATAGATTTACCTCTATCCATCAAGAGGTATATATTATCAAAAGGCACAACTTTTAAATTAAGATGTATAACTCTTTATTCCAAGCGGTGTTATTTAAAACATCACAACTTATGAGAGAGATTGATAATGTGGCACATGTGACACATTTTTACTTACATTCTCCTATTTGGCACATAGGCCACATTAAAGAATAATCTCTCTCCCACTTAGCCTATATGGAAATGGACTTTAAAGATGTTTAAATACTTATATATGGTCATATCGACCCCTCTTTACTTTTACTTTGTACCACTATAACTCAATTCAAAATAGTTAATGCATGAATCCTGGTAGTAAACAATTTTTATAGGCAAATGTCACTTTCCATGTATTACAATTTCACTTTTTATCATTGAATGAGTTCCTAACATAGTATAATATCCTTATGAGTGAATGACCAAAATGCTCATTTGGGTCATACTTATGTCCAAAGTACTACATGTCTTTCTTAAAAACTTTATGTATACAACTTTAGAAGACAAATGATAATAAATAATTAAATGCTGCAATAGTTCAAGATCCAAAATGTGTAATACAATAAGATAACCACTAAATTACACAACTGATTAACCCCATATGCTCTACATGATCCTTATATAATCTAGGTGGTAATCCTTTAGTCATAGGATTAGTAATCATCATTTCGGTGTTAATATGTTGAATAGTCACCACCTTCTTTATAACTCGCTCTCTGACAGTGAAGTACTTTACATCGATGTGTTTACTTTGACTGCCACTTTTATTATTCTATGAAAAGAATACTGCAGGTAAATTGTCACAGTAAATCCTCAATGGATTTGAAATATAGTCGACAACGTGAAGCCCTGTGATGAAACTCTGTAACCAAATAGCCTGTGAAGTAAACACGCAATAAACTCTGCCTCCATAGTTGAAGAAGCAGTTAAAGATTGTTTTGCGCTTCTCGATGATATTGCCCCTCCGGCAAGAAGGAAGACATACCCTGATGTTGACTTTCGAGTGTCAACTCAACCAGCATAGTCTGAATCTGAATACCCAATCACCTCCAAATGATCAGATCGTTTATATGTAAGCACGTACTCCTTAGTTCCTTGAAGATAACGCAACACCTTCTTTGCGGCTCTCCAATGCTCCATGCCTGAATCACTTTGATATCTACCTAACATGCCAAATGCAAAGGCTATGTCCGGTCTTGTACAGACTTGGGCATACATCAAGCTTCCTACTACAGAGGCATAAGGAATATTTTTCATCTCTTCCCTTTCTAAATTATTTCTTGGACATTGATCTAGACTGGATTTGTCACCCTTGAAAATAGGTGCTACCCCAGAGGCACAATTTTGTATTCTAAATCCCTCCAAAACTTTGTTAATATAGGCTTTTTGAGACAGTCATAATAAACCTTTTGATCTATCTCTGTGAATCTCTATGCCGATGACATAAGAGGCTTCACCCATATCCTTTATATCAAAGTTTTATGAGAGAAATTGTTTGGCCTCATGTAGCAAACCTAAGTCATTACTTGCAAGTAAAATGTCATCCACATATAAGATTAAGAATATAAATTGACTCCGACTGATCTTTAGGTATATACATTGATCCACAATGTTATCCGTAAACCCAAAAGAAGATATTACATTGTGAAACTTTAAATACCATTGGCGGAAAGCTTGTTTTAGTCCATATATGGATTTCTTTAGTTTACAAACCAAGTAACTACTTTTGTTTATTACAAAGCCTTCGGGTTGCGACATGTATACGTCTTCCTCTAAATCTCCATTGAGGAACGCTGTTTTCATATCCATTTGATGTAGTTCTAAGTCATAATGAGCTACTAATGCCATAATGATCCTAAATGAGTCCTTTGAAACTGGGGAAAAAGTCTCATGGTAATATATGCCTTCCTTTTGAGTGAACCCTTTGGCTAAAAGTCGAGCCTTATATCTTTTGATATTACCTTTTGAGTCCCTTTTGGTCTTATAGACCCATTTACAACATACGGCTTTGACTCCTTTAGGCAAATCGACGAGATCCCAGACTTGATTACTAGCCATAGAGTTCATTTCATCTTTCATAGTATCGTACCAAAATATGGATTTATCTCCACTTATGGCTTGTGAAAACGTAACTGGATCATCCTTAATTCCAATGTCATAATCAGATTCATGTAGGTACACTATATAGTCAGAAGGAATCACAAATTTCTTTTCTCTAGTATATCTTCTTAATGGGGTTTCAGCAGTCTTATTTGGAGTTTGTTGAAAATCACCCAACATGGCAACAAGGTTCTTCATTCAGTGGAAGTGGTGTTTGAGTTTGGTGTTCTTCCTCAATGACCTGTTGTGAAATATCTTAAAAAAATAGGAAACTCATATATAGATGCAGGTAAACGAATTGGATTCCTTATTTCCTCAAAGATTAAACTTTGAGGATGATCACTCCCACTGATGTTCCCATCCTCAAGAAATCTTGCATTTCGGGCTTCAACTATTTTTAAATTATGGATAGGACAATAAAACTTATATCCCTTGGATCGTTCGGCGTAGCCAATGAAAAATCCACTGACTGTTCGATGGTCCAATTTCCTCTCTTGTGGATTATATATCCTGATCTCAACTGGGCAACCCCAAACATGCACATGCCTTAAACTTGGTTTCCAACTATTCCATAATTCAAAAGGTGTTTTAGGAACAACTTTAGTAGAAACCCTATTTAAGATGTACATAGCAGTTTTTAAGGCATCACTCCACAGAGATAGCGGAATATTGGAGTTGCTAATCATACTCCTAGTCATGTCCATTAATGTACGATTCCTCCTTTCGGATACACCATTTTGATAGGTGAGTCAGACGTCGTATATTGAACAACAATTCCTTGTTCATCAAGAAATTTTACAAATGGACCTGGATTTTGTCTTGTTCCCGTGTACCTCCCATAATATTGCCCACCTCTATCCGATTTAACAATTTTAATCACTTTACCTGTTTGTTTCTCTACTTCTGCTTTATAAATCTTAAATGCATTTAACAGTTCAGATTTCTCAAATAGAAGATAGAGATACATATATCGTGTGTGATCATCTCATTGTTTCAGTAGCCTTTTAAATCTTTCAATGGATATAAGACCTAATCTCCGAAGAATTTTCATTCATGACCTAATCTCTAAAAATACATTACACTATCAGTTTTAGTTAAAATATTGTAATCACAAACATGATCTAAATGAAGTTTATATAAACCACCATCTAAAATACCAGTACCAACAATTATAGAATATTTATATAGGATAAATGCATTTTTAGATAAATTAAAATAAAATCCTTGTGGTACAATTCTTGAAACAGAAATAAGATTTTTGAAAATGATGGAATATAAAAAGTCTTTTCCAAATCTAAGACGAAACCAGTTTGTAAAACAATCCTAAAAGTTCCAACGAAACTAGTTTGTAAAACAATCCTAAAAGTTCCAACAACTTCCACACGTAAACACATCTAGTTTCCTGTATAGATGCTTCGTTCAACGAAACCAGTTTGTAAAACAATCCTAAAAGTTCCAACAGCTTCCACATGTGAACGCATCTAGTTTCCTGTATAGATGCTTCGTTCACTTTCCGTCGGCCTCCTTTGGTTTAGAAAACCCTGCATAGTATTGGCAACATGGATTGTAGAACCAGAATCAATCCACCATGTATTATGATTAACACAAACCATATTAGATTCATAACATACAAATGAGATGGGATTACCTTTCTTTTCAAGCCAGGCTTGATACTTCTTGCAATCCTTCTTCACATGTCCTTTCTTCTTATAGAAAAAACAGTTGGCGCACTACAAGAAAAATGATCATTTATGGCACGCGAAATACGTCGTAAAAGATCTTTCACGGCATATATTTTTGTGCCGTAAAAGGCCATGCCGAAAATGACCCTATTATTTACGGCACACATTCGAACGCTGTAAATGGCCATTTTTTTGTTATTTACGACACACATTCGAATGCTGTAAATGACCCTTTTTTTACAACGCACATTCGAACGTTAAAAATGATCATATTTTTACAACGCGCATTTGAACGCCATAAATGATCACCTACTGTCACGCCCCAGTCCCAAAATACCGAGGGACTAGACACGTGACAATGGCCAGCAGAACACACAATGGGCAAACCCAATTTAATGGACCCAATAGAGTGCACTTAAGCTGTAAAACAACAGTAAAGGTCTACGATACAAGTCACAGTCTATTCTAATCTCATCCACAGAAGGTAATCACAGTTCAATATCAGAATAATTGAAATAAAATATAATCTAATAATAAGTCTCAATAAAATATCTCGGGGAACAACCCGATAATGAGTTTGATACATCAATTCAATAGACAGAAAATAAAGTAACTAGAAACAGAAATAACTGAGTATATAAAGCCAATACTCAAGAGAAATCCTCTGGAACGACCTCGTCCTCGGGTTCTGGTACTGCTCCAATGTATGCTTCTGTCCCGTACGCCTCGGGATAGATCTCCTCTGCTAAACCTGGGGACATAATCCGGATCCACGTCCTCAGGGGACATAGCAAGGTACAAGAATAACTCAAGCCAAATTAAATGTAGTGCAATAATAATTAAAACAATAACAATAGGGTAAACTATGTAACCAGCTATATGATATGCAATATGAGAGCATCACTAGAACTCAGGCTAAGACTACTACAAGCTCTGTGTCGGGGAGCCGGTAGCAGTTATGCTATGTAGTTATACTATATAGTTTACTATGTAGTGGGCCTACGACACCATATATAAATTCAGCCTGTAGCCTGTGTGTCTCTCCCCACCCAATCTAATCACACGTCTCAAGTCTACGATGTCACATGTCCATGTCACACAAGATCATATCTAATGCAGCAAGTCATATGATAGCTATGAACATAAAGTCTATGTCACAAATCCTGTAGACTATACATAATCACCATGAATATCTCAGGAAGATTCTGTCTCATGAACAGTATCAGGTGTCCTATGGTATGACGTACTTAATGATGCAAGCACGAGAATGTATAGGGTTTCGATATCCATCGCTAGGTGACGTTACACAACTCCGCGTACGGCGTTGACACCCGAATCTTGTTCGGACGTTAAGTAATGTCACACGGTCCTGGGTTGAACATTTATATCAGATAAATAAATCAAGGGAATAATAGAAAATAAGTGCTGCAAGTATGGCAAGGTACACTTGCCTGGGATTTGGTTTCCAACTGCTGCTCTAGTATCCGCGGGATCTGCAGGTACACCTCCGGTTGCTGAAATAAATACTACCATCATGTTCAAAAGATATCAAATAGCTAGAATTGCCTGTCCATAAGTCCAATTTGAACACAGGGGCAAAAGTGATAGTTTCTGGTCAAAGCGGGGTCCACATGTGGCCCACTTCGCACCGAAAAACGTGTCAGAGACAAAGTTCTTCAAATTTGTCAAACTTAGTGTTTACAAATCCAGAACGACGATACAAACCCAACGGAATATCCAGAACTGGATTCCGATGAGCCGATCACAAAATCGCCCGTCAAGTGGAGCCATGGGGCCCACGATACGAGATTTTGTCAACGTTCTCAGAATCGAACCAAACTTGGATCACAGGACCAGAAAAATTCTACGAGCCAGATGGTGCAAGTTTCGTTTTGAAACGACGAGCACACACAAAATTACAACGAGTTTCAGAACAGGGCCGATACGGGGCGTTGTCGTCGGATACGCGTTGATTCTGGTGTGCACGCACATCCAAATCAACTTCAGCGAAATCTCACATGTCCGTATCGACGGCGCGCACCCTTCTGTGAAGTTCGCACACGACCAAGTTGCCTCGTTTAGCGGGGCGCACCCAGTTCCGAGAAAAATCAGGGTTTTAAATACCAAATTTTAGGTCAATTTCACCCGCGAATAAAACACAGCACACAGCAAATTAAAATAAAATAATTATAGTGTCTAAATATTGGTTATGTTGTCTAATTTACTGTTCAAACAGAATCTAAATTTATTAAACAGGTTGGGAGAAAAATGGCCGTGAACATGGGACTCTGGGACAGTTTCTGAAGTACAAAATTTTGTGTTTTTTTCCTGTATTGCGTCACGCTTTGCGACTGGCACAGGACACGACACTCTGAACTAGTTGCGCAGAATTTTGAGAGGGTCGAGTAGTCTTCGCATAGGATTCGACAGAAGTAAATTCGGATCAATACACAAAGAGATACGAGAGCTAGAAGTAGGGTACTTTGATGCTGTTTGAAACTGGACAATTACGCGGCGATGTTGGCGACCGTTTTTCGACGACGTGCGGCGGCGGGCGGAGTTCGGAGTTGGACGTGTGTGATAGGAGAGTGAGGGGGAGTGGTCCTGGGGTGTGAAGAAGTGAGAGTGGGGGAGTTATATGAAGGAGAAGAGGGGGTGTGGTCGCGGTTCGCGCGGGTTTTCCGAACGGAGGAGGGTCGTGGGTGTGCTGCTGTGAGTGCGGGTGGGTTGGCGGGCTAGCGGGTCCAGATCCGACCCGCTAGGCGGTTGGGTCCGGTTCGGCTCGGTTTAGCCTGGTTCGGTTCAGTCTGCCCGGTTTGGTTTGGTTTAATGCTGGTTTAGTTAAAAAAGAGAGTTTTAGCTATTTTAAAAATAGTTTTTGAGCCCAATAAATTCCAGAAAAATTACACAACATCCAATAATTAATAATACACCCAAAAATATAATTTTTGTAATATTTTAATACTTAATTTAATATATAAAAATATTAATTCCTGAAGGACATTTTTAATAATTAATTAAAAATTACCGAAAAATTCAGAAAAATTCATTTTTAAAATTTTTAAGAAAAACATGATGTTACACCTACTGCGTGCTGTAAATTGAGAACAGTGAATATCGTAAATAGTTTTTCCGTAATAGTTTCTCAGATGGACCTATCGATCGATCAGCAACAAGGCTAGGTTAGGAAGCGTAATCAAACAAAATCAAGCAAAGAAATGCACAGGCTAGGGCATTGCCTCAACTAACAACTGAACAGGTTGGGCGCCAACACAACCAAACAGGGGAAACGAATTCTTCAGAAGCAAAACAACTAGCCTAAGGCATTTTTGAGTAAAATATAATACAGCCAACCAAATTTGGCACAAGTACAACCTTTGCCTCGGAGACCACGGTACCTCTTTCCAGCAGAAGGCCACGAAGCTCACGGTGCTTGTGGACACCCTTGCAGATCCAGTTGATCCTAAGAAATTTCTGATAGAGAAGACTAGGTCGCTAGCCTTCCACGAGTAAAAGAGTACCTTTTTCCTCTTGACTATTCTATGAGAGCTCCCAGACGGCCAATGACGACTCACCATCCGACATCAGTCCCACCGACAGATGCTTGGGTGGTAGGTTTAGCTTCTGCTGAACTCTTTCTGAGGCCAACAAATGTCCGCTTATGATGCTTATGACGGAACGCTGGCTCACTAACAAGTTGGTCAGTCTGGCTCGGATCCTCGTCCGATGCTTCTCGAGGCGTCGAGTCCTGCAAAAATGATGAAATTGTCATAATTACAATTAGTTAACAGCTAATAGAACTAGAGAAACATGTGAAAAAGCTGAAAGGGTCGAATAATTTTCTAACCTCATTAATCCAGTATGAGTTAAGGACCTTGAGACCTCCCAACTTCAGCAACTGATCAGTAAGGAGTGAGCAAATTGACAACAAAACCTACAATTCATTGGGAGAGAGATCACAAAAAGTATTATCAGGACACTGAGATATGGAACAAAACTATTGACTGCTATGTATATCAGCAACAAACTAGAGAATCTCCACTTTAGCAAACAAACTAGGGAATCTCTACTTAGTATCTGTTTTCTCAAAATGGATCCTCACTGATATCATCTACATCAGTATCTGTCTATTTCTTAGAGAGAGACCACATGAAAAAGAAATAGCTCCGTACTTATTGTTAATTTAATAAACGGAATTAACATTTGGGCCTGTCAAAGTAATGAAGTAAGAACAACCAAACCTCCAAAAGGAATTCCTGGTAATTAATATAACCACATGGATTAACCC
This sequence comes from Iris macrosiphon, assembly GCA_036927795.1. NCBI lineage: Eukaryota > Viridiplantae > Streptophyta > Magnoliopsida > Asparagales > Iridaceae > Iris > Iris macrosiphon. The sequence continues at coordinate 22,506,619 of JAYESA010000007.1, read as the reverse complement.
AAAGGTTTGTTTCTGTTGGTTTTGCTTTTCTTGCAAAAGCTCAATTTCCTCTTCCTTTCTTTAGTCCCACATCGGATGGGGCAAAGCTCTCTTGTGTACATATATTACTTTCTCTTCCTTGCTCTATTAAGTTGTTGTGTGGGGAACCCCTTGGGCCACATGCGCGCGCCGCCGCCGCCGCCGCCCGGCCCGGTTCGGCGCGTAACGGGTGCGGGTACGCGCCCACATCTACGGGCGCCGAAATGCCGATCCGATTTTCTCTTCGGGCTGGGACCCTAAAATTCTTTTTGCTCCTCTTCTTCTTTATTTATTTTTTCTGAAACGTTGGAATTTATTTCGTCCGTTACGAATGTTTCTGAACCGTTATTGCGTCCAGGTTCATTATTTATTTTGTGTAACGGCTGAATTAATAAGAGGATTAATTCAGACAGTTACATATGAGTATTATATATTCGTCTGTGTTCTTTGTAAATAAAATCAGAAAAATTTGTTTACTCCAAACCTCTGCCAACACTCTGTTCAATTTTCATCGTCTCCAAGTTCTGGGCAGAGCTAAGTCCTTGTCGTTCTCTCCAAGTCGTGTGCGGCAACGAGATACCGGTAGTGCGGGGGTTTTACCACTAGGAGCTTCGGGAACGTCTGCACATAGATCCCGAATAAACTCTTAGGGCAGTGCTTCGTGCACGACTTCCCCAGAGGCCGGTAACATCTGTTTAATTTTATTTTTTTTATTCTGGAATTTTTCAAAAGGAAAACAACAATATTTCTAACAGTTTCTAGATTGTGGCCTACAATGTAAGGTTCCCTGCTAGAGTCTCCAATTTTGCACCTACCAACCTCCCGAGAGGAGCATCGTCCTGGTGCAAATATGCCAGTAGCATACCCGAAAACAGTAGTGGCTCATTGAAGGTAATTCAGTACTTCCCCCGATCCCCAAACTCTCTGAAGTAAACTTCTGCATAATGGAAATCTTCCCTAAAAAAAATCCAGTGTATGTTCATTTTAAACGTTATTTTCATATTTTGAGTTAACACCTACTACTTACACTATGTGGGGATAAGAAACCGTGGTACTGATCTTCTAAGAGTTGGGGAAGGCCCCAATATGAAAGGTTAACTAAAGGCTGCAAGCCTGCACAAGAATGAAACTATAAGATGTAAATGCAAGATAAAAAATATAGAACAAATATACTACAGAGGTAGGAATTATAGACCATTTGATAAAAGCTCATCAATGAGCTTATTGTAATAATCAATGCCCACTTGGGTAAAAGTTACAACACAATATGATTACAATAAAACTTTATAATGAAATAAATAGATTCAAGGCATTAAAAAAGAACTCTATACCTTTGGGCACTTAGAATAATTTTAAATAATGTCTCATCTACAATTTTAATGTCACTAAAATTTAAACTGATGGCAAATGATCCTGTAGAGCCTGGAAAACTTCATTCTATTACCAGAACAATAAGACTTTCAGAAAGAAAATTTTAATTTTCTGAAACTTTATAAAGAATGAAGAGTCAGAGACTACGCTTGCTGAACTAATTGATGGCATGACGCTATGAAGTTTATATCAAAAGTCACTTTCCGAATTGGTGTGTGAGTATGAACTTGAAATCACCAAGGGAAATTAATTGTTTTCCTACAAACTTTGCACTGACTTCACAAGCCCACATAATATTGTATAGTTGACAAGCAGAGAAGAAACAATGGAAGACGAAATCACAGAAGATCCGCTTCCAACATTTGATGAGAAAAAAACAATGGAATGAGACAATTTATATGCTTTTGACATATTTATGTTACAAAACAGTGAAGAACACAGAGGCTTCTCATGTGATATACATTGTTATACATGTCAGACAGCAGATACGACAAACACACGATGTGGAAGAAAAATAGTTGATATACATGTGAATGTCCTTAGATAACGATTGAGTTTAGTTATTGTTTTGCAAGCAAATTAAAATAATTATTAGTGTCAGGGGTGTTCCAACATGCAAGAGGCTTATGCATGCAGTTAATAAACATACATTACTGTGATGACGACGATACAATAGTATGTATATTCACAAAAGATCACATTGAGATCATGACAAAACATATATAGTTGTGGAGTATCTCTAATAAACAACAATGTGCCCGGTGCCAGAAAGATACTCATCCTAATGAAACCCAAATCATAGCAAACATACCAATATTTATATATATGTTAAGTGGGTTATCAAGATGGAGTGTTTGAACATTTTTCTTTACTCTCATACATTAGTTTGAAGAAGAAAAAAAAAATTACAATACCACTAACACTACAACATTCTGATTACAGTAACCCATGTCATGCATGGCTACGATTACAGTAGAAAGAATTGTCTTCGAGTTCGAAGCATTCTGATTATCAAAATTACACGTGTATTCTGGTTAGCATAAAACAGAACACGAATTGGATAACGTTCATATTTGAGTGAACACTAGATGTTTATGGTATTTGGATGTCCGACTTTTCAAGCTCCAGTAAAGTCGATTTTTGATTTTATTTCATCGAGCGACTTATTTTACAAATTTCACTTCCACTCGAGGTGATACAAAATTTTGAGTTGCTTGATATTCCATGCACGAGGTAGTAGCTTTTCAAGTGAGGTTGTTAAAGAATAACTCTGTGGACTCGTTGGCACTTAACTAGCCTGTATTGGCCATAAGAGTTTGTTTGGATTGAGAATGAAGAGAGAACTAAAGCCTGCCAAAGAAATTGAGAAGGAAATGAAAGTAATTCCTAATGAAAAGAAAATTATGGAAGAAAATGTCCCTCCATCCAACCAAGAAATCACTTTCTTTTTCAATTTTTTTGACATTTAAGACACCGAAAAGAAAAATCAATAGAAATTGTTATTTCCCAAAGGAAAGAAAAGTAAAGAATTGATTTGATTTCCTTTCCTTTCTTTTCCTTTCCTCGAACCAAATGAGGCCTAAGGGGAAGTTAAGTTAGAGGAAGAAAAAATCTTGCTTAGTTTGAGAGTGGAGGCTTAGAAGGGAGAGTCATAGAGTGAGAGTTTATTTAGCCTTCTTTTGTTCATTTTTTTAACCCTCTAAATCGGAAGGTTAACGAGAGAAAATAAATTTTTTTGTTTAAAATGTCATAAATAGCTCTTAGCTCTATAAAATATCATGACATTCTGCTCCTTTTTTTTTTTTTGCTTTCAACCTACTGCTCTGTTTTCCTGATTTTTAACTTGCTGTAGTACAGGTGCGTCGTTTCTTATCGCTTTCTCTTATTACTTCTCTTCCCACTACAAAAACATATATAATAAAAAAAATTTGGCAACTATTTTATTTATATTAATCCTCTTTCCACTCAAAACCTTTAATCCAAGTAAGGGTTATTAAAGCTCTTGATAAATGCACTACAAAAATGACTCAGGACAGTCCAAATTTTCACCATTGATAATTACAACTTTGTCACTCCAAAAAATTACTCACCGGGCTGTCCACTTCCAATTTTTTTTTTATTATAATAAGGACTGTCAATTTTGACATTCCTTCCAATTGGAAGAACTGTCAAAATTTTGACAGTCCTAACAATTGGTAGGACTGTCAAAATTATGAAAGTCCTAAAAAATATGTTAATTTTTTATGACTGTCAAAATTTTGACAGTCCTTCCAATTGGTAGGACTGTCAAAATTTTGACAGTCCTAAGGGGAGGGCTACGCGAGGTGACACGAGAGCAGGGCTGCGTAGAGGCCGGAAGGGGGGACAAGGCGGAGGAGCGGGAGGAGGTGGCAGCAGGAGGCGGGGGAGGAGGCAGAGGCGCGCGCGCAGGGGGGGTAGCAAGGCATCAGCGCACGCGATCGCCTCCGCTGCTGCTGCCGCTTTTATTGTTGTTGTCGCAGCCGCCGGCGCGAGGCGTAGCCGCAGCCCCTCGCATGCTTCTTCTTCTTCTTCATCGCCTTCGTGACGGAGCCGATGGGAAGGTGCTTGAGGTGCGGCTCAACGGGGGCAACGCGGTCAATGGCGAGGTCGACGACGCGGAGAGGCAAAAAATTGCTAGAGGAGGAGAGGCCGGAGAGGGTGGGAGTGGAGGAGGAGCAGGAGGAGGGAGGTGAAGATGGTTGGCAGCCCTAGTAAAATTTGGGCTAGCCTGAGTAAAAATTCTTCATAACTGGAGACTAGCACAAATACTGGCTAGCCCTGAGTCATTTTTGTTGTGCCTTTATCAAGAGCCATTATTAAATACACCCCACTTAACTCTCTATCCAATCAAAACAAGGTTATATATATTGGGGAGCAGATTTGCTATCCCAATTTTTGATATCCCAATTCTGTCCCCCCCCCCACCTATGAAAATGTGGGTCCCATTAATTTTATAAAAAAATTAAGAGACTTTTTGACTTTAATCCCACTTAATAAGTAGAATTTAGACTTACATCCCACTTTCAAGTTTTATTAGACTTATATCATACTTTTATCACGAAAAATATTTATTTTGTCACAAAAAACAGTCGTTAAATATTTTTTGTGACATTTTTTTTGTGTGACAAAAGTGGGACTAAAGTCTAATAAAATTTAAAAATGTAATGCAAGTCTAAATACCACTTATTAAATGGGACAAGTCAAAATATACCAAAAATTAACACCCACAACTAGTGGGGCCCATATTTTCATAGATGGAGGAACAGAATTGGAACATCGAAAATAGTGACAGCAGATCTGCTCCCTATATATTGACTCTCATCCTCCCTCACTTAACTTCACTTAACTTTGCCCTTTTTTTCTGCCTCAATCCAAGCAGGTCCTAAGTCTTGTTACTCTTCGAGAAGGTCGAGGTTTACTTGGAATCGTTCAAAACTCGCCTCAGGGTTGAACTTCTCAATGTGGTGGTTGGTTTGTCCAATTTCTGCATAGAATCATGCGAAATAAGCATTATGAATGCGCTTCTTAAATTTAATGATGATGGCAAGTGCCTCTTCTTTGATCCATTTTATGAAGTAGTCTGCTTAACTGTTAGATTTGTTTTGGCTTTGCTTTGAAAGTAATCCATATGATTCAATAAAGACATCTCTTTTTTTAGTCCCACATGGGAAAGGAGAAGTCATTCTCCTTTCCATATATTGCTTTACCCCTCTTAGTGGGTAAGTAGATTTTGTAGGGGATGGACTAGATCTCATTCAACCCGCGAGCGGGTGTGCGATTTAATGTGCATTTTTACGCGTTTATTAGTCTCACACTTAACACTTTTCGGGCAATCTCTCTTCTTCGGGCAAGGCTATGATTGTTCGTGGGTTTCGCCACCTGGTGCACGGTGTAGTAGATCGAAGAAATTCGTTGTATCTAAGGGATAGATCACCAGGACCACGCTGCACTGTTTGTGGGAGAAAAATTCTATTATAAGGACAACGTGTAATGTGCCTCGAATCCTCTACATATTTTATGTCTTTAATTTTACATCTTTCAATTTGCATTCTTTAGGAATTTTTCTAACAATCTTAGAATAGAATTTCGTAGCTTCTGTCTACTTTCTGTTTTCTGTTTGTGTAAATTCCTATCTGCATGATGAACACCACTGTAGAAGAACTGTCCGCCAATATTCATATCTACTCCAAACCGGAGAAGTTTGATGGCCTGAACTTTAAGAGATGACAGCGTAGGATGACCTACTTGCTGACTTGCTTGAAACTGTTTAAGGTTCTCAAAGAACCGAAAATCTTACCTGACTTACACGAACCTGCCAGGACCTATGAATTAAAGTCCTACAATGAGACTAATTTTATCTGTCACGATAAAATACCCAGTTGTCTTTCTGACACGCTCTATGATATATATCCTCTACATCCAGAGAGCTTTGGGAAGCTCTCGATAAAAAAATACTCCAATGAAGGAGTGGGTTATGAGATTTATATTGTAGACAGATTTTTAGAGTTTAAAATGGTGGATGAGAAGTTTGTTGTTGAACAGACTAATATCCTTCAGACTATCATACACGAGATATCTTAGAAAGCCATGTCATTTGCTGATAAGTTTCTTATTGCTGCATTCATTAATAAAATTCCCCCATCCTGGAAAGAATTTGGTTTAAAACTAAAATATATTAAGTAACCCATGTCCTTAGACGACCTGTTCGTATCCTTCCGCATTGAGTAAGAAGGTAGAACTAGAGATAAGGAACCTCTGAGTACTGAATTCGAGGCAAAGTTACACATTGCTGAAATCAAGGAAAAGCCTAAGGGCCAACCCCATCAACAGAGAAATAACCCCCAGAATAGGAACCCTGCAAAGAAATAGTTTCTTAAGCCAAAAGCTATAATTGGGAAAGATAACAGACCTAAGCGAAAATGTTACAACTGTGGTAAGCCTGGTCACTTTGCTAGGCAATGCCGCCACAGGAAGAAGGGTCAGGGATTTCAGAATCCTGATCGTCGAACTCCTGTAAACGCTTCTTTTGTTTCATAAGCTCATGTTTTCATAGCCGAGACCAAATCTGTCGGTACCGATGATCAGAGGTTTATAACCCTATGTTCTGTTTTTGAATCCTCGTATCTGCCTACTAACTGGTGGATTGATACAGGGACAAATGTCCATGTATGCCCTAATATTGATTCTTTTTTCTCCTACCGATAGGTTGAGGAAGGCGAATCAGTAGCTATGGGAAACTCGATTGCTGCTAGATTGCATGAAAAGGGAAGAGTGAACCTTAAGTTGTCTTCGGACAAGATTGTCCCTTTGCATAATGTGCACAACGTATGGGATGTCAACAAGAGCTTATTTTTTGGTTATATGCTAAATAAACATGGTTACAAACTTGTATTTGAGTCTGATTGAATTATAATCTCCCTGAACGATAACTTTATTGGAAAAGGCTATGTATGTGGGGGTCTGTTTAAACTTTCTGTGGACATGCCTTGCAGTGCTTTAAATTCTTTTTTAAATAATATTGCCTCTACTTGTACTTTAGATTCGAATGCTCTCTCTTATAATACTGATAGTTGTGATGTTTGGCATGGTCGTTTGGGACATGTTAATTTTAACTCTTTAAAGAGAATGTCTAATTTGTAATTGATTCACAAGATTGACATGTTAATTTTAACTCTTTAAAGAGAATGTCTAATTTGTAATTGATTTCTAAGATTGACATGAGCAGGAATGGAAAATGTGAGATATGTACACAAGTCAGACAACCCAGATTTTTTTTTATTCTGTTAAAAGGAGTTCTCTGCAATTAGAGCTTATTCAGAACGATATTTGTAAATTAAACGGTATTCTTAGTCATAGTGGTAAATGATATTTTATTACTTTTATAGATGATTATTCAAAATACTGCCCTGTTTACTTGTTTAGAACTAAAGATGAAGCCTTTAGTAAGTTTGTATCTTTTAAAACTGAAGTTGAAAACCAGCTTGAAAAAAAATTTAAAATTCTTAGGTCTGATCGTGGAGGTGAATACACCTCTGTGAGTTTGACTCTTTTTGTGAATTACATGGCATTATACATGAGGTAACTGCTCTTTATGCTCCTCAACCGAATGGGGTAACAGAAAAAAATAGAACATTTCTTGATATAATTAATGCTATGTTAGGTAGCTCTGGTTTATCTGATAATTTGTAGGGGGAAGCCCTTCTTTCTGCATTTCATATTTTAAATAAATTTTCTTTCAAAAAACTGATAAGACCCCTTATGAACTTTGAAAAGGTAGAAAGCCATCTTTGAAATATTTTAGAGTATGGGGGTGCCTTGCTAAAGTTTCTGTCCCTCCTACTAAGAAAAGAAAATTGGGACTGAAGACCGTAGATTGTGTATTTTTAGGATATTCCCAAAATAGTATTGCTTATAGATTTCTTGTAATTAAGAGTGAGATAAATGGTATTGATGCTAACACAGTCATGGAATCTAGGGATGCTACATTTAAAAAAAAAATTTCCATTGAAAAATAGAATTTCTGGATCTTCTATTTTTACACAAGTCCCTGATGTAACCTTTAGTTCACAACCAGAGGAGATTACCCCAATAGAATACGGGATAAGTAAAAGAACAAGACGAGAACCAGACCTAGGTGAAGATTTTTTTATGTACCTTGTTGAAGAGGACCCTATATCTTATCAAGGGGCTATGTCCTCAGTTGATTCCTTATTTTGGAAAGAGGACATAAATAGTAAAATAGAATCTATTATATCAAATAAAACTTGAGATTTGATTAACCTTCCAGTAGGTTACAAACCAATATGTTGTAAATGGATCTTCAGAAAGAAGTTAAAACCTGATGGGTCTATTAAGAAATTCAAAGCTAGGTTAGTGGCTAAAGGGTTCAAACAAAGAGAAGGGGTAGACTTTTTTGATACTTACTCTCCTGTTACTAGAATTGTAACAATTATAATATTAATAGCTATTGCATCTGTTCATAAACTGTTTATTCATCTAATGGATGTAAAAACTGCTTTTCTGAATGGAGATTTACAGGAAGAGATTTATATGGAACAACCTGAAGGTTTTGTTGTTTCAGGGCAAGAATGCAAGGTATGCAAATTAATTAAATCTCTTTATGGGTTGAAACAAGTGCCAAAGCAATGGCATGATAAATTTGATAAGGTAATTCTATCATATGGTTTTGCTATTAATAATTCTGATAAATATGTATATAACAAAACTGTTGGTAGCTCTTGTGTAATATTATGCCCGTATGTTGATAAAATTCTTATTTTTGGTACTAACATGGATATTATTTATGATATCAAATTATTCATGTCTTAAATTTTTGATATAAAAAATTTAAGACCAGCTGATGTAATTTTAGGACTTAAATTAAGTCGCACTTCTGAGGGAATTGGTATCTTCCAATCTCACTATATAGAAAATATTCTAAAAAGATTTAACTGTTTTGATTCTAAACCTGTAAGTACTTCATATGATGCAAGTATCAGGTTGAAGAAGAATAAAGGAGACATGGTTGCTCAGTTGAAGTATTCTAAGCAAATCGGGTGCCTGAACTATATTTCTAATCATACCAGACCTGATATTTCCTACGCAGTAGGAAAGCTTAGCCAGTATACTAGCAATCCGAATATTTCACATTGGACTGCCTTAGAACGAGTAATGAAATAACTAAAAGGCACGATATCCCATGGATTATTATATGGAGGATATCCATCTGTATTAGAAGGGTATACTGATGCAAACTAGATCTCCGATACAGATATGACCAAAGCTACAAGTGGATATGTATTCACATTGGGTGGAGCTACTGTTGCATGAAACTCTACTAGGCAGACCTGTATTTCTAGATCTATTATGGAGGAAGAATTCATAGCTCTTGACCTCACCAATGAGAAAACATACTGACTTAGGAATCTAGCAACAGATATTCCTCTATGGATCAAACTAGTTCATGGTATCACTGTACACTGTGACAGCCAAGCTTTAATAGCAAAGGCTCAGAGGACAAGTTATAATGGAAAATCCAGACATATACGTCTTAGGTACAATCAGGTAAAGAAATTGCGATCGGTGGAGTAATTGCAATTGACTTCGTCAGATCAAAGAACAATCTAGCAGATCCTCTAGCTAAAGGGCTCTCAAGGAGACTAGTGTTGTAGACGGTTAGATGAATGGGGTTAAAGTCCATAAATTGGGTTACCTCAAAGGCAACCCGACCTTTAATTGGAAGTACCAAGAAAAGGTTCAATGTGTAATAACAAAATTAATGTGTGACTGGAAACACTATATGATAGTAATTGTAAAGAACCATTCCTCTACTGTATAGTGTTGATCTGCAATAAATAAAAGGATAATTGTAAAATCTTAATAAATCTGTGGCATGTAAAGCAGGGTATATAAATTGCAGAATACCTAGAAAGATTCACCTATTTAAGAGTAAAAATGGGGTCGCTTTCTATGGGAACTCGGGTTGTTCTCTAGAGCTCTTAAGAAATCGAGATAGCACATGGCCAAAAAGTGCACAACTGTTAATACGATCAAATGCCTACAATGTGTTTGTGTGTATGTTGAGTCTGTACAAGTAAGATACTAAGTTCAAGACTTATGTCACTTTGGGTCTGTATAGATGAGAAATATAACATTAAGGAGAGGTTCAAGTCCAAAAGACACCTTCCTCTGATACACAGTGTGATTGTCCATATCTTATTTCTCTTCCTATATGTCCTATCGTGCTATATCTTTTTTGTTCTCTTATTACATCATGCGGGGGATTGTTAGATTTGTTTTGCCTTTGCTTTGAAAGCAACCCATGTGATTGAATAAAGGCATCTCTTTTTTTAGTCCCATATGGGAAAGGAGAAGTCATTATCCTTTCCATATATTGCTTTACCCCTCTTAGTGGGTAAATAAGTTTTGTAGGGGATGTGCTAGATCTCATTCAACCCGCGAACGGGTGCACGATTTAATGCACATTCTTATGCATTTATTAGTTGCACAATTAGCACTTTGCGCACCGCGGAATGGACATGGGTACAAAGGTAATTTTATAACTTATTTTTTTTATTTTTTATTTTTGTTGGTTTGGTCTGATGAGTTGATGGTCTTTCGCGGAACCGTTCTCACGTAATCCCATTACGGAAAGAGTGAGAAATGTTACATGAGAGATATATCCAGGTGTCACGCCCCAGTCCAAAAATATGTAGGACTAGGAATACGTAACATGCCAGCTGTATGTATACGATAACTTTAATATGTTTGAGGATCGTAACACATACGTACGCTGTACATGAATATCAAATCCATAAGTAGTAATATACTATCTACACAAGTCACACTCAATCTATATCTCATCCACAGCATAAATAAAGAAATAGGAAATAAATAACTGGATCTCAAATATGTAGTATCAAAGAATGATAGTCGGGTGAAAATAAATTCACTGCCAGTCGACTATTGTCATGCCCCAGTCCCAAAATAGCTAGGGACTGGACGCGTGATAATGGCCAGCAGCACGCACCGATGGACAAACCTAATTTAATGGATCCATCGGGGCATACTTAAGCTGTATTACAATAGTCAGGGTTTACTATTCTCATCCACAGATTAAACACAACAATATCAATAAAAAGTATTAAACAACATTCAGTCACAAGTAAATAAAATCGGGGAACAACCCGATATTAAGTCTGTTACAAATGTTCTCTTAAACAGGAAATAAAGATTTTAATTGCCATAAAAACTGAGCATGGAAGAAGCAGATGTTCAGGAGAAGTCCTCAGCGATCACCTCATCCTCAGGTTCTGGTACTGCTCCGAGAAGTGTTCCTGTTTCGTACACCTCAGGGTAGATCTCGTCTACTAACCCTGGGGACATAATCCGGATCCAGGTCCTCAGGGGACATAGCAAGGTACAGATAAAACAAGCCAAAAATAATACAGTACAGAAATAAAGGAAACAATAGGGTAAATAAATAAACCAGCTAAGTGATATGCAAGTGAGAGTTTTAGTCATACTCAGGTTGAGACTACTACAGGATCAGTGTCGGTTAAACCCATAGAAGTATTCTCAAAGGGCCAGAACTTGCGCCATAGCTCTGTATCAGAGACTAAGACACCTCCAGATGACAATAATTATAATATAATCAGCCTTGATATGGTAATACTCTCCCCACCCAATGTAATCTCACGTCACAGTTCATGATGTACATGTTACGCAAGATCAAAACTAATGCAATAAGTCAGGATAAAATCTAAGCATGTAAAGATGTCATAAACCTGTATCCTATACAGAATCACCTTGAATATTTCAGGAAAATTCTGTCTCATGATTCGTGTCAGGTGTCCTGGATATAATGTACTTGATATGGCAAGTACGAGAATGTAAATGTCACGATATCCATCTCTAGTTGACCTTACACAACCCCACGTATGGTGTTGGCACCCGACTATTAATCGGAAGCTAAGTAAGTCATACGGCCCTAAGGTTGAGCATGAATAACAATCACAGGAATAAACCAAGATAACAAAATGAATCAATATACTGCAATTATGGCAAGGTACACTTGCCTGGGTTTTCGGCTCCAATTGTAGCTCTGGCTTCAGCAGGATTTGCAGGCAGTACTCCGGTTGATGAAATAGACATCACCATCAGATCCAAAAAATATTAATCAGCTAGAAATGCCTGTTCTTGAGTCCAATTTGGACACAGAGGCGAAAATAACATTTTCAGGTCAAGGCGGGGTCCACATGTGGGCCGCTTTGCACCAAAAAACGTGTCAGGGTCAAAGGTATCCAAAATCGTCCAACTTAGTGTCAACAAGTCAGGAACGATGATACGAACCCAACAGAACTTCCAGAATTGGATTCCGATGAGCCGATCACAAAATCGTCCGTCAAGTGGAACCTGCGGGGCCCACGACACGTGATTTTGTCAACGTTCTCAGAATCGAACCAAACTTGGCTCACAGGACCAGCGTATTGCTACGAGTCCGATGGCACAAGTTTTGTCTTGATCCACGTGTGTACACTAAGTTACAACGAGATCTAGAAAAGACGGATATGGGGCATTGTCGGTGGATACGCGTTGATTCCGGTGTGCACGCACATCCGAATCAACTTCTGCGAAATCTCGTACGTCCGTATCGACGGCGTGCACGTATCTGTGAAGACCGCACGCGATCAAGTCGTCCCATTTGGCAGGGCGTACTTGGTTCCGGGGTGAAACATGGCGTTGGTTTTCCTGTTTTTGGATCGCGGTTCGCGATCGCCACAGGACGCGATGCACCGAGCGGGTTGCACGGGCACCGAGAGGGTCACGCAGCCTACGCGTCACAACTGACGGAATTGAAAATGGGGCAGCGATGAGAGAGATATGAGTACCTGAACAGGGCTCTGGGAAATCAAATTCTCCGTGTCCGCGTCGCGTCCGAGTCGTGTCTAGGGTTAGGGTTGTGTCTGGTCAGAGGCGGCTGTGTCCGTGTCCGCCCTTGGGTTGGGGTTGTGTCCGGTCTGAGCTCGCCGGAGGCTGGGGGTGCCAGAGGGAGGACGGGCAGCGGAGGAGGCGGTCGAGGCGCGGGTGGAGGCGGCGCCGGAGTCGAGTTCGGGGCGGCCGAGCGGAGGGGATGGGGGCTCGGGGTAGCTTCTGCTGCGGCTAACTGCGGGGTGCTGGGGAGAGGAGGTGGCCGGAGTCGGGCGATGCGGGGTTCTGCGGAGGATGGCGGGGTCGAGGGCGGCTGGAGTCGGGCGGAGAGCCGGAGGCGGAGGAGGGGAAAATGGGGTCGGCTAGGGCTTATATAGGCGGAGATGGGAGAGGGAACGGCGGCGGTTGCGGCCGGCGGAGGCGAGCGGGCGGCGGTTGCGGGGAGGCCAAGCTTCGGCGGCGGCGGCGTTACACGGCGGCGGGGAGGTGAGGGGTCGGGCGGCTGAGCGTTTGGGAGAGAAAGTGTTAACGGGTCGGGTTCGACGGGTCGGGTCGGGTCTGATTATGGATCCGGCCCGATCCAATAATAGAATACGGGTCGGGTCCAAGCGGGTCGGGTCTGGGTATTGGGCCCGGATCCGACCCAATAAAGATTTGGGTTTAATTAAACCGGTTTGGTTCAGCTATTGGTTTGGTATGGTTTATTTAAAATAAACCCGGTTTATTTGGTTTATTTAAATAATTAGTTTTTAGGGCTTTAAAAATAATTTCGGGGTCCAATAAAATCCCGGAAAATTACCCTATGTCTAGTTTGTCATTTTACACCAAAAGATATTATTTTCATAATATTTTACTATTATTTAATATCAAAAAAAATCATTTAATAATTAAAATACCTTAGTTTAATTACAGAAAATTCTGAAAAAATTCTAGAAAATTGTGAAAAATTCTAAATTAAAATTTCTTGAAAATCAGGGGGTTTACAATCTACCCCCCTTAAGAGGATTGCGTCCTCGCAATCTAAGAATAACCGGTCAACAGAGATGACATGGTTGCAAACATTGTTCGAAGCACATCAAAATCAAGGAGAATCAAGGTTGAGAGTAACACCTAGAAAAAATTATTTTCCTAAGCATTATAAGTTATGAAATTTCCCGAATGAAGAAAATCTAAAAAATTACAGTTTTAGAAAACCAGTTTTATCCTTTAAAAACTTATCAGTTTAACATTTATAAAATATTCTAAATTATTGGCAAGTTCAAAATAAATTACTAGGTTAACACTAGGTTATATATTATTAGCAAGTTAAAACTATCAGGTTAAGTCTAGGGTCACGAACCAATGGCACGAACTAAAGCAATACTAGAAACAGAACTACCAAAAACTTACGCGCATTAGCTACGCCATGATTCTACGCGTCTCCCACAGTCATCGCGAAAGCTTGGCCGCGTCCTTGCAGTCGATTCCTCTGCTGCTGCTGGACCTGCTGGAAGAGTACGGCCTGGGGTATCAAAGGTGGCCTCGGCTGGTTCCTTCCTGGAGCTAGTGATATGACTCCTTCCACTTCCGTTTGCGGTACTCCCAAAGCTGGACAGGCTGGCCTCGGTACTGGTAAAGCTTGTTGGTTATCCGTTGGTGCTCCTCTACGCTCAGGGAATCCCTTCAATGAATGCTGACTGGATCCACAAGCTAAACATAGTCCTCTTTTGCGTCTGCACTCGTTCTCATGATGGCCTCTCTTGCGACAAAATTGACAGATAGGTAGGAATAAGGCTCTTGGTGCTGCTTCCTGTGGTGGATTCATCTGAGGTCACTTTGCAGCTCTTTCCTGCTGTGCTTGGTCTGGTGCATGCGGCCGCTTCTGGCTGGACTCTATCCTGGTGATGCACTCCATGGGTCGTGCTGCAGCAAGAACATCCTCGTCTAAGGTAGTTGCATTTGATCTGATTAACTTCCGTAGCTCAGAGCTAAATCTGTCGATGAACTTCTCTGCTTGGTTTTGCTGAGCTTCTTGATGAACCTTCTGATGAGCTTGCATCATCGCGTAGAATATTTGAAACATCTGTTGCACGTCCATAGCTTGCCCTTGTGAGACGGTAGGCAGCGGTGGAGCAAACTGCGTTGATAGTGGAACGTCATCTTGCTAAATCCTCGTGGCTTGAATGTGTTGTTGTGATGATTGATGTCACGCCCCAGTCCCAAAAATACGTAGGACTAGGACACGTAAGCATGCCAGCCGAATGGATATGGCGACTCCAATATATGGAAACCAAATCCACACGTATGCTGTAATATGAATATCAAATCCACAAGTGGTATAAAATGTAACACAAGTCACAGGGTATAATCTAAATCTCATCCACCAAATCATATAGAAATAAATAACCAGTATCTAAGAAACTAGATCTCAACAAGAAGTATCTAAAGATGATAGTTGGGTGGAAACAAATCCACTACCAACTCAAATGGAGAAGTAAATACAATATAAGTACAACTCACTCAAACAATATAAGTACCAGCTACCAATCACGGCTCGAAGAGAAGACATCCACGGAGCATCTATATCCTTCCAAATCTGTGCTCCTGCAAATACTCAAGAACAGGTACACCTGGCAGCGGACCAGGTCCTCAGAGGGACATAACAAGTATACTTAAACACATGCCAATAAAGTACTAAAATAAATATCCAATGGATCGCCTAACCATCTAAAGTGAATGCAGTTAAGAACAACTTTCCCCACAAGTGAGCTATCTGGCTGAAAACTGGGATTTGGCATAGTTCTCTTTTGGAGATCCAGGGGACTAAAAGGCACGTCGTCTTTTGAACGCCGGTGGCCCGCCTGATAGTACATAATATATAAGGGTCATCACCACCCGTATCTCCAGCGGAGAATCTGGACGTCACAGAAAAAAGTGCAAATGAGCTCAAATGCGGTACTTGTTGTTCTCCCCACCCCATGCTCTAAGTATGTCACATCCATGACACAATTTGGTCCATAGCCTATTCTTAGTACCCTAGCCCAATCCTGCAACCATACAAGGACAAGGATGGGACCACCGTACTACAATAGGCTATGTCCATGGACCTCTAATAACTGCCAAGTCTACTAGCATGCAAAGTTTCTAACAGGAGTTATTCCTAACACACGTCCCACACGTACCGATGATCAGTCAATACATGCGTCCGTGATCTATATGAGACTCACAACTCGTGTAAAAATATGTGTCCCGGCCAAATGAACCTAATGATACTATATGATAATGGGGTAGTCTCATGAACAGGGTCAATGCAATACATAAATAAAAACATATTGCGACGTCACCGTCGCGCACATTTTAAATAATAATTAAAATATATGAACTAAAGACAGAAAATAAAGATGCATGCAACATATGGAATATAAATAATAGTACAATGACAAGGTATACTTGCCTGGCAAGAAGCTGCAAAATGTCACGTCCAGATGTCCAATACACAGGACCAGAAGCTATGGCCTCAGAACAAATATCTCCGGATGCTGAAATAGATATCACCAACATTCCCAAAATAAGCAAAATAGCTAGAAAGCACTTCCCTTTCGTCCAATTTGGACACAGGGGCAAAACGGTAATTTTGGCCAAAAGTGGGGTCCACGTGTGGCCCACTTTGCACCGAAAAGCGTGCCGAGGGTAACAGTCTCTAAATGGGACAAACTATAGGTCAAACAACTCTAGATGTCAATACGAACCCAACGGTATGTCCAAATTTGGATTCCGATGAGCCGAACAAAATTTTGTCTAAAAAGTCAACTGTGGGGCCCGCCAATTGGCGATCTGGTCAACCATCTCAGAAATACGTGAAATTTGGGTCACAGGACCAGCGCGTTACCACGAGTCCAGTGGCGCAAGTTTTGTCGTAATCTGACAAGCGTGCACAAAATACGCACGAGTTCCACAAAAGTGGCGACACGAGATGTGTCCGCGGATACGGCCTGATTCCGGAATCAGTCCCCACGAATTTTCACGTGTCCCGTTATGCTGTGTGCACCATTTGGTACACTTGGCACACGGCGGGGCGGTCCCGTTTGGCGGGGCGCGCTCCGATCTCCAACTTTTGGAAAACCGGAAAAAGTGGGTGCGCGCAGTTTTGTGACGAATATAATTCTGTCCACAGCAACTAATAACACAAAGTTATAATACAGAAAATAAACTAGGTCATGTAATCTACAGGTATCAAAAGGAATCACCGAATTCGGGTCTCTGTGGTGGGAGATACGAACTCGGCAATATGGGTGGGCATTCTGGAATTCTGCGATTGCAGAATTCTGTCTGCTCGGCCAACTTGGACGCTATTTTTCACCCAGGGGCACACGTTTTCCGAGGTTGACTATAAAATAAATATTGGAGAGGGTTGAGGGAAGATCATACCTATGAAAACGGAACAGCGTTTGGTCGAGCGAGTCAACGGGAAATCACGCCGGAGCGAAGGTGCCTCGAGTGGGAGACTGCAGTTTGCGATATCGGCGTCGACGGGATGATTGGATGGCTTGGGGAGGCTTCTCTAGCTGTGGTGACGGCTCTAGATGGGAAGAGGAAGTCTGGAGTTTTAGGTTAGGGTTTTAGAGAGCTATCTATATATATATATATATATATCATATATATATTAAGAGAGAGAGAGAGGAAGTCTGGATCCGCGGGTCATGGGTTGGAGAGTAAGCCGCTGGATTTAATGGCTGAGTGGGCGGGTTTGCATGTTAAGCTGCTGTGGGAATTTGCAACTTAATTGGAATGGTAGCTAAGGGTTTCCTAAGGATTAGTATGATTACATATTATTATTATTATTATTACTATTTAGCATTATACTTAGTATTATTATTAATATACTTATTTAATTCTTTCTTTTCTTTTCTTTCTAAATATATATATACATATATATATATATTTGTATATACATATATATTATATATATACTCATAAGAAAATTTATATAATAGGGTATTGCACATCGTTAGGCTAGCAACAGCTCAAGGAGTCTCCTACATGGAATAAATTTCGAAAAATTCCTGATGGTCGCACAAGTCCTCTAAGTGTCCGAACACCTAACATAAAAATTATTAAAAATCTATTTATCCTATTTAGCTATAATTACTATAATTAAATTAATAATAAATAAAAAAAGGTATATACGATTTTCTAGGAAGGGGGTTTTACATTCTACCCAACTTATAAAAATTTCGTCCCCTAAATTAAAATTAAGCCACGATAGAATGCAATGATGGTATAAGATTTGCATTGTTTAAAATGCAAGGCTAGGTTTAAAGGGGTGGGCGATGTTGCACGTTGCACATTGCACATCCCGAAAAAAAAATCATGGAAAAATCCATATGAGCGAAGAATAGGTTTCTTCATGTGTCATGTCCAATGGTGTGGACACATAAATGCTCTTTTGCATAAAAGCGTCCAACAATTAGAAAATTGCACAAATATGAGAATTGGATGATGGGCATGTCTAGGATAAGGGTGTAGAACTTGTAGGAAGGCAGTGGCTAGTGTAGTGCTCCAATTATCGGAGCACGGTAAGGCGTGTCAAGTGATATAACTATTTTAAAATAAAATATCGTGTTCTATTTCTAAGTGGATTCGAGCTAGCCTCAGTCTCACTATCTAAGCCGAGTAGGTCAAATTTTTAGGTGAGAGGGTTTCACAATTCAGCCAACTTAAGACAATGTCGTCCTCAAAATTGAAATAAGGCGGAATCGGTTAATCCTTTATGTACAATAAGGCAAGTCAGTCGCAATCTTCTTGCGATAACTAAAATCCTAATCATATCCATTGCAATCACTTCTAGGTTAAGATGACCACTGCTCCAATCAAAATTTAACCTATGGTTATCTCTTCTCCCCTTGTTTCAAATTATCTACATCCACATAACATCTCCAAGATTTACATACTCATATAACTTTTACCTCACGATCTCTAACTATCATAATCTCCTTTAGAAGTGGTTTGAGTCCAATATATTCCCATTTTCACTTATAAAATTTTGTATGCCTCAACTCTTTAAATTCCATTCACATCCTTATTATTTCAAATAGGTCGTCCAACCAAAATTTTAATTCTTAATTCAATTCACCAAATTGAAAAATAATTTGAATGCAGTCCACCAATATTCAAGTCTGAAATTCTATATTTATCCTCTAAATTCAAATTGGTGATTCTACCTTCATTGTTCAAAAACTTAACTCATGCACTTAAGGTATAAATATTGGGTCCTCAATATCAATTCATTGATCCTCATCATCTTAGTCATCCTTCTAAATTTCTCAAAATTACAATGGCTTGAACCTCTCCCAATCTAGTCTTACTCGATCATAATCTAAAAGAAATTCCTCCCGAGTTGACAATGCACTACTACCCAACTTAGAATTTATCCACCTATCACCAAAGGCTATATACCTTAAGGAAAATATTCCTTAATTTATTTACTCATGTCGTTCAATCCTCGAAACTTCAACGCCGATCATATCACATATGATATGTCCTTAATTACAAAAGAATAATCCTCAAGCATGTGATCGGCCTACGGGGTATATCTAGTACTCTCTGTGTATCAAACTTTATACCCAGCACGAGGTTTCGTCTTTCCGAAATAGGGGAAGACGAAGATCAATAATAAAGAGTTCAAGGACAGCGTAATAGAATAGAAGTATTGGGATCAAGGCGTTTAAAGAATTCAATTGGGAATTGTCAAAGCAGTTGTGGATTAAAATCCTATTTTGGTAGTTCCTATTCACGTGCTCGTATTAGTACAGTCATGTAACCGATACGATATGTCAGACATGTCTAGGGCAAGTATATTCGTCTACTAATCACTACATATCTCAATCCACGTAAAGTAGCAATGCGAAGGGCGAACCAAGCGCACTAAGGCTAGCTAGACCTTAATACACTGGTTCTGAAATGTATTAGTGTAGTACTCCAATAATACATGTCATGAACAAGCTCGATAAAGAATAAGCTTACAAAACTAGGCTATAATAGCAGCATAAGTCAAGGTAGTACAAAGATTATAGATACGCTGGATTATGATGAGAGAAGTTACAAATAATTCAAGTTGCAAAAACAAAACAACATAAGCAACAATAACAAAAGACTCTACAATCTCTACAGTTATCATATTAATTCCTTGTCTAAGTCGATAGTCGACAAAGTAGGGGTATGAGCCTCTAAGTTCTATAGTCTGAATAAATACTATCATCTTATGTTAGCATATAATTAATGCCATTCAGTTACACTTCATCAATGGATTCACAAGGGCTATATGATACTAGGTGGTGAGGTATACTACCCAATTAAAAATAATTTAACTACTATTGTATTGTCTTAAGGATACCGTAAAAGCTCCTGTTAAGGTCTATGAGAAGAGGTCTTGGTAATTTATTGGGGTATCCTCTTCTATTACATAGGTCATGGTCATCTTACCTCTTAGTCATAGTGCTTATAGAACATATGTCAATCGTAGGGATAGAAGAGTTACTGGCCGTTAAGGGGGAAAGGGGTCTAACTTGTATCGAGGTGAGGGTACAAATTACACGATTTAAAAGCTAAGGGTTAACCATTGGTCACAATCTACAAAACAACTTAAACTTATCAAGTTCTAACTACCAAGCATAAAATTTCACACTCAAGGCTACAACTATAAGCCTAGCAAACTATGAGCCCTTAACAAAGAATAAAATTACTTGGCCTACTATCCGAAGTGTCAGATGGCACGAGTTGAAAGATGAAGAGAAGAAACGTAATTAGCCATTGCGAAATAGCGAGCGCTATGGTCGCAGGGAAACAATATATAAAATAAAGATAGAGGGCTCTAGATAGCATCATGATTTCTAAAGGGAAGTGGTACGCTAGCTACTATGTTTGAGGTATGATTAGGGAAATATTCTATGCATTGCTCTTGGCCTTCTAGGGTACTTGTCTACTAATAACAAGACAATGACATAAGTTTATAGTTCCAATATCATCTAACTATGAAGGTTAGGTTCAGTCCAAACATTAAGTTTTGTTTTCTATGGGTTACTCAATGCTAGGGGCAAACATTATGGTAACCTTCTAATTAACTCTAGTAGTGTCTATACTACTCTCAAGTCCTCATAATACATCCGGATAATGGTAAACCAATTATATGGATAAGGGATTCTAGGGTTCGCTAGATATTCTAAACTTAGTGGTGTATCTATAATCTCGTTGTATTCTAAATAGGTGTGCTACTCTAATTATCATCTAACAACATGAACTTCTATATTCTAGGAGAATGCTATACTTAAAGAACTATTAGGGAAGCACAGGAATCAAGCAGGATGCATTTGTTAAAAAAATAGAACAGAGAGGAGGAAGATAAATCATAGTCAATTATGGATGAGATCTTATACTCTAGTCCTAGGTGCAGGCTTGTTCGGTACAGTAACGTAACCGAGACAATATGCTCTTGACCTGCATGGGCCACCACAAAAACATGTCACGCCCCAGTCCCAAAAATACGTAGGACTAGGACACGTAAGCATGCCAGCCGAATGGATATGGCGACTCCAATATATGGAAACCAAATCCACACGTACGCTGTAATATGAATATCAAATCCACAAGTGGTATAAAATATAACACAAGTCACAGGGTATAATCTAAATCTCATCCACCAAATCATATAGAAATAAATAACCAGTATCTAAGAAACTAGATCTCAACAAGAAGTATCTAAAGATGATAGTTGGGTGGAAACAAATCCACTACCAACTCAAATGGAGAAGTAAATACAATATAAGTACAACTCACTCAAACAATATAAGTACCAGCTACCAATCACGGCTCGAAGAGAAGACATCCACGGAGCATCTATATCCTTCCAAATCTGTGCTCCTGCAAATACTCAAGAACAGGTACACCTGGAAGCGGACCAGGTCCTCAGAGGGACATAACAAGTATACTTAAACACATGCCAATAAAGTACTGAAATAAATATCCAATGGGTCGCCTAACCATCTAAAGTGAATGCAGTTAAGAACAACTTTCCCCACAAGTGAGCTATCTGGCTGAAAACTGGGATTTGGCATAGTTCTCTTTTGGAGATCCAGGAGCCTAAAAGGCATGTCGTTTTTTGAACGCCGGTGGCCCGCCTGATAGTACATAATATATAAGGGTCATCACCACCCGTATCTCCAGCGGAGAATCTGGGCGTCACAGAAAAAAGTGCAAAGGAGCTCAAATGCGGTACTTGTTGTTCTCCCCACCCCATGCTCTAAGTATGTCACATCCATGACACAATTTGGTCCATAGCCTATTCTTAGTACCCTAGCCCAATCCTGCAACCATACAAGGACAAGGATGGGACCACCGTACTACAATAGGCTATGTCCATGGACCTCTAATAACTGCCAAGTCTACTAGCATGCAAAGTTTCTAACAGCAGTTATTCCTAACGCACGTCCCACACGTACCGATGATCAGTCAATACATGCGTCCGTGATCTATATGAGACTCACAACTCGTGTAAAAATATGTGTCCCGGCCAAATGAACCTAATGATACTATATGATAATGGGGTAGTCTCATGAACAGGGTCAATGCAATACATAAATAAAAATATATTACAACGTCACCGTCGCGCACATTTTAAATAATAATTAAAATATATGAACTAAAGACAGAAAATAAAGATGCATGCAATATATGGAATATAAATAACAGTACAATGGCAAGGTATACTTGCCTGGCAAGAAGCTGTAAAATGTCACGTCCAGATGTCCAATACACAGGACCAGAAGCTATGGCCTCAGAACAAATGTCTCCGGATGCTGAAATAGATATCACCAACATTCCTAAAATAAGCAAAATATCTAGAAAGCACTTCCCTTTCGTCCAATTTGGACACAGGGGCAAAACGGTAATTTTGGCCAAAAGTGGGGTCCACGTGTGGCCCACTTTGCACCGAAAAGCGTGCCAAGGGTAACAGTCTCTAAATGGGACAAACTATAGGTCAAACAACTCTAGATGTCAATACGAACCCAACGGTATATCCAAATTTGGATTCCGATGAGCCGAACAAAATTTTGTCTAAAAAGTCAACTGTGGGGTCCGCCAATTGGCGATCTGGTCAACCATCTCAGAAATGCATGAAATTTGGGTCACAGGACCAGTGCGTTACCACGAGTCCAGTGGCGTAAGTTTCGTCGCAATCTGACAAGCGTGCACAAAATACGCGCGAGTTCCACAAAAGTGGCGACACGAGATGTGTCCGCGGATACGGCCTGATTCCGGCGCGCTCACGCGTCCGAATCAGTCCCTACGAATTTTCATGTGTCCCGTTATGCTGTGTGCACCATTTGGTACACTTGGCACACGGCGGGGCGGTCCCGTTTGGCGGGGCGTGCTCCGATCTCCAACTTTTGGAAAACCGGAAAAAGTGGGTGCGCGCAGTTTTGTGACGAATATAATTCTGTCCACAGCAACTAATAGCACAAAGTTATAATACAGAAAATAAACTAGGTCATGTAATCTACAGGTATCAAAAGGAATCACCGAATTCGGGTCTCTGTGGTGGGAGATACGAACTCGGCAATATGGGTGGGCATTCTGGAATTCTGCGATTGCAGAATTCTGTCTGCTCGGCCAACTTGGGCGCTGTTTTTCACCTAGGGGCACACGTTTTCTGAGGTTGACTATAAAACAAATATTGGAGAGGGTTGAGGGAAGATCATACCTATAAAAATGGAACAGCGTTTGGTCGAGCGATGTCAACGAAAAATTACACCGGAGCGAAGGTGCCTCGAGTGGGAGACTGCAGTTCGCGATGTCGGCGTCGACGGGATGATTGGATGGCTTGGGGAGGCTTCTCTGGCTGTGGTGACGGCTCTAGATGGGAAGAGGAAGTCTGAAGTTTTAGGTTAGGGTTTTAGAGAGCTATCTATATATATATATATATCATATATATTAAGAGAGAGAGAGAGGAAGTCTGGATCCGCGGGTCATGGGTTGGAGAGTAAGCCGCTGGATTTAATGGCTGAGTGGGCGGGTTTGCATGTTAAGCTGCTGTGGGAATTTGCAACTGAATAGGAATGGTAGCTAAGGGATTCCTAAGGATTAGTATGATTATATATTATTATTATTATTACTATTTAGCATTATACTTAGTATTATTATTAATATACTTATTTAATTCTTTCTTTTCTTTTCTTTATAAATATATATATACATATATATATATATATATTTGTATATACATATATATTATATATATACTCATAAGAAAATTTATATAATAGGGTATTGCACATCGTTAGGCTAGCAACAGCTCAAGGAGTCTCCTACATGGAATAAATTTCGAAAAATTCCTGATTGTCGCACAAGTCCTCTAAGTGCCCGAACACCTAACATAAAAATTATTAAAAATCTATTTCTCCTATTTAGCTATAATTACTATAATTAAATTAATAATAAATAAAAAAAGGTATATACGATTTTCTAGGAAGGGGGTTTTACAATTGACCTTCATCCACTAGTATCACTTCATCTTCGTTGATTACCAAAACACCTTGTGGTGTTCCTGGATGAGTCTCTTCGCCGGCTTGTGGATCCATAATTCTGCGACCAAAATAAACTATAAGAAGCGCACAGGAATCAAGGCAGGATGCAAGTCAAGGAATTAATTTGAATCCGATATAGATGTCAAGAACGTTTCAAGCAAGTGGATGAGATCCTAAAAACTTGTCCTATTTTTATTGCAGGCCTGTTCGGTCCCTAAGTTAAAACCGAACAATTTAGTCGTTGACCTGTATGGGCCACCATAAAAACCATGTCACGCCCCAGTCCCAAAATAGCTAGGGACTGGACGCGTGATAATGGCCAGCAGCACGCACCGATGGACAAACCCAATTTAATGGATCCATCGGGGCATACTTAAGCTGTATTACAATAGTCAGGGTTTACTATTCTCATCCACAGATTAAACACAGCAATGTTAATAAAAAGTATTAAACAACATTCAGTCACAAGTAAATAAAATCGGAGAATAACCCGATATTAAGTTTGTTATAAATGTTCTCTTAAACAGGAAATAAAGAGTTTAATTGCCATAAAAACTGAGCATGGAAGAAGCAGATGTTCAGGAGAAGTCCTCAGCGATCACCTCGTCCTCAGGTTCTGGTACTGCTCCGAGAAGTGCTCCTGTTCCGTACACCTCAGGGTAGATCTCGTCTAATAACCCTGGGGACATAATCCGGATCCAGGTCCTCAGGGGACATAGCAAGGTACAGATAAAACAAGCCAAAAATAATGCAGTGCAGAAATAAAGGAAATAATAGGGTAAATAAATAAACCAACTAAGTGATATACAAGTGAGAGTTTTAGTCATACTCAGGCTGAGACTACTACAGGATCAGTGTCGGTTAAACCCATAGCAGTATTCTCGATGGGCCAGAACTTGCGCCATAGCTCTGTATCAAAGACTAAGACACCTCCAGATGATAATAATTATAATATAATCAGTCTTGATATGGTAATACTCTCCCCACCCAATGTAATCTCACGTCAAAGTTCATGATGTACATGTTACGCAAGATCAAAACTAATGCAATAAGTCAAGATAAAATCTAAGCATGTAAAGATGTCATAAACCTGTATCCTATACAGAATTACCTTGAATATTTCAGGAAGATTCTGTCTCATGATTCGTGTCAGGTGTCCTGGGTATAATGTACTTGATATGGCAAGTACGAGAATGTAAATGTCACGATATCCATCTCTAGTTGACCTTACACAACCCCACGTATGGTGTTGGCACCCGACTATTAATCGGAAGCTAAGTAAGTCATACGGCCCTAAGGTTGAGCATGTACAAAATCACAGGAATAAACCAAGATAACAAAATGAATCAATATACTACAATTATGGCAAGGTACACTTGCCTGGGTTTTCGGCTCCAATTGTAGCTCTGGCTTCAGCAGGATTTGCAGGCAGTACTCCGGTTGCTGAAATAGACATCACCATCAGATCCAAAAAATATTAATCAGCTAGAAACGCCTGTTCTTGAGTCCAATTTGGACACAGAGGCGAAAATGACATTTTCAGGTCAAGGCGGGGTCCACATGTGGGCCACTTTGCACCGAAAAACGTGTCAGTGTCAAAGGTATCCAAAATCGTCTAACTTAGTGTCAACAAGTCAGGAACGATGATACGAACCCAACGGAACTTCCAGAATTGGATTCTGATGAGCCGATCACAAAATCGTCCGTTAAGTGGAACCTGCGGGGCCCACGACACGCGATTTTGTCAACGTTCTCAGAATCAAACCAAACTTGGATCACAGGACCAGCGTATTACTACGAGTCCGATGGTGCAAGTTTCGTCTTGATCCGACGTATGTACACTAAGTTACAGCGAGATCTAGAAAAGACGGATACGGGACGTTGTCGGCGGATACGCGTTGATTCCGGTGTGCACGCACATCCGAATCAACTTCTGTGAAATCCCGCACGTCCGTATCGACGACGTGCACGTATCTGTGAAAATCGCACGCGATCAAGTCGGCTCGTTTGGCGGGGCGTACTCGGTTCCGGGGTAAAATAGGGCGTTGGTTTTCCTGTTTTTGGATCGCGGTTCACGATCGCCACAGGACGCGATGCACCGAGCGGGTTGCACGGGCACCGAGAGGGTCACGCAGCCTACTCGTCATAACTAACGGAATTGAAAATGGGGCAGCAAGGAGAGAGATATGAGTACCTGAACAGGGCTCCGGGAAATCGAATTCTTCGTGTCCGCGTCGCGTCCGAGTCGTGTCTAGGGTTAGGGTTGTGTCTTGTCAGAGGCGACTGTGTCCGTGTCCGCCCTAGGGTTGGGGTTGTGTCCGGTCTGAGCTCGCCGGAGGATGGGGGTGCCGGAGGGAGGACGGGCAGCGAAGGAGGCGGTCGAGGCGCGGGTGGAGGCGGCGCCGGAGTCGAGTTCGGGGCGGCCGAGCGGAGGGGATGGGGGCTCGGGGTCACTTCTACTGCGGCTGACTGCGGGGTGCTGGGGAGAGGAGGTGGCCGGAGTCGGGCGGTGCGGGGTTCTGCGGAGGACGGCGGGGTCGAGGGCGGCTGGAGTCGGGCGGAGAGCCGGCGGCGGAGGAGGGGAAAAATAGGGTCGGCTAGGGCTTATATAGGCGGAGATGGGAGAGGGAACGGCGGCTGTTGCGGCCGGCGGAGGCGAGCGGGCTGCGGTTGCGGGGAGGCCAAGCGGCGGTGGCGACGGCGTTACACGGCGGCGGGGAGGTGAGGGGTCGGGCGGCTGAGCGTTTGGGAGAGAAAGTGTTAATGGGTCGGGTTCGACGGGTCGGGTCGGGTCTGATTCTGGATCCGGCCCGATCCAATAATAGAATACGGGTCGGGTCCAAGCGGGTCGGGTCTGGGTATTGGGCCCGGATCCGACCCAATAAGGATTTGGGTTTAATTAAACCGGTTTGGTTCAGCTATTGGTTTGGTTTGGTTTATTTAAAATAAACCCGGTTTATTTGGTTTATTTAAATAATTAGTTTTTAGGGCTTTAAAAATACTTCCGGGGTCCAATAAATTCCCGAAAAATTATCCTATGTCTAGTTTATCATTTTACACCATAAGATATTATTTTCATAATATTTTACTATTATTTAATATCAATAAAAAATCATTTAATAATTAAAACACCTTAGTTTAATTACAGAAAATTTCGAAAAAATTCCAGAAAATTGTGAAAAATTCTAAATTAAAATTTCTTGAAAATCAGGGGGTTTACAATGTACCCCCCTTAAGAGGATTGCGTCCTCGCAATCTAAGAATAACCGGTCAACATAGATGACACGGTTGCAAACATTGTTCGAAGCACATCAAAATCAAGGAGAATCAAGGTTGAGAGTAACACCTAGGAAAAATTATTTCCCTAAGCCTTAAAAGTTATGAAATTTTCCGAATGAAGGAAATCTAAAAAATTACAGTTTTAGAAAACCAGTTTTATCCT
Organism: Iris macrosiphon; assembly: GCA_036927795.1. NCBI lineage: Eukaryota > Viridiplantae > Streptophyta > Magnoliopsida > Asparagales > Iridaceae > Iris > Iris macrosiphon. The sequence goes on along the minus strand of JAYESA010000007.1, from coordinate 22,478,779 downwards.
TTAAAAACTTATCAGTTTAACATTTATAAAATATTCTAAATTATTGGCAAGTTCAAAATAAATTACTAGGTTAACACTAGGTTATCTATTATTAACAAGTTAAAACTATCAGGTTAAGTCTAGGGTCACGAACCAACGGCACGAACTAAAAAAATACTAGAAACAGAACTACCAAAAACATACGCGCATTAGCTACGCCATGATTCTGCGCGTCTCCTACAGTCATCGCGAAAGCTTGGCCGCGTCCTTGCAGTCGATTCCTCTGCTGCTGCTGGACCTGCTGGAAGAGTACGACCTGGGGTATCAAAGGTGGCCTCGGCTGGTTCCCTCCTGGAGCTGGTGATATGACTCCTTCCACTTCCGTTTGTGGTGCTCCCAAAGCTGGACAGGCTGGCCTCGGTACTGGTAAAGCTTGTTGGTTATCCGTTGGTGCTCCTCTACGCTCAGGGCATCCCTTCAATGAATGCTGACTGGATCCGCAAGCTAAACATAGTCCTCTTTTGCGTCTGCACTCGTTCTCATGATGGCCTCTCTTGCGACAAAATTGACAGATAGGTAGGAATAAGGCTCTTGGTGCTGCTTCCTGTGGTGGATTCATCTGAGGTCGCTTTGCAGCTCTTTCCTACTGTGCTTGGTCTGGTGCATGCGGCCGCTTCTGGCTGGACTCTATCCTGGTGATGCACTCCATGGGTCGTGCTGCAGCAAGAACGTCCTCGTCTAAGGTAGTTGCATTTGATCTGATTAACTTCCTTAGCTCAGAGCTAAATCTGTCGATGAACTTCTCCGCTTGGTTTTGCTGAGCTTCTTGATGAACCTTCTGATGAGCTTGCATCATCGTGTAGAACATTCGAAACATCTGTTGCACGTCCATAGCTTGCCCTTGTGAGACGGTAGGCAGCGGTGGAGCAAACTGCGTTGATAGTGGAACGTCATCTTGCTGGATCCTCGTGGCTTGAATGTGTTGTTGTGATGATTGACCTTCATCCACTAGTATCACTTCATCTTCGTTGATTACCACAACACCTTATGGTGTTTCTGGATGAGTCTCTTCGCCGGCTTGTGGATCCATAATTCTGCGACCAAAATAAACTATAAGAAGCGCACAGGAATCAAGGCAGGATGCAAGTCAAGGAATTAATTCGAATCCGATATAGATGTCAAGAACGTTTCAAGCAAGTGGATGAGATCCTAAAAACTTATCCTATTTTTATTGCAGGCCTATTCGGTCCCTAAGTTGAAACCGAAAAATTTAGTCGTTGACCTGCATGGGCCACCACAAAAACCATGTCACGCCCCAGTCCCAAAATAGCTAGGGACTGGACGCGTGATAATGGCCAGCAGCACGCACCGATGGACAAATCCAATTTAATGGATCCATCGGGGCATACTTAAGCTGTATTACAATAGTCAGGGTTTACTATTCTCATCCACAGATTAAACACAGTAATGTCAATAAAAAGTATTAAACAACATTCAGTCACAAGTAAATAAAATCGGAGAACAACCCGATATTAAGTCTGTTACAAATGTTCTCTTAAACAGGAAATAAAGAGTTTAATTGCCATAAAAACTGAGTATGGAAGAAGCAGATGTTCAGGAGAAGTCCTCAGCGATCACCTCGTCCTCAGGTTCTGGTACTGCTCCGAGAAGTGCTCATGTTCCGTACACCTCAGGGTAGATCTCGTCTACTAACCCTGGGGACATAATCCGGATCCAGGTCCTCAGGGGACATAGCAAGGTACAGATAAAACAAGCCAAAAATAATGCAGTGCAGAAATAAAGGAAATAATAGGGTAAATAAATAAACCAGCTAAGTGATATGCAAGTGAGAGTTTTAGTCATACTCAGGCTGAGACTACTACAGGATCAGTGTCGGTTAAACCCATAGCAGTATTCTCGAAGGGCCAGAACTTGCGCCATAGCTCTGTATCAGAGACTAAGACACCTCCAGATGACAATAATTATAATATAATCAGCCTTGATATGGTAATACTCTCCCCACCCAATGTAATCTCACGTCACAGTTCACGATGTACATGTTACGCAAGATCAAAACTAATGCAATAAGTCAGGATAAAATCTAAGCATGTAAAGATGTCATAAACCTGTATCCTATACAGAATCACCTTGAATATTTCAGGAAGATTCTGTCTCATGATTCGTGTCAGGTGTCCTGGGTATAATGTACTTGATATGGCAAGTACGAGAATGTAAATGTCACGATATCCATCTCTAGTTGACCTTACACAACCCCACGTATGGTGTTGGCACCCGACTATTAATCGAAAGCTAAGTAAGTCATACGGCCCTAAGGTTGAGCATGTACAACAATCACATGAATAAACCAAGATAACAAAATGAATCAATATACTGCAATTATGGCAAGGTACACTTGCCTGGGTTTTCGGCTCCAATTGTAGCTCTGGCTTCAGCAGGATTTGTAGGCAGTACTCCGGTTGCTGAAATAGACATCACCATCAGATCCAAAAAATATTAATCAGCTAGAAACTCTTGTCCTTGAGTCCAATTTGGACACAGAGGCAAAAATGATATTTTCAGGTCAAGGCGGGGTCCACATGTGGGCCGCTTTGCACCGAAAAATGTGTCAGGGTCAAAGGTATCCAAAATCGTCCAACTTAGTGTCAACAAGTCAGGAACGATGATACGAACCCAACGGAACTTCCATAATTGGATTCCGATGAGCCGACACAAAATCGTCCGTCAAGTGGAACCTGCGGGGCCCACGACACGCGATTTTGTCAACGTTCTCAGAATCAAACCAAACTTGGCTCACAGGACCAGCGTATTGCTACGAGTCCGATGGCGCAAGTTTCGTCTCGATCCAACGTGTGTACACTAAGTTACAACAAGATCTAGAAAAGACGGATACGGGGCGTTGTCGGCGGATACGCGTTGATTTCGGTGTGCACGCACATCCGAATCAACTTCTGCAAAATTTCGCACGTCTGTATCGACGGCGCGCACGTATCTGTGAAGACCGCACACGACCATGTCGTCCCGTTTGGCGGGGCATACTCGGTTCTGGGGTGAAACAGGGCGTTGGTTTTTCTGTTTTTGGATCGCGGTTCGCGATCGCCACAGGACGCGATGCACCGAGCGGGTTGCACGGGCACCGAGAGGGTCATGCAGCCTACGCGTCACAACTGACGGAATTGAAAATGGGGCAGCGAGGAGAGAGATATAAGTACCTGAACAGGGCTCCGGGAAATCGAATTCTTCGTGTCCGCGTCGCGTCCGAGTCGTGTCTAGGGTTAGGGTTGTGTCTGGTCAGAGGCGGCTGTGTCCGTGTCCGCCCTAGGGTTGGGATTGTGTCCGGTCTGAGCTCGCCGGGGGCTGGGGGTGCCGGAGGGAGGCCGGGCAGCGAAGGAGGCGGTCGAGGCGCGGGTGGAGGCGGCGCCGGAGTCGAGTTCGGGGCGGCCGAGCGGAGGGGATGGGGGCTCGGGGTCGCTTCTGCTGCGGCTGACTGCGGGGTGCTGGAGAGAGGAGGTGGCCGGCGTCGGGCGGTGCAGGGTTCTGCGGAGGACTGCGGGGTCGAGGGCGGCTGGAGTCGGGCGGAGAGCCGGAGGCGGAGGAGGGGAAAAATGGGGTCGGCTAGGGCTTATATAGGCGGAGATAGGAGAGGGAACGGCGGCGGTTGCGGCCGGCGGAGGCGAGCGGGCGGCGGTTGCGGGAAACGGCGGCGGGGAGGTGAGGGGTCGGGGGCGGCGGCGGCGGCGTTACACGGCGGCGGGGAGGTGAGGGGTCGGGCGGCTGAGCGTTTGGGAGAGAAAGTGTTAACGGGTCGGGTTCGACGGGTCGGGTCGGGTCTGATTATGGATCCGACCCGATCCAATAATAGAATACGGGTCGGGTCCAAGCGGGTCGGGTCTGGGTATTGGGCCCGGATCCGACCCAATAAGGATTTGGGTTTAATTAAACCGGTTTGGTTCAGCTATTGGTTTGGTTTGGTTTATTTAAAATAAACCCGGTTTATTTGGTTTATTTAAATAATTAGTTTTTAGGGCTTTAAAAATACTTTCGGGGTCCAATAAATTCTCGGAAAATTATTCTATGTCTAGTTTATCATTTTACACCATAAGATATTATTTTCATAATATTTTACTATTATTTAATATCAATAAAAAATCATTTAATAATTAAAACACCTTAGTTTAATTACAGAAAATTCCGGAAAAATTCTAGAAAATTATAAAAAATTCTAAATTAAAATTTCTTGAAAATCAGGGGGTTTACAACTATACTAAAAACTAAATGAAAGAAGAGATCAAATTCTAATATAAGATAAATGTCAATAAAGAAAATAACAACTAGATTATCCATTAGCTGCGATGAATTAAAGGTACTCTGAAGGTAAGACCTCTCCAGTTTGGTATGAAGCATCAGGTCCGGGTCCGTACTCCTGTGGATAATCCTGCCCGTCTATACTTGGAAAGGGACCAGGTCCTCAGAGGAACGTAACAAGATACATAGAAGCATGCCAATAAAGTACTGAAAATAAACATCCAATTGGTCGCCTAACCATCTATGTGAATGCACTTTGAGAACAACTTTCCAACACGTGGGCTATCTGGCCAAAATGGGATTGGCATGATTCTCTCGGAGATTCAGAGGCCTAAAAAATATGACATCTTTTGAACGTCAGAGGCCGCCTGATAATAATAATATTTATAGTGGTCATCATGACCGCGCATCTCCGGCGGAGCGTACGGGTTACTCAAAAAAGTACAAAGGAGCCCAAACGCCTTACTTGTTGTCCTCCCCACCCTATGCTCTAAGCATGTCATATCCATGACACGATAATACCTCTAATAACTGCCAAGGCTTATAATAATGCAAATTCTATCAGCAGTTATCCCTATCCGTCGCACGTCCCATAAGTACTAGTGGCCAGCAGAGTACGAAGGTCCGTGTCCTACATGAGACTTACACTCATGTAACAACTATGTCATGGATAATAAAACATAAGAATGCCTCATGATATTGGGAAGGTCTCATAAAACTAGGTCAACATGCATATATATAATAAAAGCAGAATACGACGCCACCGTCGTTGCACCCAAGTTATTCTTGGACGCGCAGTTTATATAATAGTTAAAATATATGAACTAAATAACATAAATAAAATACATGCACCATATAGAATATAAATCACAGTATAATGGTAAGGTATACTTGTCTGACAAGCAATCTGCGTAGTGTAAGCGTCCATACGTCAAGTACACAGGATCAGAAACTATGGCCTCTGAATAAACGTCTCCGAATGCTGAAATAAACATCACCAATGCTCCCAAAATTAGCGAGATAGCTAGAAAACACTACACTTTTTTATCCAATTTGGACACAGAGGCAAAACGATAATTTCGGGTTAAAACGGGGTCCACATATGGGCCACTTTACACCGAAATACTTGCCAGGGATAAAGGTCTCTAAATAGAACAAATTATAGGTCAAACAAATTTTAAACATCAATATAAACTCAACGGTTTATCCAATTTTGGATTCCGGTGAGTCGATCACAATTTTGCCCTTAAAGTCAACCGTGAGGCCCACAAATTGGCGACTTGGTCAACTATCTCAGAATTACGTGAAACTTGGGTCACATGACCAGTGTGATACCATGAATCCAATGACGTAAGTTTCGTCATATTCCGATGAGCGTACACAAAATGGTGTGATATTTTACAAAAGTTACGATACGAAGATTTTTACGGATACGGGTTGATTTCGACACGCACACACGTCCAAATCAGTTTTCGGGAAAGCCTACACGTCAGGACATACCATACGCGCCTTTCGGTACAATTGGTACATGACAGGGCGGTCCCGTTTGGCGGGGCGCATCCCGTATCACAAATTTCAGTTTTAAAAAGTTAAGTTTTTCTCAAATTTTAACCTAATTTATCTCTGAATTTAACACAAAATAAAATAAACTAATTAACATGGAATAATCTCGGTTATATAGACTTCACATAGCAAAAAGTAGATTTCAATTTGGAGGTCTATGGTGGAAGATATCAGTCTCTAAACATAGGTCATTGAAACAGTTCATAACAGTTTAAAGATATAGTTTTTTTCTTAACTTGGCTTCGATTTCTACCTAGTGTTTAACGCTGTTCGATGGAAACTAATTAACAGGATTTAGAAAGGGATAGGTTGTGGTCATACCGGTGAAGACGGATCCAAAAATAATCTAGAGATGGGACAAAAAATGGCACGTAAAGCAGGGGTCGTCGCTTTCTGTTTCTGCTACGGTTGTCGTTGCGATCGCGCTACGTGGCCGGCCGGCGGGTCGACGGTGCTTGCGCGGTGGTGCAGAAGTCGGGGTCGTCGCATTGGGGTGGAGAAGTCAGCGGCTAGGGTTAGGGTTTAGAGTATAGGATATATATGCATATATATAAGAAGCAGGTGAGGGGACCTTGCTACGGGGCTGCTGAAGTTGCGGGCGGGTTAGCTGTTGCTCGTGCGAATTAGAGGGTTAGGCTTAGGAATTTAAGTTTTAAGGTTTTAGTTAATAATTTTTCTTCTTCTTTTATTTAATACTATATATTTATATATATATATTTATGTATATATGGTATAAAAATTTCCAGAAAAATATTTGTACATTCTAAAATCCATCACCCTTCTACCTGGATTCCGAAAATAAAATAAGATAAAAATAATAGTTTTTGTTCAAATTTTTAAATGAGTATTAACTAGGTAATTAAATCAATAAAATTTATTTTTCAAATTTAACTAAGAAATAGTATAATTAAATTCAGTGCTTAATTAAATAAATATAATATTTAAAATTAGAGGATTTTACACCAGGACACGATCATGAGATCTGGGGACAGTAATCTGTTTTTCTCTTTTCTCTCTCTCGCTCTCTGTTTGGAATGAAAAAAATCGTACTGAGACGAAAAAGAAAAGAAAACAACCAGAACCTAAATTCCTCCAAAAACTCCTCCGTCCAATCTCTCTTCTTCGGGTAAGGCTGTGATCGTTCGTTGGATTCGCCACCGGATGCACGGTCTAGTGGATCGAAGAGATTCGTTGTATCTCTAGGATAGATTGTCTAAAACCTGCTGCACTGTTCGTGGGAGCAAAATTCTATTCTAAGAACAGCGTCTAACGTGTCTCGAATTCTTTACATATTTTCTGTTTTTAATTTTACATCTTTTAATTTGTATTTTTTTAAATTTTTTCTAGCATTAACAATGTACCTCCTTTATCCACTTGCTGGTGGTGGGATTAATAGACAGGTGCCATTAATAGACGAATTCTTTTGACTTTTCTCCCACATACTAATCAGTTGATGCACCTCACTGACAGTATTCATGTTGACGATTCCTCATAGATTTTTTTTTATATTATTTGTTGTGGTTGGCTTCTGTTAAGAATGAATCAAATTGATAACGAGATTGGTGAGGCCAATTTTGTAGCAGATCTTCAATGTAGGCGGACCGGTCCCTCGTGGAAAGAAATTATGCCTCCGAAAATGATACGTTGTCCGTAAGCGTGTTGGTCCGTCTACCATGTGGCCGAATCCTATTGGCCCCTCAAGTCGTTTGGATCTACCACCGATTGATCTGTCAATGGAACAATGATACGTGATAGACGAGCTAGTCCGCGGACGGACTACGTAGCAAGGCGGTTTTGAATTAGGTAACTGGAGCATCCTTTTATTTTTTTGTGGTCTTGATGACCATTTCCACCTGCATTTACAAGAATGAAGAAGTTTCAATGCTTGGATTTATAACGATCAGGACACTACAACAACTGAACGCGTCATATTAAGCTTATCGAAAAATTAATACTGACTTGCTTGCTAGCTAGCCCTATAAATGCGCAAATTTGAAGTCCATGTCAAACTGGATAATATCTATCGGTTAAACATCTCCAAACTACTAACCTCTTTCATGTTGACTTATGATCATGACGTGATGGTGCTTCTAATGGATTATCAAGACATGGACAATATAGACGAGATACGTTTCGAAGCATTAGATTGAATAAAAGTCCAAGAAACAGGTGTTTGCACAATTATCACATACATACATGTTGGTTCATGGAAAGAAAAGAAAAAGAATTTTTTTTTTTTTTCTTTTTAAAAAAAATAATGGTTATTTCCATAAAATAAATTCCGATGTTTGGACTGATAAGTAAAATTGGGAGAAAAAATTGGGTTTTTTTTGAAAATCAAGCTCCTTTGATTTCGAAACATAGAATTGAAATAAGTTTTCTTTATTAAAAATTCTGATTATGCGGCCATAAAGTAGAGTTTTCTTAAAGACAAAAGCGAACAAATTTCGATGAAAACTTCAAGAAAAGAGCGACTAATGACAAATACTTAAAAAAGAGATCTGTCTTATGTTTGGGAAAGAATTGTTACAAGTAATAACTTTCTTTGTTATCTGAAGGCATCAACAGGAAGGATGAAGAGGTACCCTACGAGGATAAGGGTCACCCTGAGGAAGGCCTTCTCATTTACAGAACTAGCTACCAGCTAATGAAGAAGTTGACTTCAAAAAGAAACACAAATTGAAGTCGTAGCCGACAACTAAGCCCCATGTTACACAATAGGTTGTACCATTAATCAGATTCCACACGATGATCCCAACAAATGGAATGTACGTCAACAAATATACGAATGTTAGACTCTCGACCTGGCCTATATATAAAGCTAGCTTGTATTCCTTGTTACTCACACTTCGAGTTTCAATGGAACTCTTGCGTTCTAATCTCCATGGAGCTGCCGCTGTTAAATTTATATTTCTCCTCCCTCTGCTGCTGCTGTTTTTGGCATTCTTTTTTCCTCTCGCAGCAATGTCAAAAGCGGCAGTGCGCAGTAACTACACAGACCTGGATTCACTACTAGCTTTCAAATCTCTTGTTGTCGATGAACACGGCATTTTGGGCGCCAATTGGACCGCCAGTGCCTCCTTCTGCAGTTGGATCGGCCTCAGCTGCAGTCGCAGGCACCGGCAACGGGTAGTCGGTATCGACCTGACCGGCTTCTCCCTCCAGGGCACCATCTCACCGCATCTTGCCAATCTCTCCTTCCTTTCTTATCTCGACCTCAGCAATAACTCTCTCACCGGCTCAATCCCCCCGGGTATCGGTCGACTCCCTCGACTTACCAATCTCTACCTCCACAACAACTCCCTGTCCGGCCAAATCCCTTTCAGCATCTTCAACATGACGTCGCTGACCCATCTCTACTTGATGTACAATGAGCTGGAGGGGCCTCTCCCTTCGAAAGATGACCAGTTCAATCTCCCCCGCCTCCGGTTCATCTCAGTTGGCAAGAACTACAAGTTGCGTGGACCGATCCCAACAGGCTTTACGCGGTGCCCCAATCTTCAGGGACTGTGGCTGTCTTTCAATGAGTTCACAGGAAAAATTCCGGTAGAGCTGGGAAACATAACTACTCTGACCAGGCTTGTTCTTGGATCCAACCAACTCACCGGGACGATCCCGGCTTCACTAGGCAACCTCACCCGAATGAAAGAGCTCACCATGAGCTTTAATATCAATTTGGAAGGAGCAATCCCAGAGGAGCTGGGGAATCTGTTGGATCTCCAGATTCTAAATCTTGCTGGCAACAGTCTAACAGGTTCGATACCGATGGCTCTCTTGAATGCTTCTAAGCTCCTCCTTTTCCAGCTGTCCGACAACAACCTTACAGGATCTGTGCCCTCAACCATTGGAAACTCCTATCCTCTACTCTACTGGCTCGGTCTGGAGAGCAATCAACTGACTGGAGGTCTCGACTTCATCACATCTCTTTCAAACTGCAGGGACTTGAAGTACATTGAGGTGGCCGCTAACGAGTTTGGAGGCTTTCTTCCAGATTCTGTAGGAAATCTCTCGTCCCGTACTCTCGAGAGGTTCGATGCAGGTGGGAGCCTCATACAAGCAAAAATTCCTTCTGGGTTTGGTAATTTGAGTAGCCTTTTGGTCCTTGGTCTTGAAGACAATGAGCTTACCGGACCACTTCCATCTACAATTACAAGAATGAAGAACCTTCAGTCATTGGCTCTTCCGGACAATAGAATAAGTGGATCCATTCCATCTGAGATCGGTCTAATGACGAGCTTGAATACCTTGAATCTTGGCAACAACGCACTCTCGGGACCAATACCTCGTTCCCTAGGCAATATCAACACACTGCAACACTTGAAACTATCTAGAAATGGACTTTTCTTAGAAGTTCCTACTAGCTTATGGAGCTTAAGTGGTCTCATCGAGTTAAGCTTATCACAAAATCTTCTCAATGGCTCGCTTCCTCTAGAAATTCTCGGTTTGAAGTCCTTAGACAAATTAGATATATCGAACAATCGGCTATCGGGTAACATCTCCAATGCTCTAGGAAATCTCCAAATGCTTACTATGCTCGATATTTCTAGTAACTCTTTCCACGGCCAGATTCCACAATCATTTAGTAGACTAATCGTAATTAAGTACTTGAACCTGTCACACAATTTTCTCTCGGGGCTCATACCCAAGTCCTTAATCAACCTCACTCAACTTTTTAGTTTAGACCTCTCTTTCAACACATTAGAAGGGCAAATTCCTTTGGATGGAGTCTTCTCAAACATTAGCATCCTAATTATGAAGGGTAATTCAGCACTCTGCGGTGCTCCTCGACTAGGATTTCCTCCTTGCCCTGCCTCTACTTCCAAGAAAAATATCCATCTTCTTAAGTATGTCCTTCCTCCTATTATTCTCTTTATCATCCTTCTTTCTTGTCTCTATATAATTATGCAAATGGCACGTCGAAGAAACAAAGCCAACCCTATAGCGACTGACACATCTTTGAATGACCATGGATTGATTTCATACCATGAGCTGGTTCGAGCCACCAACAAATTCAGCGAGGCAAATTTACTTGGGAAGGGGAGTACGAGCTCCGTGTTTGAAGCATGTTTAGACGATGGACTACTCGTCGCAGTGAAGGTTCTGAATTTAGAAGTTCAAGGGTATTTGAGAAACTTCGATACAGAATGTAGAGCTTTGAGCATGCTACGACACCGAAATCTTGTGAAAGTAATTAGCACATGCTCAAACATGGATTTCAAGGCCTTGGTCCTCCAATACATGTCAAATGGAAGCCTTGAGAGGTGGTTGCACTCTCACAATAACCACTTGAATCTGCACCAGAGACTCAATATAATGGAGGACGTGTCCGTTGCTATAGAATATCTCCATCACCACCATCCCCATGTTGTGGTGCACTCTGATATAAAACCAAGCAATATTTTGTTGGATGAGAACATGGTTGGGCATGTTGGTGACTTCGGCATTGCCAAATTGTTCCTGGATGAAAGCACGTCTGTAATGTCAACAAGCGCACCGGGTACCATTGGCTATATGGCTCCAGGTAATATATATTAGGACTCATTTTCGTTATAAGCTTAGTATTTTATATTGTACCAAGATTAAAATTAATAGTTACTAATTCATATTTTTTTTAATTGTTACTAATTCATACATATGATCTTCTTTTGTGTCTACAATTTTGGAATAGAATATGGATTTGCGGGAAAAGTCTCGAGAAAGGGTGATGTGTACAGCTTTGGGATCTTACTGTTAGAGACTTTTACAAGTAGAAGGCCTTGTGATTCAATGTTTGGCGGAGGCTTAAGTTTGAGACAGTGGGTTAGTAATGCATATCCAGCTACAGTTTTAGAGATTGTGGATTGCACTCTCTTAAGAGAAGATTATATTCTCGAATCAACTGTTCATCGATGCTTGTTGTCGATAGTAGAATTGGGATTATTGTGCTCAAGTGATCTGCCGAAAGATAGGTTTCCCATGACTGAAGTTGTCCCAGCAATTCAGAACATAAAGAAGTGCTTATCAAACGCTACTGCTCGATGCAAAAGCTGAACTCTATTTTTGCCTCCGTTGGCAGGACACTATCATATCATCTTTTGTTTTCTTACCGTCAATTTAAGATTAATTGTTGCTTTTATATATTGTCGGCCATGGGTAAGAATCATTAATTGCACAAGTGATGTTTATATATGTTTATGTTTGTATTGTGAATTGTTAAAAGGGCTATTTGTTATTATCCTCTCTTAGATTAGGTATATTGATATTATCCCCTGTTAAATTAAAAGTTGAGAATACCCCCCTGAAAGTGTCGTTAAAAACTTGAAAGTGTCGTTAATGAATTTTGAAAGAGTCATTAAATAGTTTTTAATGACACTTTCAGGGGGATATTCTCAACTTTTAATCTAGCAAGGAGGTAATATCAATATACCTTATCTAAGAGGAGGGTAATATCAAATAGCCCTTGTTAAATAGAACCTAGAGCAAGAAGGAATACCTTTTAATAATAATCGTATGTCTTTACATGATTACTTTGTTAGTTTAGGTGAGTTGGGTTGATGCCACTTGTAAAACCCATAATTCTAAAAACAGTATTAATTATTTAATTGATTTATAATAATTATTAGCTAATTAGAAGAAATAAAATTTATTGGATTTTTTTTCTAGGTGATTGTACATTTAGAGATTTTATGGAGCAACCGTAATTTTACCTTAATTATTTACATGTAGGAGACCATGTGGACAGTTGATAGATTAATTGTATGCACTAAAATAAATTTCTCGAATTATATATATATATATATATATATATATATATATATATATATATATATATATAAAGTTTATTAAAAGAAAAGAATAGAAAAAGAATAAGAAATAAAAATAGAATAGAATAAAAGAAAATAGAAAAAGAAAAGAAAAAGAATTAGAAATTAACCAAAACCCTAAAAGAAAACCTAAATGAATCTAAACCCTAACTAAACCCTACCCGCACCCCCGTAAATCATCATCAGCAGCAGCAGAAACCTAAAACTCGCGCGCGCACCGCATTCTTCCCCGCTCCACCTATATATATCATCTCCCATCTCACAAAACCCTAAACCCTAAACCTAAATGTTTATCTCCCAGAGTCGTCGCCACCCTCGATACCACCGCCACCGTCGTTCGCCGGAGCAGCCGTCGTCGCCGAACCACGCGTCCACGTCAACCCCACGCTGCGACAGAGATTGAACAGCAACTTAGCCCTGTTCAGGCCTCGATTCCCGTGCCATCGCTCTACCAAACTCGATCCCGTCTTCACTGGTATGATCCCCACCTATCCCTCTCTAAATCCCATAGATTAGTTCCTATCGGTCATCGCTAAACCCTAGGTAAAAATTGACGCTAAGTCGAGAAAAAACCACGTTATTTAATTTTAGAAAAACTGTTGCAACCACCCATGTTTAAGGATTCGTATCAACCACCACAGCGATCCGAATTTAGTTTTTCTTTTTGATATGCAAAGACCACCTAACCGAGTCAATTACAATATTTTATTTATTGCTGTATGCTGAGTTTAATCAGATTAAAAATCACAAAAAACCTGTTTTCCAACTTCCAAAATTTGCGATACGGAGCACACCCAGCCAAACGGGATCGTTCTGTCACGTACCAATTGCATCGAAAGGCACGTATGGTATGTCCAGACGTGTGAGCTTTCACAAAAATTAATTCGGACGCGCGTGCGCGTCGGAATCAACCCGTATCCATAAAAAGTCTCCGTATCGCTACTTTGGCAAACCCTTGCACCATTTGTTGTACTCTCGTCAGAATGTGACGAAACTTATGCTACTGGACTCATGGTATTGCGCTGGTCCTGTGATCCAATTTTTACACAATTCTAAGATAGTTGACCAAAGTACCTAATTGCGGGTCCTACGGTTGACTTTTTGGGCAAAATTGTGTTCGGCTTTCCAGAATCCAAAATTGGTCATATCGATGAGTTTGTACTGACATTTAGAGTTGATTTGAATTATAATTTGTCCCATTTAGAGACCTTTACCCTTGGCACACTTTTTGATACGAAGTGGCCCACATGTGGACCATACTTTGACCTAAAATTACTGTTTTGCCCCTGTATCCAAATTGGACGAAAGGGTAATGATTTTTAGCTATCTCGCTGATTCCAAAAATGTTGGTGATGTATATTTCAGCATCCGAAGACGTTTATTCGGAGGCCTTAATTCCTGATCCCGTGTCCTTGACATCTGGACGCTTACACTATACAGATTTTTTGCCAGGCATGTATACCTTGCCATTGTACTGTTATTCATATTACATATGTTGTATGCATCTTTATTTCCGTTATTTAGTTCATGTATTTTAACTGCTATATAAACTGCGCGTCCAATGAAACTTGGGTGCAAGGACTGTGTTTGATAATAAACGAAAGAAATAAAAATGGGCTTATACGAAACCCTTTCTTTGGTTTACAAACAAGAAAAAGAAGTACAATTAATCCTATACGAGGATGTTAAGTACAAAAATTTAATTCTGGAAAAATATTGCTATAGGAGTCTGATCTGCGGTCGATCACTTTGTCCCTTGGACCACACGATGACGAAGAAGTGCTGTAGAAGACGAAAAAGAAGCTTCAAAGGTTGCAGGAAAGGTTGAACTCTTAGACCCTTATCTGTGACTCCTGAATTCTCTCTACCTTAATTTCCTCCCCCTGAACCTCAGTGGCCGGAGGTCTCTATTTATAGGGCTCGGTCACAGTAACTGACCAGTTGGCATAGAAACCGAACAGCGGGGAGAGCTGCACCTTTTATGCGGCGGTTATGATAACTGCTACCCACGTATGAATGATCTCCTGAATCAGCGTGTGACGTGTGTTCCATTATGAGGTAACGCGTATAATCGCTCATCGAAGATCACGACATGCAAGCCACATAGATAACTGCCCCTCGCGTAGAGGTAGTTGGCATAAAAGTCAAATAACTGTCTCGTTGGCATAAAAGCCAAATAGCTGTTCTGATGGCGTAAAAGCCAAGTAGGCGTAGAAGCCGAATAGTTGTCAAGCTGGCGTAGAAGCCAAATATCTGTCATATTGGCGTAGAAGCCAAATAGTTGTTATGTTGGCGTAGAGGCCAAATTGACTGCATATATAGGTAACCGGCGTAAAGATAGCTAATTATCCTTCTTTGACTGAGGTCTTGAGCGTCTTCTAGGCCAGATAGCCTTATCACGCACCTTTGCAAATATAGCCTGAGTTGGCGTATTTCGAGGAGATAGCATACATCGTACTCCTATGATTGAAAATATCCAGGTCAGCGTATTTCGAGGGGATAGCATACGGCGTACTCCTATAGCTGAAAATAGCCAGGTTGGCATAATGTGCAGGAATGGTGATGTGGACGTATTAGCCCTAATTATAGCTCACCCAGTCATTAAAAGTAGAACCAAATCTCGTGCATTAAATATAGAGATCTTCCCCCATCTCGCACATTAACTGCAGAGACGTGCCTCGAGTTCTGTATGAAGAGCAGCTTTTGACGTGGCGGTTGGTTTCGTCTCATCCTGAGCGTAGAAGCTCATCTCTGCCTGTGTAAAATAGGCAGCGTATTCTTTGAATGCGTAAACGACGTCTTATATCAAGGGTTATGTCACTAAACGACAATCTGGGGTTCTGTACAGAGTCATCATAACAGCCGTCCTCTTGATTGTCGTGCAATACTCTTTGTCAGGAGTCAGGTTCACTGCTTCGTCTGACAGGTTCATTCGAGGAATACTAAGAGTTTCTCGTACAACTTCCCGCTGCATTAAAAGCAGACAGGTTTTACACCGAAGTGGCGATGTAGCAACCTTTTTACGCGAAAGCAGTCTGGAAATACTGCATTACGCGGGTTGTTCTGGAGCTCTGTTTTACGCTGAACAACGTTGAATCTCTGCTGTACGTCAATGGCTCTGAAGTCTTGTTTTATGCCACCCAGTGCTGGAGCTCTATTTTACATAGGCTTCCTACATGTTGAGGGTTTTACGCGTACAATTCTCCCAGCATATTTTTCATGCTTCTATAAGACCCCCTTCAAAGTTTTCAAATTCCTCGTAATTTAAAATACTTTGAATGAAGCATAAAATGGTCAAGTTTGACTCATTCCGTGAGGCTGATTTCTCGGTGTATTTTTAGGAATTTGTTGGGATTTGGTGTGTTCTCCTCTGCCTATATAAAGGCGAATGAGTTAACCTATTTTTCCCACACTTCCTTCACCATAAAGAGATAGTTGCCAAGCTTCGTTGGGTTGACTTGAGGAAGAAGAAGATCATGTTCTTCCAACATGTAAGGAGCCGTAAAAAGAGGCATCTTCGAGCAAATGTCCTTTGCAACGATGGATCATGGAAGGATATCATAGCTTCCTTTGCTCGGGATGATCAGCAATTTCATATGGCGATTCGTCCATGGGAGAGGAAGAGTCATATTAGACCACACAGCTTGCAAGCTGTATTTTCTTCCATCATGGCGTTGGACGAAGGCAGACAGCTTGGCCCTGTCTTCCAATATTGTGTTGGGTCTGGATTCCAAACAAAAATCTAGGGCACGCCTGCCATGGCGTATGGAGGGTGGGCTTACAACATTGATACATGTCCAGTTCTGTATCCTCCCGCCATTAATCATTTTCTTGTTAATCGGTCGCAAAAACCGATTAACTGCTGTAGAAGACGAAAAAGATCTCCACCAATATGAGAACCTGGCCCAACAGATTCTCGGCGTGATCTTAAATGAAAATGAGAAACCCTTTGTAGAAAAAGGATTTCTATCATATGTAATCATGAAGATAAAAAACCCTTTGTAAACTGGATTTCCATCATATGTAATCATGATTAATAAACTTGTCTTCTTTTACGCATATGATGATTTGCCATATTTGCTGTGAGGAAGTCTGAATAGTGTGCAGCTTCGGTACTTCTGAATAATTTTACGTCGACTCCGATAAAAGAGTATCTGATTTCGTCCCATCTTTTACTTGTAACTGAAGACGCGTAGAAACCTGCTTAGCATTAAGTTGTCTTGAAGATTAAACTGCCATGCTATTTTGGACGAGGAGTCGCATAGAATTTTTGAACTGTCACTTCTTTGATACGAAGAACTCTTGTTCAGACCATCATCTTTAAGAATATTTTCCCGAAAATCCCTTGAAATAGGGCGAGAAATGGCAGTCAAACAGGCCATACTTAAACTTTTATAAAAGGTTCCGGCTGGACTTCGGATGAACTTTCAATCGACCCAAGAAGAAGAGTCATCTTCAATGCTGAACTCTGTGTGTTTTGGGCACTTGGAATATTTTATAGCCAAGAAGGAGCATTTTCTGCGTAAACCCTTACAATTGGCCATCTGTAGCTTTTAAGCGTAGAATCGTAGATTTGTAGCCTATGAGCGTAAAAAAGCTTCCGAGCGTGAAATCATAGATTTGTAGCCTCTGAGCGTAAAACCGTAGGTTTATAGCCTCTCGAGCGTAAAAGCTCCTGAGCGCAAAAGCATCTGAGCATAAAACCATAGATTTATAGCCTCCGTGCATAAAATCATAGATTTATAGCCTCTCAGCGTAAAAGCTTCTGAGCGTAAAACTATAGATCTGCTCTGCGCGTAAATTTTGGATCCATTGACTGTCCGTCTTCTTTTTTCAAATGATAGACTGACATGGTCCCAAATCATAATTGAATATTAAATATCGGATTTGGTTAGAGATTCGAAGAGTTATACGAACTCTATAAATAGCTCAAGGTCCTGAGAGAGAAAACTTTTATCTGTCTTCACAAAACCCTTGCTTTTCAAGAACCCTTCTTCTTCGTCTCTTTCTCGAGAACTCGGATTCGCCATGTCACCTAAACAGGCCTCCACTGCTAAGGGAAAGAAGGTCTCTTCCTCTTCTCGTTCTTCTGCTCAAGCACGAGCAACTCCCATTAGGCTGAACGACCCCCAATCGGAACGCAGCGCTCCGCCGTTGAGCTGTGCTCCGGACGTCATAGGTAAAAGAACCTCGAGAATTTTTTTAGAGGACCTTCCGCACACGTTGTACGTGTATGCGAACCAATATGCCCAAATTTCTAATGTGTCAGCGTAAAAATTCCATCTTTTCGCAGTTTGGCATAAAAACTCAGACTGTCAAAATTTGGCGTATACTTCCAACTTTGGGTTTTACGCGCTGGATTTAAATTCCGACGTAAAAACTCAAATTCTGGCAGTCTGGCGTAAAAAATCAAACTGTTAGATTTTGGCGTATATTGTCAACCTTGAATTTTATGCCTAGGAAATAGGTTCCAGCGTAAAAACTCAAGTTTTTGCAGTCTTAGCGTAAAAAGTCAGACTGATAATCTTTGGCTTAAACTGCAAGAATGTAGCATCTAGTGTAGAAACTGACTTATTTTCTTGTATTTTGTAGTGGACTTGCAGATCACTCTTTTGGATGAGGTGATGGGGTCTGCTGCCGGGATGCTGAACTCAAACTATTTGGAGAACTTGTCCCATGTGACATTCTCCATTTCTGGAGCCAACTATCCTGAAGAAAGGGGAACCCTGATATCGTCCCAAGGAGAGCGCATGCTGCTGAGTATGATCAGTAGAGAGCCCCTGACGTACATAGACGGAACAGAGTATAAGAAACCGGGTTTCTTATTCGGGGATGTTATTGACAAACAATCCCAGACTAAGCCCAAGAGGGAGGATTGGATGTTCACTGCTGAGGGCACGGTCATATATCTGCCAAAGATGCCCAGGGATTACCCTATCTCATCCTTCTTTTATGCCACACATCCTAGAAAGATGATGTGGACTCTGACTCCAGATCTTCACGGCCGACCGGGGAAGATCTTATACAACAAAGGGATACGACCGGGGGGCCTATATGAGCCGTCCTTCGGGCCCTGTTATGCCCTTTAGGGGATTACTGCCGGGTAATGTCCCGAGTGAGGACACTTCGCTGATTCAGCCGGTTCAGATATTGACCTTCTGCAATGACTTCATGGGGCTGGAAGGAATGTACCCCAGGGTCAATCCTCGGACCAGTGGATGA
The DNA here is from genome assembly GCA_036927795.1 of Iris macrosiphon. NCBI lineage: Eukaryota > Viridiplantae > Streptophyta > Magnoliopsida > Asparagales > Iridaceae > Iris > Iris macrosiphon. The sequence continues at coordinate 22,459,889 of JAYESA010000007.1, read as the reverse complement.
CTTACCCCAGGGAATCTTTGATGGGCCAGTTTGACTGCTTGGGCCCTGAAGCACTTCCAGGTGGAACTGGAAAATATTGGCTTGTTCGCGGCCGTGAGTGCCACAAGTGTTGGGCTGCCTGTCAACCCTAACTTATTCTTAGCCTTGATGGAGCGATATAATTCGCTCACTGGGACTTTTGTCACTCCGCTGGGTAAGTTAGGCTTAGCCCTTCATGAGATGGCAGAAATTTCAAGGCTGCCAATGGGAGACGCTCCTTATGAAGAGTATGTCCCTATAAACAGGGAGTTGAGGGATACAAACCCTCGGGCAGTGGTGGTGTATCAGGAGCTGATGAGCCCCTATCTTGTCTGCACCACTTTCTACAGAGAGCCATCTGATTTGGCTCACATCAACAAGTGGGACCTACCTCTTCTTCCACCAGGACAGAAATGCCAAGCCGGACAAGGTGGTAGATAGCAGAGATAAGCCCTTGAGTCTCCTGAGCATGCTTAGTGCCGACACGGTCGATGACCTCATCGAAGATGTAGGGGCTCCAGATTATGTTTTCGACGAGGAGATAGGGGGTTATCCTGCGGGCACAAAAGCCTTCATTTATATGAGGCATTATCGCAAGCCTCTGTCAAGGGAAGCTCAATTGGCTAGCTTCCTCTCCGTCTGGCTACGCAGCTGGGTAGTGCCGGGTATCGCATCTGCGGATCGTATCCATCGTAACACCTTATGGCCCCAGTGTATTTGGTGTTCGGAGCAAGACTGGGCCTGCTTCCTGTTATAGTATATAGAATACAAGCAGGCCTGAGGGCCCTTACTGATGGGATGCTCGTTGATGAGATGCAGCGTGAAAGCTTTCCCCGGGTGGAATTACCCTTCCTATACCTGATGGGATGGTTAATCCTTCACAACACCCGGGTGATGTCTCCCGGTTCTGCCAGTGGTTCAGGAAATAACTTCTTGTTGAATTACAAGAATTTCTCTTGGAACATGGCGACCGTCATAGATTGCCGACGAGTGTTAAACGTTGTCCACAGCTGGAAGCTCTTCTGTATCGTCCCCCTGTATATATCAATCAACAGGGGACAAAACTTAAGGATGAGGTCATGAGAGGACCATTCTTTCTCCTAAAGCCTTCTACTGGTTGGTCTGCATTAGGCCTTCCCACTTATTGTACAGAAATGAGGACCATTGCTATCTGGAGCCCTATCTGCCCAGTCGGTTCGCCAGGCAGTTTGGGTATGACCAGCTGCATGTGGGGAATGTCATTACCAGCTTCAAGTCCAAAGGTGGACTTATTGATGGAGCCAGAGGGTGGCGGTACTTTATCACGGGCTGTACTGGTGCAACTTTTACTGTGCCCATGACTTCTCTCTCCATGGAGTTGCGCATCCTGTACTCGTACGCGCAGTTCTATGCGTTCATCAATATCTTCCATCGTGATTTTGATGTGCATGGAAGTTTTAGGATGCCTTTTCATAGGTCCACTGGAAGGAAGAAGGTTCCGTCTATTTCCTCGGATGAGAATAAAGATACCATCGGGGCAGACGAGTTCTTGTTAATAATACCGAGAGGTATAATAGCTCCGCCAGCAGAACCTCTCGTCATCCCTCATAAACGGAAGGCTTCCACTGTGAAAGAACCTTTCCCCCGCAAGAAAAAGATTGCCAGAGGTCCAAAAAGGGCTTCTAGCAGGGGGCTTCTAGAAATGAGCCTGTCGTTTCCCCTGTTGGGGGTGAGTCTTTGATTAGAGGTCCTTCGCCTTTTAGAGAGGGAACCTCCATAGTTTCGGCTGGCAGTGCCGAAGATTCTTTGCTCGAGATCGCCGCTGCTACTACTGCTTCTGGTAGTGCTATGAGATCGCCTTCGAGGTCGAGCATTTTAAGGATACCTTTATCCAGACAAATAATGGGAGTAACCCCTACTTAATCTGTAAGTATCTCCAGCGAGATTTTACCCGATGAGCCTCGAGTGGATCTTGGTGATGACTGGGAAGACTATCCTCCAATATTAGTTGGTGCACCCTCTTCTCTAGGTATGACAGCTCGCTTAGCATCATTAAGAAATGATTTAGCTGTATAGGCTACGGACGCGACATATATACCATCAGCCATGGGTAAATATTGTCTCTATGCTCCTTTTAGGAAAATTAACATCAAGTTGATATTAACTTTCTCTTGTCTTCTTTTCAGGCGAAGACATCTCTGGAGAGGGCGGAGTTGACGCCACCTTTGACTTTGTTATGGATCCCGCCGATGAAATGGCGGTATTTGATATCGAAGAGGCATGCTTTGAAGCTGCCGATCCTTCGTCCGCAACATTTTTGGGTGTTGTCTCGCTAACAGCAGTTCAGATATCATCGGAGGAGGATGAGCCCACTATCACGACTGTGCCTCCTTTGTTGAGTACGCCAGCAACTTCAACCATTGCTGGTGTTCATTTTTGTGTAGCGCCATCTGTAGAGGCAACGGCCATGGCAACATCCTCCGCGGTCATTCCTGGAAGGAGATTTTTCGATATCGCAGCCACTCCTAGCGTGCATCCGGTCTTCGATATGCTGATTGAACAGTATACCAACCTATTCTACCGCAGTTTGAAGGAGTTAATATCCATGGTGCTGGAGAAGAATATGAGCTTTGATAATCTACTGACGTCCTTCTAGCTTGCGATAGCGCCGATCAGAAATTTTAACGATGTTGGAAGAGTTGATGTGCTGGAGCAAATAGTTAATGGTTTAGAATAACCCATTAATGAATATTTGCAACTATCTTGAGGCAATGTCGATGATATGATTCAGGCTGAGTATGACTCCTTGACTGCGAAGCTTGCTGAATAGATGGAATATTTAAACAAATCCATCTAGGCACAACAGCAGGAGATGGATGAAGAGCAGGCCGTCTTGGAGGAGGTTATTCCTCATCTAACGAAGTGCGAGGCCGAACATGAGGGAAATGAAGCGAGGGTCCGTAAATTGGAAGCTAAACTTACTCAGGCAAAGGAGTGGGCTCTCTAGTCATTGGCAGCTCGAGATGTGTTGAAGGGCCGAATGGATACAGCTCAGCGAAACTTGGAACGTGCGGACGACATTCGTGCCAATTTTATTCATGTTCGGTTTGAACTATCCCTCCTGAGCGATGATGAGGCATGAATGGAGCAGGCTCGCGCTATCATCTTGGCCTCCAGTAATGAGAGGATGGCCGCTCTGGCAAAATAGATTCGTGATTTGACTGCTCCTCCCCAATGATATACTTTTTGCTTCTTTTGTAGTTTTGCCTTTCCCTGAGATAATAAAGAGGCTTTATCTGACTTTGTGGACCCATTATTTTGAATATAAATGATAGGCTAGGGTAAAAGTGATATCAGAGGTAATATGGACGTGATATACTTTCGATAAGCTTCAGCTAGACATATCTATTCAGAGGTTATATGGACATGATAGAATATGATCCAACTAAATTTGTATACAAAACACTATCAGAGGTAATATGGACGTGATAGGTTTTGAAGTTCCAAATTAGTTGAACATATCTATTCAGAGGTCATAATAACATGATAGAATATGCTCCAACAAGTCTTTGTACGTAGTATCGTCAGAATGAGATCTTCACCATACTCCGTTTAAATAAGGAAGATTAAACATAGTACTTCTTCAGAAATTTGCCATTGATAGGAGCCATTATCAGATCTCCGTTAGGCTTGGCTAATCTGTATGCGCCATTTGAGAACGTTGTCTCAATCACATAAGGACCCTCCCATTTGGGATGGAATTTACCCTTACTTTTGTGAGTAATAATCATTGGCCTCTTCATAGCTAAAACTAGCTCACCAACTTTGAACACTCTTTCCTTCACTTTTTGATTAAAAGCTCTAGAAATGCATGCTTGGTAGAATACAATGCGTTGTTGAGTTTGAAGGCGTTTCTCGTCTAATCTTTCTAGCTCTTGAAGCCGTAGTCGATCATTATTTTCTTGAGTCAACTCATTAGCCACTGCTATTCTGAGTGATAGAATTTGGATTTCGATGGGGAGAACTGTTTCACACCCATAGACTAATGAGAATGGGGTATAACCCGTCGGTGCTCGTACCGTTGTACGGTATGCCCAGAGGCATTCTCCGAGCTTCTCATTCCAATCTTTTTTGTTCGACGAGATGAACTTCTTCAAGAGTTTGGTAATAGTTTTGTTGAAGGCTTCTGCCAAACCATTAACAGCCGAATTATATGTCGTAGAGGCCATATTTTGTATTCGATTCTTATCGCAAAATTGGTGAAATGCTTGGCTGATAAATTGAGGCCCGTTGTCATAAATTATCCTTCGGGGTATCCCAAAGCAATAAATGACATGATGCTTGATAAAGCTGATCACGTTGGATGTTTTTACCTCAGCAAGGGAGATTGCCTCCGCCCATTTAGAGAAATAATCGGTGATAGCCAATATGAACCGATATCCTCTAGAAGATGACGGGTGAATAGGACCAATGATATGCATATCCCATGCTTCAAAGGGCCATGATGCAATGGTAGGATGTAGATACTCAGAAGGCTGATGTATAAAATCTGTATGAACCTGATAGGCTTTGCACTGTCTTACATACTTTACTGCATCTGTAATCATAGTAGGCCAGTAGTAGCCCATCCTCCTAATACGATCCTGTAGCTTAGGACCAGGTTGATGTGCTCCATATACACCATCGTGAGCTTCACGGATAACCCACTTCGTATCATCATAGAAGAGATATCGTAGCAGTAGTCCATCGTATGTTTGGCGATATAGACTATGTGAAGAAGCATCAAAATAGAAGCGTAATAATCATCTTTTGATGGATACAGCTTTTTTAGGATCCTCTGGTAAGATTCCGTATGATACAAAGTCTATAAATGGACTTCTCCAGTCTCTCTTAGGAGGAACCATGTTAACGGCGTAGCTGCGTTCCAAGTGAAAGTTATTTTTCACATAGAACATATATCTGTTGAGAAGGGTCACCGAGTTCTGCCTCCTTATAGGAATGGCTAGATCTGCCGCTAGACTGGCCAGAGCATCAGCTTCCAAATTTTGAGATTGAGGTATATGTTTTAGGAAAAATCCTTTAAAAGACATGGCCATCTCGATCGTTGCTTGGTGATAAGGAATGAGGCCTGGATTGCGGACTTCATATACTCCTCTGACCTGATTGACAATCCGCTAGGAATCACCAAAAGCTTCCAAGTATTGAACGTCCAATTCTTTAGTGACTTGAAGCTCGATTAGTAGAGCATTATACTCTGCCACATTATTAGAGCAGGGTTCGCTAAGAGAATAAGCTCAGTAGATGACGAGTTTATCAGGAGTTACCAGGACAATTCCTACTCCTGAAACCACGTTTCCCTTGGGACCAGTCCTGGAGGCACCATCGAAGAATAGCTGCCATGTATCACTTTCCATTGCAGAGTTACATTCTATAACTTCATCGGGAATGTCCTCATATAGTTTGGAGGTTTCCAGAATTTGATGAGCAGCTAGGAAATCAGCCAAGGCCTGACCCTTTATGGACTTCTGAGGGACGTACACCATATCATACGGTGTTAATAACATCGCCCAAGTCGTGAGTCAGGAATTAAGGACGCTCGGCTTATTCATCAATACCCGAAGAGGATTGATTCTGGAGATAATATGAATAGTTTGGTCTGTGACGTAATGTCGCATCTTCTGAATGGCGAACATTAGGGCCAAGCATTCTTTTTCTACTAGATTGTACCGGTGTTCAGCTCCGACCATCATCCTTCTTAGGTCGTAGATAGCCTGTTCATGACCCTCATTGTTCTTCTGTGCGAGGAGAGCTCCTAAAGAATGATCCATTGCTCGAACATACAGCAAAAATGGTCTTCTTATGATAGGAGGCACCAAAACTGGAGGATTAGTGAGATAGCATTTGATATCATTAAATGCTTGCTGACAGGCTTTGTCCCATACAAAGGACATACCTTTCTTCATCAGACGGGAAAAAGGTTGACATCTCCCAGAAAGGTTGGATATGAATCTCCTGATATAGGCTAGACGACCTTGAAATCCCCTGAGTTCCCTCAGATTACGGGGTGGTCGCATCTCTAGGATAGCCTTCACTTTATCAGGGTCCACTTGAATGCCTTTGACGGTGATGACAAATCCCAGGAATTTTCCACTGGATACATCGAGGAAGAACTTTGTAGGGTTCATTTTGAGATGTTGGTGCATCAACTCAAACACTGTCTTCAAGTCTTGGATGTGAGTACCCTTGAAGCGACTTTTGACAGCGATGTCGTCTATGTAACATTCCACTATTTTGCGTAGATGCTCATAGAATATGTTACTCATAGCTCGCTGATATGTAGCCTCGGCATTCTTTAATCCAAAGGCATGACTGTGTAGCAATATACCCCCAGTGGTGTATGAAAGGCAGTATGCTTCTTGGCTTCAGGATCCATCTTAATATGATTGTATCCTGAGAATCCGTCCATGAAAGACATGCGTTCAAAATCGTAGGTATTGTCGATCATGATGTCTGTGATGGGAAGAGGGAACTCATCCTTAGGGCAAGCCGCATTGAGATCTCGGAAGTCGATACAAATGTAAACTTTCCCACTTTTCTTCATGACTGGGACAATATTAGCGACCCGATCAGGATGTTGTTCTTCCCGGATGAACCCGCAGGCTATTAACTTCTTGATTTTAGCTTCGATGGCATCCATCATATTCGGGCAAAATCGGCATTGATGCTGCTTTACAGGCTTTGAGTTGGACAGTATGTTGAGCTTATGAGTAGCCATTTTTGGATCAAGACCTGGCATATCCTCATAATTCTACGCAAAGACATCGATGTATTCTTTTATCAGTTGGATCATCTCTTTTCTTTCTTCTTCGAAAAGATTGTTACTGATAAATATCGGCTTCGGTAAAAATTTATCCCCAACATCGACTTGGATAACTTTATCTTCAGTGGGCGATTCTCTCTGCTCGAACCGGAGTTCCCATTGTGTATCCATTTGCTATACGCAGGAGTCATTTTCAAATGGTTCAGATTCCTATTCGTCTGCTTCGAAAGAATCTATTAATACCGTATTTGCTGACAATACTCGTTCGAGATCAGCATATAAGTCAGAGGACGACGAATCATCCTGATAAGAGGAAAATGTATCCTCACTTGACGTGGTATACCCTAACCCGAAATGAGTTTATTGATGGTAGGGATCACCATGCAATGGCATTCGCCTGCCTTTCCTATAGTTGAGACCTGGTTCTGACTTCAGGTCATAACCCATGCTTTGCATAATCTTCAAAGCCTGTGGGCTATATCTGTGAACCTGCATTTTACCAGCATCGGCATCATGAGAAGCTTCTTGTATAATCGGTCTGTTCTGCATGATACCGAAGACTATTGGACGCTGATTGTTGTGAGTAGGCGGGATAATAAAGATAGAGTCTTCATGTGGCCCGTACGTCATGATGATATTAGATATTGACGCTACCTCCCATACAAACGGATGATAGGAGTCTATAGCTTCCAGGAATTTTTGTGCTATAGGCTCTATATCGTTATGAGGGGAGGATTCCTGATTTGGGAATTGAGCGTCAGTATACTGGAAAAGAGAATCTTTATTATCGTCAGAAACCACGTTCCCGGTTATATTTATATCAGTCGGCTGCATGCTGCACCAAAGGTTGATGACCAACGGTGGAGGCTTCTGGTTCAGAGTGATTACTAGGGGATCACTTTCTCCTCCTGATTTGGTTTTGTTCAAGTGGATAGCCATGGGTTCCATGACTTTCGGACGGGTAGTCCGTCCGTTCACCGGAATTGACAGAGGTTGCTCAGCAGATGGCTCTTCTGGCTCCCAGTGGGATTCCTCCTCCATCTTCCCTGACACCTCCTTCATGTAGTATTGGGTGTACAACATGGCATCAAAATAGTAGAACTCAACTCCTTTGAACGGGTTGAGGTCAGCAAACTCTGTTTTTACTGTCCCTTGTGTGTCTACATACTATAAGCATTGATGTAGAGTCAAAGGAACAATGTTGTGCTCGTGGATCCATGGTTTGCCTAGCAGAATATTGTAGGACACCTCCGAATCAATGACGTAGCAGGTAGCCACTGATCTAAGGTCCCCAATCTGGATCCTCAGACGAATCTTCCCCAGCGGCTTACTTTTCCTGGCGTTGAAGCCCACGATTGTAGTGGTGGTGTAAGCCAGTTCGCTTGTAAGAATTCTGAGCGGTCTGAGCAGACTATGAGGGATGATGCTGATCGACGATCCTGGATCTATATAAATCCGGTCTACCTCCATGGAACCGATGTATCCGGTGTAATAGAGGGGCCTGTCATGCTTGTTATATTTCAACAACATGTCTTTTTGAGTGAAAGTGATGTTAGGGACCACTTCCATTACGCTATAGCACTGAGGACATGCCACAGGCTCTTTGTCGGAGGACTTAAGCTGAGTCAAGCATATATCCGCCTGCATTAAAGCTTCACTCAGGTCTTGACAAGTGTCTTTGGAAAGCCTGAGTAGCTCGAAAATGGACAGTCTGGCTGGAGTGTTAGCCAATTGGGCCAGGATGTCTAAGTTATATGGATTTTCCAAACCTTTGTTTTGAATATTCTTCAAAGGTTTATCGAAACAAACTTCTTTCTGCTTGCCCTTGTCTGCCGCAGTTGGTCGGGAAGGACCTACCTCCAGTATGACAGGTTCAGGCTCTGAAAGTTTGGCAGCTGAAGTGTCTGCCGTTGATTCTTCCTGATTTCCTCCATAGTCCTTGAGGTAGGCTTTCCCTGAACGGGTTCCGGTAGCCAAAGTCTCTTCATCTGATGTCGGGGATATTGCAACCATATGGCATGGTTTACGCCTTGAGTTCTTTTTAGACTTAGCCTTAGTAGCTTGAGTCTCTTTCTTAATTTTTGACACCAGGTCGGGATAAACCCATATAATCTCACCATGCTGGGTAGTTAGGGGTACCAAGTCATGGTTTTGACCCCTGGCCGGAGGGAGATTAACAATGTTCATCATCGTCCGAGGAATATGTACTACACCATCCGAGACTTCTTGAGGGGGCGGATTACCAAATTGGAGAGAGATCATATTGGCGGTGACCGTCTTCTCGCTGTTACGAAGAGTGATGGACTTGGCGTCGATCAACTCCTGAATTTTCCTTTTTAGTACATAACACCCCTTTGTGGGATGATGTATATACCTGTGGAAAATGCAGTACTTAGGATTATTGGTACTGCCGACTTTATTGGGCCGCTTTACCTCGGGGAGAGTGAGCTTGCCACTTTTGACTAGACAGTCGAACATGCTCGGAATATCGTCGTCGTCAAAAGAATATTCTTCCTTAGGCCTAGAAGTCCCAGGATTCGTCTGCGTAGTCCCTGGAGTATGTTGCCTGGACGTGTTGATCGCCAGGGCTTCCTTTCCTTTGGAACCACGAGGATGGTCGCTATTGGAGGATGACCGCTTCTCTCTTTTAGAGGTAGAGATCATGATTCCATTATCGTGCGCCTTTCGACTGTTGTCTTCAGCGGCTACCGCTGAGATGATAAACGAGAGACAATCATGGAACTGATATGGTCCTGTGAACACCGAGATTAGTGGAAGCAGGTTCTTCCTGCAAATATCCACCAAGGCTGAATCCGGAACTCCGGGAGGTATCTGCAAAGTGGCCTGACGAAAATGTTCAATGAAAGTACGAACGTTCTCTTTTTCTTTTTGTTTTACTTTGATGAGCGAGGACATAGACATGTCCATCCCTCCTTCATAGAATCGAGCGAAGAACAGAGTCTTGAAATCTTTAAAAGAAGTAATGTAATTGTCCGCAAGACTATGGTACCATTGCTAGGCCACTCCAGACAGACAGCCCTTAAATACTCGAGTGAGAAGGGCGTCATTCCCCTGTAGCAATACCGTCATCATGCTGAAGTAGTTCATGTACTGACTTGGTGATGTCTTTCCCTCAAACAAAATCATAGCCTATGGTTTATATTTTGGTGGGAAAGGGATCTTGTCCCAGATAGCCGGGTAAGGCTGGTTGATGCCCAACCTCTTGAGCTGATCCTTGTGTTTCAAGGTATCAAATTGGGCTTTCAACTCCCGAACTGCCTGCATAGGATCTTCGGCTGGGAAAGGGACCGTAGAGAGGTGAGATGTCGGTTGTATTGTAACTCCAATAGGAGGTAATACATTCTCTGGGTTCAGAGGTGGAGGAGCCGTTGACTCTTGATTTGGAGCAGGCTCCTGGTTTGTGTTGGATGGTGGCATGTCCACCCCCACACGTAGTTGAGTTGGAGGAACTGATGCTTGAGCTATAGCAGCTGCATGTTGAGTCAGCATCATCTGGTGCATATTCTCCATCATGGAATGCATCTCTTTCAGTGGTGTCTCTAATACAGCGATGCGTTGCTCAGTACTCCCTGACGGGGAAGCCTCTTCATGTTTATCTCCGATGGCATAAACTCCCATTTCCCTGGGTGCTACCGAGAGATTGGTATTGATCTCTGTGGAGATTGAGTCTATACTGTCAGTATCACATTCAGGAAACTGGCGACCCCCAGTGTTGGAATCGAAAGAATACGAAGCCGATTGTCGCAACCTCGAGCGAGTATTCCAAAAGACACCTGCTTCAATATTCTCCAGGAGTCTGTCAAATCTCCTTTGGATTGGAGTTCTAGAGGGATGATGTCTTGAACTGGACCTTCGTTTAGGAATGTGTGAAGCCATGTTCACTGATGCGAATGTAGGCTCTTCTTCCTGTAAGGGCACAAAGTAGTTCAATAGGTCAAAAACTGACCATTTTGCCTTAGAGTAGAAGTAGTTAACTACAACTTTATGACTATTACAACAATGCTCCCTAGGAAACGTAATAGACATATTAGAAGATCCTCTGTCTTTACGCTTCTGGATTAAGAAATTACGCAAATCAGGAGGATTAACAGGAGAAGAAGAAGAAGGCTTATTTTGCCTTTTTATATTAGTTGGGGTACGGAGATTGGGAATCATAACTCTCTTCCTGCCATAAGAATACAGCAGTTCAGCTATGTGAGTAGCGTACGATCCGTCATCCGTCTGAGGAGCATATGTTCCCGAGAACCGGGTCCTCTTTATGCTGAGGGGCTTGTCCTGGCGTAATCTGGAGCTTTGCACAGGTTGGCATAAAACTGAGGAAGTCCTCAATCGGCCGTCAGCATTCCGCGTAATCTGAAGAGCTGGCAAATTCATCTCTTGATAGCGTAAAAGCCGAGAGGTCGGGGAATCCGCCACTTGTTTTCCCTTGCGGTGATTGTAGGGATCATCTGCCTCCTTATAGGTGGGAGATAAAATTTTATGCGCGGGGCGTGTTTGAAATTTCTGAATTGGCACTGAGGCCTTGTCAAAAATTTTGTCTGCCACGTCATAGACGGGAGACAGAGTTTTACGCACGGGGCATGGTTTAGACTTTTGGTTTAGCACTGAGGTATTGCCTGAAGCTTTGTCTGCCACGTCACAGACGGGAGACAAAGTTTTACGTATAGGGCGCGGAGTAGACTTCTGGATTGGCACTAAGGCATTGCCAGAAGGTCTGTCTGCCACGTCACAGACGGGAGATAAAGTTTTACGCACAGGGCACGGAGTAGACTTCTGGATTGACACTAAGGCATTGTCAGAAGCTCTATCTGCCACGTCACAGATGGAAGACAAAGATTTACGCACGGGGCGCACAGGTTGTGATGTCACAACCTTGTTGGTCGGAGAAAGAGAGCCTGCAGGAAGGGTAGAGGATGTCTGGGGCATCCATACTTTACGCAACTTTCTGTTGTCCTGGACAGAGAGGGAACAAGAGCCACCCCCTGCGCGAAGCATGTCTTCATAAGCAGATTGGTCAAATTGGACGACCAGAGTCTTCTTCGATGATCCAACGGATACAACATCGTGTTGAGCAATGGCTTTCTCGTCAGATAAGAAAGTAGTCCCCAATAGAGTCGTCATCTTATGTTTGATAATAAATAAAAGAAATAAAAATAGGCTAATACGAAACCCTTTATTTGGTTTACAAACAAGAAAAAGAAGTATAATTAATCCTATACGAGGATATTAAGTACAAAAGTTTGATTCTGGGGAAATATTGCTATAGGAGTCTGATCTGCGGTTGATTACTTTGTCCCTTGGACCACACGATAACGAAGAAGTGGTGTAGAAGACGAAAAAGAAGCTTCAAAGGTTGCAGGAAAGGTTAAACTCTTAGACCCTTGTCTGTGACTCCTGAATTCTTTCTACCTTAATTTCCTCCCCCTGAACCTCCGTGGCCGGAGGTCTCTATTTATAGGGCTCGATCACAGTAACTGACCAGTCGGCGTAGAAACCGAACAGCGGGGAGAGCTGCACCTTTTACACGGCGGTTACGATAACTGCTACCCACGTATGAATGATCTCCTGAATCAGCATGTGACGCGTGTCCCATTATGAGGTAACGCCATCGAAGATTACGGCATATAAGCCACGTAGATAACTGTCCCTCGCGTTGAGGTGGTTGGCATAAAAGCCAAATAACTATCTCGTTGGCGTAAAAGCCAAATAGATGTTCTGATGGTGTAAAAGCCAAGTAGGCATAGAAGTCGAATAGTTGTCAAGCTGGCGTACAAGCCAAATAGCTGTCATGTTGGCATAGAAGCAAAACAGCTGTCATGTTGGCGTAGAGGCCAAATTCTGTGTAAAGCTTGATACTGCATAGATAGGTAACCGACATAAAGATAGCCAATTATCCTTCTTTGACTGAGGTCTTGAGTGTCTTCTGGGCCAGATAGCCTTATCATGCACCTTTGTAAATGTAGCCTGAGTTGGCGTATTTTGAGGAGATAGCATACGGCGTACTCCTATGATTGAAATAGCCAGGTCGGCGTATTTCGAGGAGATAGCATACGGCGTACTCCTATAGTTGAAAATAGCCAGGTTGGCGTAATATGCAGGGACGGTGATATGGACGTATTAGCCCTAATTATAGATCACCCAGTCATTAAAAGTAGAACCAAATCTCGTGCATTAAATGCAAAGATCTGCCTCCATCTCGCGTATTAACTGCAAAGACGTGCCTCGAGTTCTGTATGAAGAGTAGCTTTTGACGTGGCGGTTAATTTTGTCTCATCCTGAGCGTAGAAGCTCATCTCTGCCTTTATAAAATAGGCAGCATATTCCTTGAATGCGTAAACGACGTCTTATATCAAGGGTTATGTCACTAAACGATAATCTGGGGTTCTGTGCAGATTATCATAACAGCCGTCCTCTTGATCGTCGTGCAGTACTCTTTGTCAGGAGTCAGGTTCACTGCTTCGTTTGACAGGTTCATTCGAGGAATACGAAGAGTTCCTCCTATAACTTACCACTGCATTAAAAGCAGATAGGTTTTACACCGAAGTGGCAATGTAGCAACCTTTTTACGGGAAAGAAGTCTGGAAATACTGTATTACGTGGGTTATTCTGGAGCTCTATTTTATGCTGAACAGCGTTGAATCTCTGCTGTACACCAATGGCTCTGAAGTCTTATTTTATGCCACCTAGTGTTGGAGCTCTGTTTTACGCAGGCTTTCTGCATATTCAGGGTTTTATGCGTATAATTCCTCCAGCGTATTTTTCATGCTTTTACAATGACGGTGTCGTCGTGATCTATTTTTATTATGTATATGCATTGACCTTGTTTATGAGACTGCCCCATTATCATAAAGCATCATTAGGTTCATTTGCCATGACACAGCAGTTACACGAGTGTGAGTCTCGTATAGATCACGAACTTGCGTGACAGGTCTGGCCTCCTGTACGTATGGATCGTGCGTTAGAGATAACTGTTAATAAAAACTTTACATGCTAGAGGACTTAGCAGTTATTAGTAGTCCATGGATATAGACTATTGTAGTAAGATGGTCCAATCCTTGTCCTTATTTGGTTGCAGGGTTGGGCTATTATACTAAAGATAGGCTATGAAATAAATTGTGTCATGGATGTGACATACTTAGAGCATGGGGTGGGGAGAACAACAAGTAAGGCATTTGGACTCCTTTGCACTTTTCTTGTATAACCCGTACGCTCCGTCGGAGATGCGCGATCATGATGACCACTATATATTATATATTATCAGGCGGTATCTGCCGTTCAAAAGATGACATACTTTGTAGGCCCTTGGATCTCCAAGAGAACCTTGCCAATCCCATTTTAGCCAGATAGTCCACTTATTGGAAAGTTATTCTTAAACCGCATTCACTTAGATGGTTAGGCGACCCATTGGATGTTTATTTCAGTTCTTTATTGGCATGCTTCTATGTATTTTGTTATGTCCCTCTGAGGACCTGGTCCCTTTCCAGGTGTAGATGTTCATGAGTATTCACAGGAGCGCAGATCCGGACTGGCTACTTATGTTTCTAGGAGGTCTTCTCTTCGAGCCTCGTGATTGTTAGTTGATGTACTTATATTGTGTTTGCTTTTACATTCTAGTTTGATAGTAGATTTGTTTCCATCCAACTATTATCTTTAGATACTTTATATTGAGATCTAGTTTCATATATATTGGTTATTTATTTATATTTGATTTTCTGTGGATAAGATTTAGATTATGCCTGTGACTTGAGATAGTTTATACCACTTATGGATTTGATATTCATATTACAGCGTACGTGTGTTATGGTTTCCATATATTGGAGTCTTTATATACATGCGGCTGGCATGCTTACGTGTCCTAGTCCTACGTATTTTGGGACTGGGATGTGACATATTTTTAGTGGTGGCCCATGCAGGTCGAGAGCATATTGTCTCAGTTATGTTACTGTATCGAGCAAGCCTGTACCTAGGATTAGAATATATGATCTCATCCATATTTGACTATGACTCATCTTTCTTCCAATCTCTTCTATTTGAATAATTATATCATGCTTGATTCATATACTTCTCTAATAGTTCCTTGAGTATAGCCTCTCCTAGAATATAGGAATCTTTGTCGTTAGAATGATAATCAGGGCAATATTTCCAAGAAGAATACTACTAGAATATTGATACATCACTAAGTTTAGAATATCTAGTGAACCCTAGCATCCAATACCTATAAATTAGATGACCATTATCCCTTGATATATTTATAAAAACTTGAGAGTACTATAGACAATACTTGAGTTAGTTATAAATTTAACCATATTGTTTGACCGTAGTATTGAGGAACCAATAGAAATCCAAGATTGAATATTAGTACTGGATCTAACTTTTATAGTGAGATAGTATTAGAGAACTATAAACTTAGATCCTTGTCTTGATATTAGCAGAACAGTACATTAAAAAGCCAAGAGGAATAAATATAATATTTTTCTTGATCATACCTCGAACACAAAGATTAGCATACCACCCTTCCTAAGGAAACCATGATCTTATCTAGAGTCTCTCTATTTTAATTTTATATCTTGTTCCTCTGAAACCTTAGCGCTCGCTATTTGTGCGACGACTAATTATTCTTTTCTTTTCTTTTTTCTTTCAGTCGTGCCACCAAATCCTTCTGATTGTAGGCCAAGTGATTCTTTTATGTTAGGATATATAGTGTGGAAGGAATATAGTTTACTAATCTTAAATTTTGAAATTATGTGCTTAGTAGTTAGAACTTGATAAGTTGAGCTGTTCATTTAGATTATAGTTTTATGGTTATACCTTAGATTTAAATCGCGTAATTTGTATCCATAACTCAATATAGGTTATATCCTCTTTCACTTGAGAGCCAGTAACCCTTTATTCTTAGTATTAACACTTTTGTTCTATAAACACTATGATTAAGACTTAAGATGATCATTACCTATGGAGTTTTATAATACAATATGATACCTTAATAAGTACAAAGATCTTTTCTGAGTATAAAGATCTTTTCCGTATTTACCCCAAGAGTTTATACTTTATTTACAAGAACAATATTATTTTGTAGGATCTCCTTAAGACTGTCACAGTATTAGTTTATTATTTTAAGTTGGGTAGTATGCCTCACAACATAGTTTCACATAGTCCTTTTGACATATTATTGAAGTGTAATTGAATGACATTAACTGTATGCCAGCATAAAAAGATAATGCTTATTCAGACTGTAGAACTTAGAGGTCCATGCCCTTATTTGGTCGACTAGCGACTTAGACAAGGAGTTAGTATGACAACTGTAGAGACTGTAGAGTCTTATCTTTTTGTGAACTTAAATTATTTTGTAACTTCTTTTATCATAATCTAGCGTACTTATATTTTCTAGACTACCTTGACTTATGCTGCTATTATAGCCTAGTTTTTATAAGCTTATTCTTTTATCGAGCTTGATCATGATATATGTATTATTGGGGACACCTACTAATACATTGTCTAATTAGAATCAGTGTATTAAGGTCTAGCTAACCTTAGTATATTTGGTTCGTCCTTCGTAATACTACTTTACGTGAATTGAGATATATAGTTGACTAGTAGACGAATATACTTGCCCTCTAGATATGTCAGAGCATATCATATCAAGTACATAACTGTACTGATATGAGCATATGAATAAAAATTTACCAAATATGATTTTAATCCACACCTGCCTTGACAATTCTCCTTTGAATTCTCTAATTGCCTTGATCCCCATACTTCTATTCTATTACCTCCCCCTTGAACTTTTTATTATTGTTTTACGTCTTCCCTTACTTCGAAAAGACAAAATCTCATACTTGGTATAAGTTTGATACATAGAGAGTACTAGATATACCCCATAGGCCAACCGCATTATTTGATAACTATCTTTGGTAATTAAGGGCATATCATATATGATATATTTGAGGATTGAATAACATGATTAAATAAATTGAGGAATAATTTTCTTAAATGTATAGCCTTAGGCGATAGATAGGTAAATTCTAAGTTGGGTAGAAATTGCATTGTTGAACTTGGGATAAATTATTTTAGATTGTGATCAAGTGAGATTAGATAGAGAAACCCTGCCTTATTTTAACTTTTTGGACGAATTTTTTTTAAGTTGGGTAGATTGTATACCCTCTCACCCAAAATTAGGCCTACTTGGCTTAGATAGTGAGACTAGGGCTAGTTTGAAACAAATTAGAAGTAGAACATTTTATTTTATTTAATTTTATAATATTTATGTCACTTAGCGCACCTTACCGTTGCTTCGATAATTGGAGCACTACACTAGCCATTGCCTACCTACAAATTTCACACTCTTGCCCTAGACATGACCGCCTTCTATTCTGTTCTCGGTGTAACTTATAATTATACTCTCTTGTGCTACATTTTAGTCGCACAACATTCGTCACAGACATTATTATTTAATTCTAAATAAAATTTGACTTTGTATCCTTGTGCGTTCCAATCAAAATTGGAGACACAATCTTGACCCATTTTATGCAACCCAAATTATGATAATATTCTATTCTGAGTCCTCTATGTCCATGACACTTGTGTTCCACCTAATTTTATCTCCATGTACTTCTAATTAATTCAAGAACACCTTGCGCATTAATTTTAATTAATTTAACCCAATTTTTATCTTTGTATAATTTTCTAATTGTTGGATGCGTTTATACAAAAGTGCATTGAGGTGTCCACACCATTGGACATGATACATAAAGAAACCTATTTTTTGTTCATATAAATTTTTCTCATAATTTTTGAAATGTGCAACGTACAACATCGCCCCCTCACTTAAACCTAGCCTTGTATTTTAAACAATACAAATTATAGCCCTCCAAATATCCCCATGACAATTATAAAATCATGGAGGTTAGGATGGAGGAAGGTACAGAATAAGCTGCAAATCTCTATCTTATACCATCCTTGACTTTCTATCGTGGCTTAGTTTTAATTTCGAGAACGAAATTTTTATAAGTTGGGTAGAATGTAAAACTCCTAATTCTAAAATAGTATTAATTATTTAATTTATTATTTAATTAATTTATAGTAACTATTAGCTAATTAGAAGAAATAAAATTTATTGGATTTTTTTCTAGGTGATTATGCATTTAGATATTTTATGGAGCAACCGTAATTTTACCTTAATTATTTACATGTAGGAGACCCTGTGGACAGTTGATAGATTAAATGTATACACTAAACTAAATTCCTCGAATTATATATATATATATATATATATATATATATATATATATATATATATATATATATATATATATATATATATATAAAGTTTATTAAAAGAAAAGAATAGAAAAAGAATAAGAAATAAAAATAGAATAGAATAAAAGAAAATAGAAAAAGAAAAGAAAAGAAAAGAAAAAGAATTAGAAATTAACCAAAACCCTAAAAGAAAACCTAAATGAATCTAAACCCTAACTAAACCCTACCCGCAACCCGCTAGACCCGCACCCCAGCAAATTAACAACAGCAGCAGCAGAAACCTAAAACCCGTGCGCGTACCGTATTTTCCCCCGCTCCTCCTATATATATCATCTCCCATCTCACAAAACCCTAAACCCTAAACCTAAATCTTTATCTCCTAGAGTCCCCGCCTCCAGTCTCGACACCACCGCCGCTGCCGTTCGCCGGAGCAGCCGTCGTCGCCGAACCGCGCGTCCACGTCAACCCCGCGCTGCGACAGAGATTGAACAACAACTTAGCTCTATTCAGGCCTCGATTCCCGCACCATCGCTCGACCAAATTCGATCCCGTCTTCGCTGTTATGATTCTCACCTATCCTTCTCTAAATCTCATAGATTAGTTCCCATCGTTCAGCGCTAAACCCTAGATAAAAATCAACGCCAAGTCGAAGAAAAACTACGTTATTTAATTTCAGAAAAACTGTTGCAACTACCCATGTTTAAGGACTCGTATCTCCCACCACAGAGATCTAAATTTAGTTTTTCTTCTTGCTATGCGAAGACCACCTAACCGAGATTAATTTTTGTCAATTACAATATTTTATTTATTGCTGTATGCTGAGTTTAATCAGATTAAAAATCACGAAAAACCTGTTTTTCAACTTCTAAAATTTGTGATACGGAGCGTGCCCCGCCAAACGGGATCGCTCCGTCGCATACCAATTATAACAAAAGGTGCGTATGGTATGTCCAGACATGTGAGATTTTGCAAAAACTGTTTCGGACGTGTGTGCACGACGAAATCAACCAGTATCCATAAAAAGTCTCTATATCGCTACTTTTATAAAACCTCACACCATTTATTGTATGCTCATCAAAATATGACAAAACTTACGCCACTGGTCTCATGGTATCGCGCTGGTCCTGTGACCCAATTTTCACACAATTCTGAGATACTTGACCAAACTACCTAATTGAGGGCCCCACGGTTGACTTTTTGGGCAAAATTGTGTTCGACTCCCCAGAATTCAAAATTGGACATGCCGATGAGTTCGTACTGACATTTAGAGTTAGTTTGACCTATAATTTGTCCCATTTAGAGACCTTTATCCTTGACACGCTTTTTGATGCAAAGTGGCCCACATATGGACCCTACTTTGATCCAAAATTATCGTTTTGCCCCTGTGTCCAAATTGGACAAAAGGGTAGTAATTTTTAGCTATCGTGCTGATTTCAGAAATGTTGGTGATGTCTATTTCAGTATCCGGAGACATTTATTCGGAGGCTTAGTTCATAATCCCGTGTCCTTGACATCTAGACGCTTACACTATACAGATTTCTTGTCAGGCAAGTATACCTTGCCATTGTATTGTTATTCATATTCCATATATTGCGTATATCTTTATTTTTGTTATTTAGTTCATGTATTTTAACTGCTATATAAACTGCACGTCCAAGAAAACTTGGGTACAACGACGGTGTCGTCGTGATCTGTTTTTATTATGTATATGCATTGACCTTGTTTATGAGACCGCCCCATTATCATGAAGCATCATTAGTTTCATTGGCGATGACACAGCTATTACACGAGTGTGAGTCTCATATAGATCACGGACTTGCGTGACAGGTCTGGCCTCCTGTACGTATAGGTCGTGCGTTAGGGATAACAACTGATAAAAACTTTGCATGCTAGAGGACTTAGCAGTTATTAGTAGACCATGGATATAGACTATTGTAGTACGGTAGTCCAATCCTTGTCCTTGTTTGGTTGCAGGATTGGGCTATTGTACTAAAGATAGGCTATGAACCAAATCATGTCATGGATGTGACATGCTTAGAGCATGTGGTGGGGAGAACAATAAGTAAGGCATTTTGGCTCCTTTGCACTTTCCTTGTGTAACCCGTACGCTCCGCCGGAGATGCGCAATCATGATAACCACTATATATTATATATTATCAGGCGGCCTCTGCCGTTCAAAAGATGACATGCTTTGTAGGCCCCTAGATCTCCAAAAGAACCATGCCAATCCCATTTTAGCCAGATAGCCCACTTGTTGGAAAGTTGTTCTTAAACTGCATTCACTTAGACGGTTAGGCGACCCATTGGATGTTTATTTTAGTACTTTATTGGCATGCTTCTATGTATCTTGTTACGTTCCTCTGAAGACCTGGTCCCTTTCCAGGTGTAGATGTTCATGAGTATTCGCAGGAGCGCAGATCCAGACTGACTACTTATGTTTCGAGGAGGTCTTCCCTTTGAGCCTCGTGATTGTTAGTTGATGTACTTATATTATGTTTGCTTTTACATTCTAGTTTGGTAGTGGATTTGTTTCCATCAAACTATCATCTTTAGATACTTTATATTGAGATCTAGTTTCATAGATATTGGTCATTTATTTATATTTGATTTTATGTGGATGAGATTTAGATTATGCCTATGACTTGAGATAGTTTATACCACTTATGGATTTGATATTTATATTACATCATATGTGTGTTATGGTTTTCATATATTGGAGTCTCCATATACATGCGGTTGGCATGCTTACGTGTCCTAGTCTTACGTATTTTGGGACTGGGGCGTGACACCACTCACCGGTACATTTTTTAATGCATTGATCTACGTCCCAACAGGTACTTGGAGGCATGAGGTTATTCAGAGATGTTAGAAGCTCGTCTAACTCAGTAAAAATTTGTCCAACGTCTCGAAGCTTTTCAGTTCAAATTTTAGTTATTTTATTTTCAAAATATTTTATATTTTCTTTAATAAAGGAATATGATGTATGAAATATTGTATCTTATTTCAAGTTTCTAAAGATGTAAGCCAAGTACAACATTTTAAACAGTCTTTATATCCATTGCGAGCTATGAATTAAAGAATTATGTTTTTGTCTCATTATTAATATATTGTTTTATGCATTAATTATATCATGGTTCAATCTCCACTCAGTCTATTTTGTTATTATGCAAGTGTATGTCTAGTACAAGTGCAACCTAGGCTTTTACGTCATCACGTCAAGTGGTGACTTTTTGATCCTTCAAAATTTGAACGTGAGATCCTCATCTCTTGCTCCGACTGTCATTCTGGAGGACATCCAACACATGCTCATGATATTCTTCACAGGTACTGGATGCACAAACAACAATACCAGCCACTGCCATATTCTTAGTGTTTTCATGTATTTGTGTACTATTCAGTATTGTTGTACTTATGTTTGAAATCATTTTGTACCGTACTTATCCGAGAGTTTATTATTATATTCTATTTACTCGGGATATTATTTTGTGTGGTGTTTTTTCTGCGTGATTTGATTTTTATATGTGATATTATTATTATACTATACTTATTTCATATATTTTTCTAGTTATGGTATCATACTATTATATATATGAGATTTCTGTGATATTAATTATTGTGTATTGCCTTCTACGACAACTTCCAAGAAAATATTAAAAAAATAATACATACAACGATAAATTAGCAATGAAATGGTGACTGTCGAATTCGTTGCTAAGGGGATTACACAATGTATTAGAACCCTATTATAACCCTTTAGTGATGGATCAACGATGGCCATGGCCTAGCGATGAACAAATCTATCGCTAATTCATCGCTAAATGATACAATAAGTTTGTGATACTATGTATCCGTCGCTAATATGCCGCTAAAAGATAAAATAAGTTTATAATACATTGTGTATCCATCACTAATCCATCGTTGAGGTATCAACGAATGTTTATATGTCTCTAGTTCGTTGCTGATCTATTACTAGTTTGTCAATCTGACAATGTCTCAATGGTGGATTTATGCTAGCAATATGTTATCTACTGACAGAATATTTTCTTCGACAATCTTAGTGATGGATTTTATGAAGATAGCGACTTTATTTTTGTCGTTATTTTTTTATATTATTTTAGTAACCATGGGGGGTCAATTCTACGACGTATAGTCAAGAAATTAGAGCATTCCTCAAACTCAGCAGCGTCCTAAAGGAGGATCAACCAATACTATCTGTCATGGAGAAGGACTTGTCAGCGAGCCGACTAAGGAAGGAAGCGGTTCAAAGGCGTCCAATTAGTTGATCCACCGACCATCTTCAACTCTATTGTGATTGAGAAAAAAAAAGTTGTTGCCACATAGCCTACCAATGACAAAAATTTTTATTTTAAAATTCTTCTCCAATGTAATTACCAAATAAATTATGATGCTTACGTGATAAAAATTATAAAAAATAGTGAAATTGGTTTTATATTACTAGATAATATACTTGACAATGTCTTCATCTTCATGTCATCAATCACGTATAAAAAATATTAAGAAAAAAAAAGGAAGAAGATGATTTACAAATTGTAAAAAAAGTAAACATGTCATGAGAACACTTTTCTATCTCATTGTCTTTTATAAATATAGTTTTGGCATCTAGGAAAGAAATTGTCTTGTACAGTTCATATAATACAGGAATCACAACATATTTCAAGATAATAGAGTTGGAGATGCTTTTACCATATGTAGAGGATTCATGTTGATGATTGCTGAGATTTACTTTTATTTGTTGTGGTTGGCTTCTATTTCTCATTGGGGGACCATCGATCAATCTGGGCCTGAACAAATTATGACTGGATTTAATCCAAATTTTATAGGAGATCTTCAATATAGGCGGGACCCAAGTGGAAAGAAAGCTTCATTTTGAATTAGATAACTTCTGAGTTAGGGTTAGGGGTGCGCATTGTAACGACCCATTCCATTCAAGCGGACAACCGATTAAAATAACGCAAGTGCAATAACCTGACCCGCTTTGCTCAGCGAGAAGACTCGTTTCAGGCAAAGAATTTTTAGACTTGGCCCTTCAGGAGTTCAGGCTTAGACTTTCAAAGGCTCGCTCGGAGTATCGCTCGACCGAGGCAAATTATCGCTAAGGTGGGTGGCTACGATGAACTTGTCTTTGCTTAGCCAGCACACTTAAAATATAGACGATACATTCTAGTCGCTAGGTGAATCATCCCTTGCATGCTAATAAAGAATACAATGCACCTAGATAAGAGAATAATCCCATCTTGTATTGCTTGTGTTAGAACATGGAAATAAAACTTGGCTTATAACTTGGACCCTCGTATGCTAACTTTGCTTCGTGCAAGTAGACCCTGCTATGCCTCAAGTAGATCATTATGGACCCTTCGTAGTGCACTACTTTACTCATTTACACTGCTCACACTAAGAACTATGTAGCTTAATATATCCCTGTACGGTTTCACTCATCGTACTACCCCTTAGACCCGTGCTAATATAAATGCTTATATTTTAAATATAAATGCATACTTGCCTGTTTACATTATAACTTGTACTCATTTGCCTTATTTCAATGCTTGCTAATTAAATTTATGCCATAATCAACTAACACTATCCTTATCGTGCATGCATTTAGTTAGCCAGATGACTATCAAATAGTCCTCCTGTGCAAGTATAAACCTGGAAGTGTTTGGGACCGTTAGGTCACCAAGGCAATTCTCGAACCAGGAGATTGCATCATGGCAAGTAAAGCAAGAATCACAGCTCATGGAGCATACTCATTCTTAACAAGAATCAAGAATTAACATGTCATTGAATCCCGGGAATCTAAGACCCAAGACTTGCATGTCGCGGACAACTTGTGCACAAGTTATTAAATGGGTTCCTACGGACGGTCTCTGGGGCACTGGGGCCGATCCGATCCGGACGTAACATCTGTTAGTCTGTCTGTTCGGGCAGGATGGCGTGTAGCACCTTGTGAACCTTCCTTCATGCCATTCTCGCTCTTAGACTAAGTAGTTGTCAGTTCGGGCAGGATGGATGTGATGCCTCATTCCTTGAGTCGCATACCATTCTTGCTCTTGACTATAACCCGTCCTTTATGGCTATGCCAGCGACTCCTGTTCAGATAGATAAGTCATCCTTGCTTAGCGGCAATCAATGTTCGAGTCATTATATTATATCTAGAATCTGAAACACCTAAACGAATATGAGTAAAAGACATCTATACATTACTGAACACTTGAACATCTTCTATAACACACCTGAATAATTCGTGTAACTCGTGCTCCTGAAATAGAACCTCGCTCATGATACTTATGTTTTCTTATGCTATTGCCCCTGGATTTTATTATATATACTCGAGCTTGGTTTAACTTGGTTTGCCTTGGACAGGGAAGGACAAATGATAAGTTGGTAAGTCTCGCCGTATTACTCTTATATCGCACGATACACTACCATACGAGTTAGTCTTTTTATTATGCCTTGAAACTGATCCTAATGCAAGATTATAAAGATAACTTAATAGATGGTGCATGCAACCTTTATAACGTGTTTGGATTTGTCAAGTAGGTGGGAAGCTCACTACCAGTGCATTCATGTACTGATAACCTACCAGATTGCTTGCAGGGTGCGAGAGAACCTCGTTCGGTGTAAAAAAACCCTATGTGCGTTCTAAGGCAAGTAGTTCACTCTAAAGTCTTGGAACGTTGCATCCGGAACTGAAGCACATATACAAGACATAATATTAGAATATTGCCTATGCATCATTCCACAAATGTAGTCACTTGGCAGGCTTTTATTGTTCAGAGAGAGAGGACATTGACCGACTTATAATCTCGGCCTAGCGTCACCTATAATATTTGTTCAATATCAATAAAGTACTTATTTTACTTCTATACTTGTGTTATTCAATACTTCCTCTATTGACGACTCTGTGAACTTGTTACCAATTGTCTGTTCGTTTCTTATTCCGCTGCATTCAAATTATCTGTGCGACTCTGTGGCTTAGTCATTTTATCGTCTGTTCAGATCACGGCCTTGTACGGGTGCAACTTATGCTTGTGCAATATCACATCCAGATGGAAAAAGATCGTCCCACGGGAGCGTTGGAGCGGTGAATTGCACCTATCGGGGACGACCGATTACTTGCGAAAGATTGGGGCATGACAAGCATTATTTAATTTTGGACCGAGAACCAAACTGAATCAAATCGAATCGAATCAAATCGAATCGAATCGAATCGAATCAAATCGAATTGAATTGAATCGAATAAGAGATTCGGTTCAGTTTAAAAAAAAATTATGCTCGGTTTCGGTTTTGAAATTACTAATTTTTTTTATTCGGTTTCAATTTCGGTTTTGGGTTTCGATTTAGGTTCAAAACCAAAAATCGAACAAAAAAAATTTAGTTACTATATATATATATATATATATATATATATATATATATATACACACACACACACATACACTAAATATATCTAGTTATATTTAGTTACTATATATATTAACAAAAATGCGTATATAAACCAAAAAATTGAATAAATCGAATAAACCAAAAAAATTGAATAAATCGAATAAACCGAAAACTAAATCAATTTAATTCGGTTCGGTTTGGTTCGGTTCGGTTATAGGCCATTTGGATTATGTTTTGGTTTTGCTTATTCAATTTTTGGTCCAATTCGATTTTCGGTTATTCGGTTCGGTTTGAAACGAATTAACTGAATGCTCACCCCTAGTTGAGGTGAGCATTATTAGGTTTTATACTTGGAATAAGAGATTCGGTTTGATTTGAAATTTTTTTGGTTCGACTTCGATTTTAAAAATATTAAATTTTTTGCTCAATTTCAGTTTTGAATTTCAATTTTGGTACATAATCAAAAATCGAATAAAAATTCTAAAATTATATAAATGTCATGACGCGCACTAGGAATAAAGCACGTTGAATCGACGGTAGAAGCTGTCTAGGTCAACAATACTAAATAAATATCTCACATAATATACATAAGGTACCTGTCAATGTCATCTCCACTCCAAACGGAGGAACAAATATAATGACATGATAATGATATCCATGCTCAATCACAATATCAAACTAAGGAAGATAAAGCATGATATGGAATAAGGAAGAAGAAATAGGAATCATAATACAATCACAAGTCCATAATAATATATACATGCCAAAAGTCTTAATAAAAGTCTAATACAAGTCTAAACAATAAGTCTAAGCCTCCTCAGTATCTGGTACTAGGTCATCCTGCTCTAAAGGATTATCCTCTAATAATACTATATCCTATGGCCCGTAGTAAGTGGGACACTGGTCCACAAGCCAATCATCTGAAAAATATATATAGTCAGGCTTGGAGAGAAGTATATACCTCTGAAAGCAGTTCCAAATACATATTCGAGCATATATAACAGATAACAGAAAAGGATATAGGATAACTAGCCATAAGAAATGGAATAAACTAGAGTGAACATATAATATACTGGAATAAAGAAAAATTAATATGAATAACTATAATTTAAATAAAAATAGATAAAACTAACTAATGTGCCATAGAGTACAAGTTCATTATGTGATCGGTTTGGGTTGAATACGAATACAACATGGTAACTCGATTACACGTGTGATATATAATCGACATATACACGAATATAATTTGGCTTGATTATATAACCAACTTTTACTCCCCCGTCCTCGACTAATACTAATGGATCCAATCACGATACATTACGAAAATAAATATGGGCATACTAAACACGAGCAGTATGTGAACACGAAGTACACGATAATCAATATCCGATACACACTATAAAATACATGTGAAGGAGTATCCGCTAAACAAGGTAAGGGGATAATATCTTCTGACATGATCTATATAATATGAGTCCATATAACCACTGTGTCGGAATCAAGTACACAATTCTAGAATATGCGATATATAAGCCATATTAAAATAAAAACTAACAGAGAGATGTAATCACCTATGGTCCTGAGCAAAGGTATCTCTCGATGCCTAAGCTGGTGTCACACAATCCTATATATGAATGGCTTATCAATAAGGGTGATATAAGTGATAATAAACTAAGATGTATTAAGGATGCTCTTCTAGGTCATGACTAGATCCATTCTAAGTTAATAAGTCTAAATTGGTTACTAATTAGTCAATATTAGCTTATAATAGCTATACAAGGCCATTAACTAGATTAGTATGATAGCACTAGCTAGTTCTAGTAAATACATTAGCTATCTTAACTAATGAGTAATATACTAGTTAACACTAACATACTACTATCTAATAGACTAGCTATTAGCTAACATATAATTGACATCTCAACATCAACTGGTAGCTAACAACTAATGGCATCCTGGCTTGCTAACTGATACTCAACTAACAACAATTACTAATTGAAATCTAACTGCTATGAACCTACTTAGCTGATAAAAGTTCATATACTGATACTAACTGACATTACTAACCCAACTCACTAGCACCTATAGTTGAACCTAGTGACTGGCAACTAACTGAGATACATATATTAACTATCCAACTATTTTATCCTAATAACAGGTACTCAGATATCAGACACTAACTAATTGATACGTATATACTATCCCACTTAACTTGATTAGATAACTGATATAAACTATATGCTAACTGTTATATACACTATTAGCTGACAGTGCAACCACCTACTAAAACTAATCAGTCATTACTAACACACTACCTTATTTGTTATATGCTACTTGCAACCTCATTGCCTGTTATGAATACCTGCATTGACACCACTAACACCCATAGCAACAACAACATTATGAACATATTGTTGCTACTGCTACTACGTGCTGATTTGCCCAACAACATATTAAGTGTCCTCCTCTACTTTCAATCAACTGACTGCTGAATCTCATCCTCTATACTACTAATTAACTGACCTGTACCCTACTGTTGCCACTGCTTGTTGTACTCCTAGGTACTACTACTATCCCCTATACTTCACACTACAGACACACACTGCCACACCTGATACACATAGCTCCACACGCACACAATACACTGAATATATATCAGTCATTAATTTACTACTACATACTACTACCACTGATACCAAGCTAGAGTATCACATACCCTTGTATACATATCTCATCCTGAATGCACATGATTCCCATCTTGCCAATGCTTGTAATACTTTGCTGCTACTGCTCTGATTTATTGCAATTGTTATTGCACTAAGGTTGCTGATGCTCCCAGGTCTGAAACAGACCTGGAAATCTCCACTCTTTAAACCATTGCACACCACATTACAATAAACTGTGCACTATAATTCTATAAACCCGAGCACTAGGCATTTTTCTTTTTCCTCTAATACAAATATCACTTCCAAACCAACCCCCACCCTACTAACTACACACTCAAGTTACTGTCTGGTCCCTCTTCCAAAGCCAATAACCCCCGACCCCTTGCACTGCAGGAACAGTTGCTGTTGCTCATACCTTCTTTCACTTCTGCTGCACCTCTCCTCTCTCTAACTAGCACACCCAATATCTATATATGAGACATAAACAAACATATACTTATATATAATTAATAATAGATATGTATACACATGTATCATATACATATATATAGTAAACATATCCACTATGAGCACTTAGACATAGATAAGTATACACATGTATCAATATATATATAAACATATAGATAGCTAGCTAGTTAGTTAGTGAGTTGAGAAGGGTAAGGTAAGGTATCTCAATACCTTGAGATATCAAGATACTCAAGGTATTGGGTATCGGGGCGAGGTATTAAATTTTTGCCCGTGTATGAGATAAGTGATGCTTTTATATATATATATATATATATATATATATATATATATATATATATATATATATATATATATATATATATATTATACATGTTAGGATATATATTAGAGGGTATAGGCAGGGTGTATAGTGTAGGTTGATATATAGGATACCGAGGGTATCCCGGTATCTCAAAGAGGCGAGTTTGAGGGTTTACTAGCTTAATGAGCTAGTTTTGACCTAGAATTTTAGGGACACCCTAGTTTGACACCTAGAGTTGACCGTAATTGCCCCGGTTGACCGCCAAAGTTAACCTTTGACCTAGTTTCAGCCTAGAGTTGACTTTTTGGACCCCGAGTTGACTTTTTGACCCATATTTTACCGGTTTGACCCGTTTGACCTAGAACAACCCTGGAAGCTTATTTTAGTTATTTTATATCTGTTTGACTCTTTAGAACCCCGTTTTACCTTGCTTTTCGTAATAAGTCTTTGCGACGCCAGTCCGGATCTCGATCCTCACCAGTTGCTCAGAACGTCAGACCAGTACCTACCTCTAATTATTTCCATTTTATGATAGCGTATATATCACCTATTCTAGAACTGTTAATACTTGATTATGGCATATTATTTCATGATCTGGTACTAGTTGGATCCTATCATGAGATATTATCCCCCTTATCGTGTTCAGCGGGTACTCTATCACGTGTATTTCATTATGTGCTTCGATTATTGATTCTCATATACTTTATGTGCTTCGTGTGCTCTCACTTTCATGTGCACGAGTTATTTATCATGTACATAGCGTGTCGTGGTTGGATCCAAGAGTATTAGTGGGGGAGGGGAGTAAAAGTTGGTTATGTGATCAAATCCAATCAGTATTCATGTGTATGTCGGTTATGTAACTCATGCATAACAGAGTTATCATAGAATAAATCAAGTGCAACCTAAGCCGATCACATAACGAACTTGTGCTCAAGGCACTTAGCTAGTACTCCTATTTTTTCATATGCAGTTACTTCTCTACTACTTGTATTGTTCCCCTATTTTATATTATAGTTACTTTATCAGTTCTACCATGTATTTACTTTCCTGTGCATCTTGTATTCTTTTCTATTGCTAGTCATATACACCTTACCATATATTTGGAGTTGCTTTTAGAGTTATGTACTTTGCTCCAATCCTGACTGGATATATTTTTTTAGAGGATCCTGAGGACTTTTTCCTGACTTACTATAGGCCAGGTGTCGACGATTGTTGTGACCCTGAGATAGAGGAGGAGCCCGTACCAACTGAGGAGACGCCGCTAGTGCCCTAGTATAGCTAGGTGGGTTTCACTGGGTTTGTATCCAGTTGGTTTTGGATGACTGTATTATTTATTTTGCTGCTATAAGATATTGTAGACTCTTAGACTTGGATTGTATATTTTGGATATTGTACTTGCTCTCTTTGGTTCGTTGTTTCTTTTGTTGATATCTTATCATGCTTTTACTCTTCTTCTAGTTATTGTAATTGAGTTTATGTATATATTATAATATTGTCCTCCTTTTGGAGAGGTTATCTTGACAGATTATTGTGAGATATAGATAGTTGTGACCTAGATAGCGTTCTACCATCGATTTTGCGATGTAGGCTGGACTTACCCATGACTCATACCCAATTTTTTGGGTGTGGGTCATGACACAATCCATCCTAAGTACTATATCGTAGATCGGAAGTAGCATTATGAGTAGATACACACTCAACTCTCGGCCTCCCAAATAAACTATCCGATCATTTAAAACATCACTGAATAGGATAATGCCACCCCCAACGTAATCTTCCAAGTCCTCACCAATGGTTAAGTCACAAGATGATGCTTTAACGCAAAAGATACATATACGAAACTATGTGAAGTACCAAAATCAAATAAAGTATAAGCTAAAAAAGAATCAAGGTAGATTGAACCTAAAATAACATCACCAACTGGCTCCTCCTCCTTAACGGTCAAGGAAAAAGCTCGCCTCTATCACTGGTCACCTCTCTGTTGGTGCTGGTGCTGAGCTAACTACTGCTATTATGGTGGTAAGGGAGGTCCTCGCTGTTGTCCCACGGGTGGTCTCGCGGGTGCTCTCTGTGCCTGGGCCCCGCCCTGAGCTGGAGCTCTAGGATAAGCCATCAACTAGTGGTCTCCTGATCCACAAAATAAATACTGACCCAATCTCATCCTACACGCATCACCATGTCCCAGTTTCTTGTAGAATGGGCAAGGAATAACTGACCTCTGGATCTGGTGTGCCTACTGTATTGGCGCTCTAGCTGGTACAGGGTACTGCTGCCTCGGCTGCTGGAAGTATCACTGATGCTGCTGTTGAAAGTGAAGACACTTTATTGGGCCTGTGGTAGTATTGGATCCTCCTATGTCCCTTAACCTCTTGGCGCCAAGCTCTAGATCATCCTCTGCCCGCTATGTCTACCTCAGAATCTCCTCAAAATTAGCGGCGGGTCTCCATTCATATGTGATTTAATCTCTATTTTTAGGCCCTTCCTGAACTTTCTGGCCTTCCCTCTGGGGTTCTGTCCCTCTAAAATTGGCCTAATCTACAATACTCTGTCGCATACTCACCCACCGTCATAACTCCCTGAACAAGGTACTAAAACTTGCTCTCTAGAGATGTCAGAGCCATATCTAGAAAGAACTTTTTCTTGTAGAGCTCCTTAAAAGCTTTCCAAGTAAGTTTTGATGCTGAGATCCTGGGGTCCGTCCTGAACCAAATCAATATGATGTCAAACATTATGCTCCCTGCGGCCTCTACTTGCAACTTCTCTGGAATCTGCGTCAGTCACAGGTTCCTCTTAATATCTTTTATCCAATCATCAGCATAAAGAATTCCCTCGGTGCTTTTAAAATCCTTCGGCTGCATCCTCTTGTAATCTATGATAGTCCCCGGCCTCGGCTGCTGTGTGGTGAACTGAGGTGGTGCCATTTGTAGCTGGACTAAGGCGACTTTCTCGACTGCGGCAAGCACAATCTGGTGGGCATTCTCAATACCCTGCCTCATAATCTTTGACTGGCACTTTTGTGCCTCTATCATCTACTGAAAGAGCACAAACATCTATGTCTGATCAACTAAGGTTGGTGGAGATGGAAGATCCTATGAGACTGTCGACGCTGTCCTCTGTACTGGAGGTCGAGCACCCCCAAAAGCTACTACAGAAATGCCCACCTGGATCGGTGAAGCGGACCTTTGAACTGAAGCTGCTGGAACGGTGCCTGTTGGTGCTGCTCCCAGAGGCGATGAACTGATCGACCTCGCTGACACAGCGCCTGAGCGCTAAAAAAGTATCTTTGGCGGCATCCTGAAGAAAGATTAAACAAGAGAATAATATTGAGTAAGATACAATATCATCAAAGAATGACAGAATTATTCAAAGTAAAGCAAGCATTCAAATAGATAAGAATATCAAAATAGATAATTTAAAATATTTTGTAGTTGTGATTGAGTATACCCTCAGCCTATATCCTATATCCTAAAACAGGCTCATAGCAGTATCTCATACTTAGAGTACTACTACGATATCACACTAATTGTGACTCTTTGACATGCATGGGCCACCAATAAAAATGTGTCATAACCCACACCCGGAGTAAGGCACGAGTAGTGAGCAACTCCCAGCCTACACCACAACCTCGACGATAGAATGCTGTCTAGATCAATAATACTAACTAAATATCTCCCACAATATACATAAGGTACCTGTCAATGTCATCTCCACTCCAAACGGAGGAATAAATATAATAACATGATAATGATATCCATACTCAATCACAATATCAAACTAAGGAAGATAAAGCACGATATAGAATAAGAAAGAATCATAATACAATCACAAGTCCACAATAATATATATATATGCCAAAAGTCTCAATAAAAGTCTAATACAAGTCTAAACAATAAGTCTAAGCCTCCTCAGTATCTGGCACTAGGTCCTCCTGCTCTAAAGGAGTATCCTCTAATGGTACATCATCCTACGGCCCGTAGTAAGTGGGACACTGGTCCATAAGCCAATCATCTGAAAAATATATCCAGTCAGGATTGAAGCAAAGTACAAAACTATGAAAGCAGTTCCAAATACATATTCGAGCATATATAACAGATAATAGAAAATAATACATGATAAGTAGCCATAAGAAATGGAATGAACTAGAGTGAACATATAATATACTGGAATGAAGAACAAGCAATATGAATAACTATAATTTAAATAAAAATAGATAAAATAACTAATGTGCCATAGAGTACAAGTTTATTATGTGATCGATTTGGGTTGAACACGAATACAACATGGTAACTCGATTACACGTATGATATATAATCGATATGTACACGAATACACTTGGGCTTGATCACATAACCAGCTCCTACTCTCCCGTCCCTAACCAATACTAATGGATCCAATCATGA
>JAYESA010000007.1:22391556-22421556 GCA_036927795.1 Iris macrosiphon | reverse complement strand
GGGGAGAAGTAAATGGAGGAATAGAAGAAAGAGAATGGAGAGAAGAAAATAAAGAAGAAGGAATGGAAATGAGGGGGGGGGGGTGTTGGTCGGCCATGTATAAAAATAGGGTTGGGGTTAGGGTTTGAGTTGGATACAAAGTCCAAAATATCCCTCAAATTAAGTCATGCTAATTAGGGTTTGGGTTTGGGGTTCCAACTACACTCTAACTAAATCCTATTCACTCCAACTAACTAATTAAAATATAAATAAATACTCTAAACCAATAAATAAGTCTGAAAAGAGTGTTGGTTGGGTCTGACAAGGGTCCACTAGGGTCTGACATGGGTCCAGACTAGCCAAAATCCTAAAATAACCAATAAAAATAAATACATGCATCTAATTAAATATTAATGCAAATATTTATGATCAATATAATTTACCAAATTAAAATAATAATAAAAAATATCCTGCCCTGGAAATGGCGTAGTGACAAGCCTATCCTCCTTAAAAAAATTTGTCCTCAAAATTTAAAGTCGATCGCACTTCTTCTAGGTCAAACCCCCAATAATCACAGTTAAGAAATTCTACCTAAACAACATGCAAGATCATGGTCCTACTAGTCATGTTATCACAGTCTCAATCAGGGCCACTACACTATCTACCACAACATAAAAGCAAAGTCTAAC
Source organism: Iris macrosiphon (assembly GCA_036927795.1). Lineage (NCBI taxonomy): Eukaryota > Viridiplantae > Streptophyta > Magnoliopsida > Asparagales > Iridaceae > Iris > Iris macrosiphon. The sequence continues at coordinate 22,420,888 of JAYESA010000007.1, read as the reverse complement.
AAGTACTAATGAAGCACACCACAAAGAATGGAAAAGGACAGGAAGAAGAACAAAAAGAGATAATCCTGCTAACCCGACACCCGTAGCATCGGCCTCCTCGACCGTCAACGCAAAAGCCCTGCCATGCTGGGGTATCTCCCTTTGCTGGTGCGGGACATGATGCTTTGTGCCACAGGTGGCCTAGCTCCAACTCTCCGATCCTATGCTCCACCAAATGGAGGTGCAGTGGGGCAATCTCGTATCTGGTGAGCAGCGAATCCACAGAACAGATACACCTTCAGCCTCCTCCTAGAAATATCCCAAGTGTGTCCTGCCTTCCTGCAGTAGGCATAAGTGGGCACTCTCTGATCCTGACCCTGCTGCCCCGGCTGCTGCGTTGTCTTCTGCACATAGGGATGCTTAGCTGGTCCTGTACTACTACTCGCACTACCTGAATTATCCCTGCCTCTTATGGACTTGAGCTTCAAGTTATCCTCTACCCTCTGAGCGTCCCCTACGATCTGCTAAAAAGTAGCCTCGCGGTCACTCCTAGTTGAAGACTTGACCACTATGACCAAGCCCTTGTAAAATTTCCTCATCTTTGCTGCCTCACTCAAGCCTTCCACAAATCTGCCCAGACGGCAGAACTCTGTTACATAATCATCCACCAGCATGCTCCCCTGGACGAGTGCCTCAAACTGGCTCTCCAAGGCATTGAGAGCCACATCTGAAAAAACTTCTCCTTAAAAAGTCTCTTGAAAGCCTCCCAAGTAAGCCCTGGTGCCGTAATTCTTGTATCAGTATGATACCACGTCAAAGCGAGGTCGAACATATGACTGCCCGTTGCCTCTATTTGCATGCTGTCTGGAATCTATGCTAGCCAGAAAATTCCTTCAATCTGCTCTATCCATTCATCCGCATACATGATCCCCTCTATACCCCGAACCTCCTTGGGCCGTATCCTCTGGAAGTCAATGATGCTTCCCGGCCTCGGGTGCTGAGTCTGATCTAACTGTGGCTGGGTCTGAGCCACTCTGTCCACTGCCATCATGGCCACCTGGTGGGTATTCTCGATGCCCAGTCTCATCACATCCACCTGGCGGTGCTGCGTATCCATCATCTCCCTGAAGAACGCAAATAACTGTACGACCTCTACTAGTACAAGAGGTGGTGGAGGAGGTACCACCGAAACAACTGGGGTAGTCCTCGGATCGACAGACGAAGGAGGATCCTCGAGAGAAACAGATGCTCCCTCAACCGCAGGAGTGGTAAGTGGAGCGGTAGCAGCTGCCTGAAGTCGAGCAGGACGAGAGGTAGCAGACCTCTCGGTGGCAGCTGCTGGAACAATACGATGGGATCGTATCTTCGGAGTTATCCTGAACATATATCAAAAGAAGTGCCTTCGAAGTTATCCTGAACACAGATCAAAAGAAGTCAATACGGAGCAAGATACGATATCATCAAGGAAGGATAGTAATATTTCAAAAGGAAACAATTTTAGAATAATTAAAAATAGCAAATATTAGATTGGAATTGTTCCTAGTCGTGATTGAGTACACTCTTATCCTAGATCCTATATCCTATAGCAGGCTCACAATAGTATAATTAAATTGTTGTACTACCACGATATTGTACTAATTATGAAGCTCGAGACCTGCGTGGGTAGCCACCAAAAATGTGTTACGACCCGCACCCAAAAAATTGGGCATGAGTCGTGGATACGTCCAGCCTACGCCGCAGCATGGACGGTAGAACACTGTCTAGGTCTACTATCTAGCTAACAATCTCACACAAAAATATAAGTACCTGCCAAGATCTCAACTCCAAACGGAGGAACAATATGATAAAGATAACACAAGTACTCAATCACGAACTAAGCACGACAAGATAATAAGGAAGTCTAACTACAAAAAATAACAATAATAATAATCATAACAATAATATCCTGAAATCAATTACAATACAAAGTCTCAAACCAAAAGTCGAGGACAAATCCGGTACCAAAAGCTAATAAATACAACTGAGGTCCTAGTGATCCCGGCTACCAACCCGAAAATCACTCCTGAACTAGGGGGTCCCTGTCTGCACCCTCGACAGGCGGAGGTCCATAAAACGTCGAACACTAATCTTTCGGATCATCTGAAAAATATATCCAGTCAGGATTGGAGCAAGTACACCTCTAACAGAAGTTCCAGTTAAATAATAAAAACTATAAAGCAGTTATAGCAAGTAGCACAATGTGAAAAAAATAAAGTATGAACAAGGAAATATACATATATATCAACTGGTGCATAAAGGTAAAGATGCATGAAAATCAGAAGCAAGATAATAATGACTGCAGGATATAAGAAATCTAAACTAAGAGCAAGTGTGTGCACAATATCATAAAATGAGTCCAGCAAGAGTAAATATAATGAGTCCAGTCCATAAAGTATAAGTGAGACCAGTCAAGAGGTGTAAGTGATACCAAACTAGAAAGAATGAACTAGTGTCTTTGAAATAGCTGTTTCGATATGTAAATGGCTAGGGGTATGTACGGCTCATCGCACACTGGGTGTGTGGCTGCTATCATTCCAAATTAGATCAGAGGGAGTGATTCCAGACATGGGAATGTTTACATGTCTACTCGAGTATTTTTTCGTCCCGACTAGTACAAGTGAATCTAAGATCCGACACGTAAAATAAATATGAGTCCAGCCAGAAATATGAGTGATGCCTGTAGTGAGTCCTGATATGATGCCAGCAGATGATTCCAGAAATAGAGGCCAGAAACATGAAATATACATGTCGCAAGTAAATGAATCCAGAAATACTAGTCAGTGTCGTGCCAGAAAATCAGATAATACTATACTAGAAGCTGAATCATAATAATTATCAGATAATAAAAACTATCAGAGAATGTACTCGCCTGACGTCCTGAGCAACTGGCGAGGATCGAGGTCCAAACTGGCGTCACAAGGACCTATTACGAAAAGCAAGGTTTGTAAACCCCCTCACCCAAAATAGGTATTTTGTGTGTATTTTATATTATTATATTTATTATAGATTATTTTAAATATTAAATTTCTTTAGAGTATTGTCTTAGTTAATTAAAATAAATTTCTTGATATATTTACTATATAAATATTTATTTAGAATCATTTTTAGGCTATTTTAAATTTTTGGAGATTTTTCTAGAATTTTTAGGTAACTAAAACATAGGGAACGTAAATTTTTAGGACTTCTATGATTTACTATGAGACCATACTTGCATGTTATTTCTAACAAATATTTATTTTAGGTTAAAATATTTAATTATATTTTTCTATAATTTATTTAGAATTTTAAGAAATTTATTTAGATTTTTAAAATTATTTAGGATTTATTTGGTTATATATAGTCTTAATATTAGATAGATGCTAATTTATTGTTGATAGATATTAATAAGATTATATATAAATTATTTATATTATATTTAATTCTATTTAAGATTATAAATTATTGTGATAAACTTAAACTCTATTTTTAAATTAATTCAAATCCTGAGCCTACTAGGAAAGCAACTTCATGCATATCCTATCCTTATTTAAACTGATCCTATTCATATCCAAATTAGCCAATCCTATCGTATTCAATTAAATAGTCTCCACCATTATAAATAACTCATCCTTCATATTTTTTTTCCCAAATTTACCTCTTTTTCGTCCAAAAAGAGTCAAAATTTGTCATAAATTCAGCCTCATTTTCTAGTATATTATGACGACTTAAAAAGACGATATCTCCTAGCTCCGGTCTCCAAACGTGCTCCAATTTTTTTTGTTAGAACCATATCAAGGTTAGTTTTCTGAATATATAAATTATTTTAATAATTTATGAACCTATTTTTTCATAAAATTCTAAAAGTGTCAGTTGTCCGAAATCAGACGTATTTTCGTATTTTTGAGATTTTGGGAGATCCCGAACTCAAAATTACGAGCCATTTAAAGTTTCAAAAATTTGACATGATGAACTTGTATAAAATTATTTTTATATAATTTAATATGCAATTTTAATCTAATGTAAAATTTGTGCAACGTAGACGTAAATAGGAAACCACCGAAAACTGTCATCTGTGCGCCCTTATGGCCATAACTCTTTATCGACTAAACCATCAATTTTAGTGTTCATGTAGCATTGAAATATATAGGATTCCATAAAAAAATCCAGGATTTAAGTCGGTTGACTTTTTGGTCAATGGATTGCCTCGATTTGCGTGCCACGGATCACAAATCCTTAAAGTTGACTTTCTTTGGACCAAAATTAGAGATTAACAATAAAATCAGATTATAATAAGATTAAAATACTATTTTTGGTTATTTTATTCAAAATTAAAATAGATTAAAATGGAGGAACCTATTCACCCACTTTTGTAACCTAACTTATTTAATTTATGTGACGGGTAGATCAAACGACGCCTTGAGTTGGGACTTCATTCTTTTTCAGATCAGACAAGTATATCTTGCCAAATTGTTTACAGTACTTTTGCATGCTATTTATATTTCTGTATATTCATTGCATTTTTATATATTTATTGTATGTGTAGTTTCGTTCAGTCATTACTATATATTAGATATGTTGACACACACTTGACACCTAGTATCATGAGAGGACAATCATTAGGCGTATGGCCTTTAACTACTCTGATAAACCGTAGTATATAGCTCGCACTACGGGCGTGTGTCGCGCTGGTCGCTACCCCCGAGGTATGTTGATTTTTGTAAAGTCACGCTGATCGCTACCTCCGAGGTATGACAATTTTTGATGTTCTAGATGGGTGTATGAGTTGTAAGGCTTAGATCGAGTAGCCTACCCTTGTCTATACGTTATCCTCATTTGCATTCATATAGATTGTCTTGTACAGCGTACTTATATATTTTCAAACATATTGCATGGTTACTGTATTCAATTAGCTTGCTTCTATGTATCTTGTTATGTCCCTCTGAGGACCTGGTCCCTTGCCAAGTATAGACGACCATGAGTATCCGCTGGAGTACAGACCCGGACCTGACGCTTTGCTTTCTACCGAGGAGACCTTACCCACTGAGCATCATTGATTATCTCTAACGCTGGATCTTTTAGCTGACACTTATATTATAACCTTATTTTATATAGAAGAGTTTACTCTTCTCTCTCATTTTAGTTTTGTTATAGTCATTGGTAGTGGATTTGTCTCCACCCGACTATCATTTATGGATTATTCAGACTCTTTATTCTAGTTTAGTTATATTCCTTTCTGTGACTTGTTGTGTGGATGAGATTAGTATTTATGTGACTTATGATAATATAGATACCACATATGAGTTTTATTTATATTACAGCGTACGTGTGTATTATGGTATCCATATATTGGAGTTGCCATATACATACGGCTGGCATGCTTACGTGTACCTAGTCCTACATATTTTGGGACTGGAACGTGATATATTTTTGTGGTGGCCCATGCAGGTCGAGAGCATATTGTCTCGGTTATGTTACTGTACCGAGCAAGCCTGCACTAGGATTAGAGTATAGGATCTCATCCACAACTGACTATGACTCATCTTCCTTCCCATCTGTTCTATCTAAATAATCGCATCCTGCTTGATTTCTGTGCTTCCCTAATAGTTCCTTGAGTATAGCCTTCCCCTAGAACATAGGAACCCTTGTTGTTAGAAAAATAATTAGGATAATAATCCCACCAGGAATACAACTAGAGTATTGACACATCACTAAGTTTAGAATATCTAGTGAGCCCTATCATTCCTTATCTACAGATTGGTTTACCATTGCCCCTTGATATATTTATGTAGACTTGACAGTAGTATAGACACTACTAGAGTTAATTAGAAATTTAACCATATTGTTTGACCCTAGTATTGAGGGACCAATAGAAATCTAAGGTGGAATATTAGGACTAACCCTAACTTTTATAGTGAGATAGTATTATAGAACTATACATTTAGAATCTTGTCTTCATATTAGCAGACAGTACCCTAGGAAGCCAAGAGGAATAAAATAATACTTCCCTAGATCATACCTCGAACACAGAGGTTAGCATACCACTTCCCCTTAGAAAACTATGATATTATCTAAAGACTTTCTATTTAAGTTCACATCTTGTTCCTCTGTAACCTTAACGCTCGCTATTTGTGCGACGACTAATTTTGTTTTATTTTCTTTATCTTTCAACTCGTGCCACATAATTCTTATGATTGTAGACCAAGTAATTTTATTTTATGTTAGGATATATAGTTTGCTAGGACTATAGTTATAATCTTGAATTTTGAATTATGTGATTGGTAGTTAGAACTTGATAGTTGAGTATTCCTTTAAATTATAATTTTATGGTTATACCTTAGTTTTAAATTATGTAATTTGAACCCATATCTCCATATAGGTATTGTCACGCCCCAGTCCCAAAATACCGAAGGACTGGACGCGTGATAATGGCCAGCAGCATACACCGATGGACAAACCCAATTTAATGGATCCATCGGGCATACTTAAGCTGTATTATATCAGTCAGGGTTTTACTATTCTCATCCACAGATATATGATAGCAACATAAGCAAAAGAATATTAAACAACAACAGTCAAAGTAAATAAAATCGGAGAACAATCCGATATTAAGTCTGTTTACAACAAGTTCTCAAAGACAGGAAATAAAGAGTTCAGTTAAACAGGAAATAAGTCTATTTGCCATAATATTGAGCATGGTGAAGCAATTGTTCAGGAGAAGTCCTCAGCGATCACCTCGTCTTCAGGTTCAGGTCCTGCTCTGAGTAGTGCTCCTGTTCCGTACACCTCTGGGTAGATCTCGTCTGCTAAATCTGGGGACATAATCCATTCCAGGTTCTCAGGGGACATAGCAAGGTATAGAAAACACAAGCCAAATATAATGCAGTACAGAAATAGAGAAATAACAGGGTAAGTAACTAACTAGCTAAGTGATCATGCAAGATGAGAGTTATTAATCATACTTCAGGCTGAGACTACTACAGGATCAGTGACAAGAAACCATAGCAGTATTAATATTACGATTCCAGTATAACCAAAGCAGATTCGATTCCAGTATATGTGCCAAAGCACCTCCAGTTATCAGTATATATATAATCAGCCTTTGATATGGTAATACTCTCCCCACCCAATGTAATCATGCATCTCATGTCCACGACGTCTCATGTCCATGCCATACAGGATCATAACTAATGCAACTAGTCAGGATCAAAACTAAGCTCAAGTCATGAAATCTATATCCTATACAAAACCTTCTTGAATAATCAGGAAGATTCTATATCATGTTTTGTGTCAAGTGTCATGGGTATAAAGTACTTGATAGGGCAATTACAACAGTCACAGAAATTAAAGCAAGAGAATCAAAATGAATCAATAACTGCATTTTGTGGCAAGGTACACTTGCTTGAGTTTCCTGTTCCAATTGTAGCTCGAACTTCAGCTGTATTTCCAGGCAGTACTCCGGTTGCTGAAACAAACATCACCAACAGATCCAGAAAATATTAATCAGCTAGGATCGCCTGTCCTTGAGTCCAATTTGGAGACAAGGACAAAAATGTCATTTTCAGGTCAAGGCGGGGTCCAAATGTGGGCCGCTTTGCACCGAAAAACACGTCAGGATCAAAGATCTCAAAAATAGTCCAACTTAGTGTCAACAGGTCAGGAACGATGATACGAACCCAACGGAACTTCCAGAATTGGATTCCGATGAGCCGTTCTCAAAATCGCCCGTCGGGTGGAGCCTGTGGGGCCCACGACACGCGATTTTGTCAACGTTCTCAGAATCAAACCAAACTTGACCCACAGGACCAGCGTATTGCTACGAGTCCGATGGTGCAAGTTTTGTCTCGATCCGACGTGTGTACACTAAGTTACAGCAAGAATCAGAATGGTCGGATACGGGGCGATGTCCGCGGATACGCACTGATTCCGGTGTGCACGCACATCCGAATCAGCTTCTGTAAAATCTCGCACGTCCGTATCAACGATGCGCACGTATCGGTGAAGACCGCACGCGACCAAGTCATCCCGTTTGGCGGGGCGTACTCGGTTCTGGGGTAAAACAGGGTCTGGGTTTTTCTATTTTTGGATCGCGGTGTGCGATCACCACATGACGCGATACCCCGAGCGGTTTGTCCGGGCACCGAGAGGGTCGCACAGGCTACGCGATACAATTTACGGAATTGAATTCTGAGCTACGAGCAAGAAGTTATGGGTACCTGAAGTGGTCCGAGAAACCGAGGCAAAATCGTGTCCTGTGTCCTGGATACTGTGTCCGACACAGAAATTAGGGTTTACTGTTTGTAAACCCCCTGAATTTTCAAAATTTTAGAAACTGGATTTTACACAATTTTCTAGAATTTTCTGAGATTTTTCTGTAATTTAAAAACAGGGTTTTAATTATTCAATAATTTTTAATTGATATTAAACAGTATTAAAATATTATGAAAATAATATTTTTGGGTGTAAAATGAAAAACCGGACTTAGGGTAATTTTCTGGGATTTTATTGGGCATCAGACCTATTTTTAAAAGCCTAAAAACTAATTTCTAATTAAATTAATTTATTATTATTATTATAATAATTTACTGTTATTTTATATTTTATTTTTAGTTGGGCCCGGCCCGGCCCAGTGGGCCGAGCCCGTTAGGCTGACCCAACCCAGCCCCCTGAGCTTAGCGGGTCGGGCGGGTCCGCTCACCCGGAGCCCGCCGCCCGACCCGACCCGCCTACGGTCACCCCTGTCCCCCGACTCCCCCACGACCCGAGAAACCCGCCACCCGCCGCGAATTCGGCCGCCACGACCGCCACGACCCTCCGACCTTTCCGCCACGTCGTCCCGGCCTCACCTCCCACCGACGCCCTATAAGAACCCCCTATCTCCGCCTCCTTTTCCCCCAAAACCCGAGCCCTAGCTCCGCCGCACCTAGCTCCGGCGACCCCGACCGCCCTCTGCACCGCACGACGCCGCCCAGCCAGCGCCGACCTCCCAGAGCCGCCGTCCACCACCCTCCAGCGTCTTCCCCTCGACAGAACCACTCCTCCTTCCTCCCCTCTTCTTCTCGAACCCGCCGCCGGCCTCCCTGCGAGCCGACCTCGCCGTAGCCGCCGTCCAACGACCCCGCCGGACCCCCAGGGCCTCGCCGACCATCGGCCAGTCCCCCAGAGCCTCGGACACGGCGGCAGTACGCGGACACAGCTCCGACACAGGATTCGGACACGAACTCGCGTGTCGGACACAGTTCAAAACCCCAGTTTTTCGGGTCCCTTCAGGTACTCATAACTTCCTGCTCGTAACCCCGATTTCGATTCCGTAAATTCCTACGCGAAGCCTGTATGACCCTCTCGGTGCCCGGACAAACAGTTCGGGGCATCGCGTCCTGTGGTGATCGCACACCGCGATCCAAAACCAGGAAAAAACCAGACCCTGTTTCACCCCGGAACTGAGTACGCCCCGCCAAACGGGACGACTTGGTCGCGTGCGGTCTTCACAGATACGTGCGCCTCGTCGATACGGACGTGTGGGATTTCGCAGAAGCTGATTCGGGTGTGCGTGCACACCGGAATCAACGCGTATCCGCGGACATCGCCCCGTATCCGTACTTTCTGGAATTTACCCTAACTTCGTGCACACACGTCGGATCGAGACAAAACTTGCGCCATTGGACTCGTATCGATACGCTGGTCCTGTGGGTCAAGTTTGGTTCGATTCTGAGAACGTTGACGAAATCGCATGTCGTGGGCCCCACAGGCCCCGCTCGACGGACGATTTTGTGTTCGGCTCATCGGAATTCAAATCTGAAAGTTCCGTTGGGTTCGTATCAGCGTTCCTGACCTGTTGACACTAAGTTTGGAGAATTTGGAGACCATTGACCCTGACACGTTTTTCGGTGCAAAGCGGGCCCACCGGTCGACCCCGTTTTGGCCCGAAACTGCCGTTTTTGCCCTTATCTCCAAATTGGACTCAAGGACAGGCGTTTCTAGCTGATTGATATTTTTTGGATCTGATGGTGATATTTGTTTCAACAACCGGAGTACCGCCTGCAAATCCAACTGAAGTCAGAGCCAAAAATATAGCCGGAACCACAGGCAAGTGTACCTTGCCAAATCCTGCAGCTTGCTACTTATTTTCCTTGACTTGTTTATACATAAGTGGGCAATTAAAGCTTGCCAAATTGCATTAATTCCTGTTATAGAACTTTGCCTGAATTCCTGTTTAAATACATATAAACTTGTTTCAATTGTTAAAACCTAGGACCGAGTGGCGTATTTAGCGTCCGATTACCAGTCGGGTGCCAACTCCGTACGCGAAGTTGTGTAATATCACATAGAGATGGATTTTGAGACCCGATAATGCTCGTACTTGTCTTATCAAGTACTCCAGAACCCAGGACACTTGACACTATTCATGAGACAGAGTCTTCCTAAGACATTCAAGGTGATTCTGTATAGGTTACAAGAATTGACAGAGATACTTTATAGACATTATGACTTATTCCATTAGCTATAATCCCGCTGACATGGACATGAGACGTTATGGTCATGATATGCGTGATTACATTGGGGGGGAAGAGTCACACAGACTACAGGTTGATTTTTATATATTATGCCGGCGTCTTAGTCTCACTACGAGATAGACAACCACATGATATCACTGCTACCGGCTCCCCGACACAGAGCTTGTAGTAGTTTCAGCCTGAGTTCTAGTGCTGCTCTTATCTTGCATGTCACTTAGCTGGTTTACATATTTACCCTGCTGTTTCATTATTGCTGCTCTGCATATATGTTTGGCTCGTATTCTTCTGTACCTTGTTACGTCCCGCTGAGGACATGGTTTTGTTCTCCAGTTATAGCAGAAGAGATCCATCCAGAGATATACCGCACAGGAGCACTTCCAGGAGCTGTACCAGGACCTGAGGACGAGATTGCACCAGAGGACTTCTCCTGAGCATTGGCCGTATGTAGTCAGTTATTTCTATTTCTAGTTGTTTATTTCCTGTCTATTTGTATCTGTTGTACCAGACATATTCTCGGATTGTTTCCCGAGGAAGTTATTGAGATTTGACAGTTATTTCTATTTGCATTACTCTGTCTGTGATTATCTGCTGTGGATGAGAATAGAATAATCCGTGACTTGTAACAATTGTCCTAATTCCTGTTAGACTACAGCTTAAGCATGCCCTGATGGATCCATTAAATTGGGTTGTCCATCGGTGCATGCTGCTAGCCATTGCGCACGTGCTCAGTCCCTCGTCATTTTGGGACTGGGGCGTGACATGGTTTTTGTGGTGGCCCATGCAGGTCTTCGACTAAATTGTTCGGTTTCAACTCAGGGACCGAACAGGCCTACAATAAGATAGGATAAGTTTTTAGGATCTCATCCACTTGCTTGAAACTTTCTTGGTATCCCTATCGACTTCGAATTAATTCCTTGACTTGCATCCTGCCTTGATTCCTGTGCGCCTCTTATTGTTTATTTTGGTTGCAGGGTTATGGATTCACGAGCAAACGACGAGACTCCCATAACATCACCACGAGATGATGTGGTAACCAACGAAGATGAAGTAACACTAATGGGTGGAGGACAATCAGCTCAACAACATACCTCGAGAGTCCAGCACGATCCTATTCTACCAACGACGCCAGTTACTCCACCAATGCCCGTAATTCCACCAGGGCAGGCTATGGACGGACAGCAGATGGTTCAAATGGTCTGTGCAATAATGCAAGCACAACAAGAGGCTCTGAATCGTAGCTTAGTAACTGCACTGGAGTAGGCTAACCTACCAGCTCGACGGCCAACGATGGGCTCTATCACCGACTTTCGCCAACTGAAGCCCCGTACATTCTCAGGCAAAGAAGAGCCCACTGAAGTTCATGAGTGGCTCACCAACACTCAACATCAACTAGAAGCAGCTGAGCTTCCAAAGGAACGTTGGATGACTGCCGTCAGAATGCAGTTGACGGATAATGTGCATCACTGGTGGCTATCTGAGGAAGCACGGCTCGGACCAGACCGAGTCACTTGGGAAGAGTTCTCTAGACTCTTTCAAGAGATGTACATTCCAGCTATCGCTCGATCAGAACTTCGGGATAAGTTCAATCACCTTACGCAGGATACTAAGACGGTGGAAGAGTACAACGCGGAGTTCATTCGTCTAAGTCATTTCGCTCCAACGTTGATCCCGACAGAAGAAGAGAAGGCCGAGAAATTCTTCGACGGACTAAACATTGAGCTACAGAAACTAATTGGATCCGTTGCACCTACTTCATACTCGGACGTCCTTGCTGCAGTGCGACGCATTGAGCGCGTCATCAGGAGAGAGACTAGTCTGAAACGGACTTCCACTTCAGCACTGCAAGAAGAAGTTGTAAAAAGACCTCACGTACACCAGCCACCGGAAGCATCTCCACAGACAATACCTGTTTGTCCATATTGTCGCAAGTGAGGCCATACTGAAGACGAGTGCAGACGAAAGAAGAGATTATGCATAGTTTGTGGGTCCAGTCAGCATTTATTAAAGGAATGCCCTGAGCGTCGAGACAGAGCACCAAAGGGTAACCAGCAAGCGTTACCAATACCGAGGCCAGTCTATCCAGCATTAGAAGCACCACAAACGAAAGTTCAAGAAGTCCTACCACCAGCTCCAGCAGGGTATCAGCCGAGGCCACCCTTGATACCCCAGGAACTACTCTTCCAACAGGCTCAACAGCAGAAGAATCGACTGCAAGGATGCGAGCAAGCCCTGACGATGACAGTGGAGAACGCGCAGACTCGTGGAGTAGCCAATGCGCGTAAGTGATTCGTAGTTATCCGTTTCTAGTCTTGTTGTAGTCCGTTGGTTCGTGACCTCAGCCCCAACCTAGTAATTTGCAACTTGTAATAATAACCTGGTTTTTATTATAGTTTTAACTAGATTTTCCTGGAAAGTGTAAACTTTCAATTTTTCAGGGAAACGGTATTTCCCTGAAGCCTCTTGTGATGTGTTTTCAAACGATGCCTGCGACCGTGTCATCTCTGCTGACCGGTTATTCTTTGATTGCGAGGACGCAATCCTCTTAAGGGGGGTAGATTGTAAATCCCCTGAATTTTCAAAATTTTAGAAACTAGATTTTACACAATTTTCTGGAATTTTCTGGGATTTTTCTGTAATTTAAAAACAGGGTTTTAATTATTCAATGATTTTTAATTGATATTAAACAGTATTAAAATATTATGAAAATAATATTTTTGGGTGTAAAATAAAAAACCGGACTTAGGGTAATTTTTTGGGATTTTATTGGGCATCAGACCTATTTTTAAAAGCCTAAAAACTAATTTCTAATTAAATTAATTTATTATTATTATTATTATAATTTACTGTTATTTTATATTTTATTTTTAGTTGGGCCCGGCCCGGCCCAGTGGGCCGAGCCCGTTAGGCTGACCCAACCCAGCCCCCTGAGCTTAGCGGGTCGGGCGGGTCCGCTCACCCGGAGCCCGCCGCCCGACCCGACCCGCCTACGGTCACCCTGTCCCCCGACTCCCCCACGACCCGAGAAACCCGCCGCCCGCCGCGAATTCGGCCGCCACGACCGCCACGACCCTCCGACCTTTCTGCCACATCGTCCCGGCCTCACCTCCCACCGACGCCCTATAAGAACCCCCTATCTCCGCCTCATTTTCCCCCAAAACCCGAGCCCTAGCTCCGCCGCACCTAGCTCCGGCGACCCCGACCGCCCTCTGCACCGCACGACGCCGGCCAGCCAGCGCCGACCTCCCAGAGCCGCCGTCCACCACCCTCCAGCGTCTCCCCCTCGACAGAACCACTCCTCCTTCCTCCCCACTTCTTCTCGAACCCACCGCCGGCCTCCCTGCGAGCCGACCTCGCCGTAGCCGCCGTCCAACGACCCCGCCGGACCCCCAGGGCCTCGCCGACCGTCGGCCAGTCCCCCAGAGCCTCGGACACGGCGGCAGTACGAGGACACAGCTCTGACACAGGATTCGGACACGAACTCGCGTGTCGGACACAGTTTAAAACCCCGATTTTTCGGGTCCCTTCAGGTACTCATAACTTCCTGCTCGTAACCCCGATTTCGATTCCGTAAATTCCTACGCGAAGCCTGTATGACCCTCTCGGTGCCCGGACAAACAGTTCGGGGCATCGCGTCCTGTGGTGATCGCACACCGCGATCCAAAACCAGGAAAAAACCAGACCCTGTTTCACCCCGGAACTGAGTACGCCCCGCCAAACGGGACGACTTGGTCGTGTGCGGTCTTCACAGATACGTGCACCTCTTCGATACGGACGTGTGGGATTTCGTGGAAGCTGATTCGGGTGTGCGTGCACACCGGAATCAACGCGTATCCGCGGACATCGTCCCGTATCCGTACTTTCTGGAATTCACCCTAACTTCGTGCACACACATCGGATCGAGACGAAACTTGCGCCATCGGACTCGTATCGATACGCTGGTCCTGTGGGTCAAGTTTGGTTCGATTCTGAGAACGTTGACGAAATTGCGTGTCGTGGGCCCCACAGGCCCCGCTCGACGGACGATTTTGTGTTCGGCTCATCGAAATTCAAATCTGAAAGTTTCGTTGGGTTCGTATCAGCGTTCCTGACTTGTTGACACTAAGTTTGGTGAATTTGGAGACCATTGACCCTGACACGTTTTTCGGTGCAAAGCGGGCCCACCAGTGGACCCCGTTTTGGCCCGAAACTGCCGTTTTTGCCCTTGTCTCCAAATTGGACTCAAGGACAGGCGTTTCTAGCTGATTGATATTTTCTGGATCTGATGGTGATGTTTGTTTCAGCAACCGGAGTACTGCCTGCAAATCCAACTGAAGTCAGAGCCGAAAACATAGCCGGAACCACAGGCAAGTGTACCTTGCCAAATCCTGCAGCTTGCTACTTATTTTCCTTGACTTGTTTATACATCAGTGGGCAATTAAAGCTTGCCAAATTGCATTAATTCCTGTTATAGAATTTTGCCTGAATTCCTATTTAAATACATATAAACTTGTTTCAATTGTTAAAACCTAGGACCGAGTGGCGTACTTAGCGTCCGATTACCAGTCGGGTGCCAACTCCGTACGCGGAGTTGTGTAACGTCACATAGAGATGGATTTCGAGACCCGATAATGCTCGTACTTGTCTTATCAAGTACTCCAGAACCCAGGACACTTGACACTATTCATGAGACAGAGTCTTCCTGAGACATTCAAGGTGATTCTGTATAGGTTACAGGACTTGACAGAGATACTTTATAGACATTATGACTTGTTGCATTAGCTATAATCCCGCTGACATGGACATGAGACGTTATGGTCATGATATGCGTGATTACATTGGGGGGGGGAAGAGTCACACAGACTACAGGTTGATTTTTATATATTATGCCGGCGTCTTAGTCTCACTACGAGATAGACAACCACATGATATCACTGCTACCGGCTCCCCGACACAGAGCTTGTAGTAGTTTCAGCCTGAGTTCTAGTGCTGCTCTTATCTTGCATGTCACTTAGCTGGTTTACATATTTACCCTGCTGTTTCATTATTGCTGCTCTGCATATATGTTTGGCTCGTATTCTTCTGTACCTTGTTACGTCCCGCTGAGGACCTGGTTTTGTTCTCCAGTTATAGCAGAAGAGATCCATCCAGAGATATACCGCACAGGAGCACTTCCAGGAGCTGTACCAGGACCTGAGGACGAGATTGCACCAGAGGACTTCTCCTGAGCATTGGCCGTATGTAGTCAGTTATTTCTATTTTCAGTTGTTTATTTTCTGTCTATTTGTATCTGTTGTACCAGACATATTCTCGGATTGTTTCCCGAGGAAGTTATTGAGATTTGACAGTTATTTCTATTTGCATTACTCTGTCTGTGATTATCTGCTGTGGATGAGAATAGAATAACCCGTGACTTGTAACAATTGCCCTAATTCCTGTTAGACTACAGCTTAAGCATGCCCTGATGGATCCATTAAATTGGGTTGTCCATCGGTGCATGCTGCTGGCCATTGCGCACGTGCTCAGTCCCTCGTCATTTTGGGACTGGGGCGTGACACTGTTCCTGTGTCGATCTCTCTGTGTCCGTGTCTGAAATGGCTGTGTCTGGTCAACCCTAGGGCATCCGTGTCAGCGAGAGCTCACCGGAGGGAGGCAGGGCAGCGGTGGAGCACTGGCCGGCTGGGCTCGGGGACGGCCGTCGAGGTCTAGGGCTCCGGCGTCGAGGCGACTGGGGCGGAGCGGTGCTGGGTTCGGCTGCGGCGGGTCCTGGACGGAGGCACTGGTGGTCTGCGGGTCAGGGGAGGAGGTCGAGCGAGGCGTCGGGGAAGACAACGGCAAGGTCGGGCGGCTGGGGACGTTCGCAGCGAGGGCGGAGCTAGAGGAGGGGCTGGCTAGGGTTACGGCGAGGGCGCTGGGTGAGGGTTTTATAGAGAGGTGGAGGAGGCGGAGGGTTTTCCGGTGAGGGAGAGAAGAAGAGGAGAAGGCGCTGGGCAGTGAACGGGCGGCGGCCGTTTCCGGCGAGGGGGAAGGCTGACAGTCGGGGGAGGCGTTTGGGGAGAAGAAGTGATGCGGGTCGGGTCGGGTGGACAGGTCGGGTCAGGCGGATCCGACCCGATCCGAAATCAAATATGCGGGTCGGGTTTCGGGCTAGCGGGTCGGGTCTAGATTGAACCCGGATCCGACCCAATAAGAAATTTGGTTTAATAAATAAACCCGGTCCGGTTCAGTTTGATTTGGTTTATTTAAAAAAAACCTGGTTTATTTTTGGGTTAATTAATTACTTAGTATTTAGGGCTTTAAAAATCCATCCGGGGTCCAATAAATTCTCGTAAAATTACCCTAGGTCTGGTTTTCTATTTTACACCATAAAATATTATTTTCATAATATTTTAATAATATTTATTGTCATTTAAAAATCCTTTAATAATTAAAGAACATGAATTTAATTCCAGAAAAATCCAAGAAAATTCCAGAAAATTTAGAAAATCTAATTTAAAATTCTTTGAAAAATCAGGGGGATTATAATATACCCCCTTAAGAGGATTGCGTCCTCGCAATCAAAGATTAATCGGTCAACAAAGATGACACGGTTGCAACCATTGTTCGAAGCACATCAAAATTAAGGAGCACCTAGGAAAAATTATTTTTCCAAGCATTAAAAGTTATGCAATTTTCCAAATGTGGGAAATCTAGAAAATTACAATTTTAGAAAAAAAATAGGTTATCTTTCAAAAACATATCAGGTTAACATTTATAAAACATTTTGTATTATTGGCAAGTTCTAAATTACTAGGTTAACACTAAGTTATCAATTATTAACAGGTTAAAATTATCAGGTCAAGGTTATCAGATTAAAGTCTGGGGTCACGAACCAGCAGGCACAACTACAGAAATGCTAGAAACAGAACTACTAAAACTTACACGCATTAGCAACTCCATGATTCTGCGCGTCTCCCACAGTCATCGCGAAGGCTTGACCGCGTCCTCGAGGTGGTTTCTTCTGCTGCTGGACCTGCTGGAAGAGTATGGCCTGGGGTATCAAAGGTGGCCTCGGCTGGTTCTCTCCTGGAGATGGTGGTAGAACTTCTTGAACTTTCGGTTACGGTGCTCCCAAAGCTGGACAGGCTGGCCTCGGTACTGGTAACGCTGGTTGGTTAACTATTGATGCTCTTTCTCGACGCTCAGGGCATTCCTTTAATAAATGCTGACTGGATCCGCAAGCTAAGCATAATTTCTTTTTGCGTCTGCACTCGCTCTCTATATGGCCTCGCTTGTGACAATATGGACAGACAGGTAGTACTTGTGGAGTTGCTTCTGGCGGCTGGTGCATGTGAGACCTCTTTGCAATTTCTTCCTGTGGTGCTCCGGCTGGTGCTGATGTGGCTGGTTGTTGAACCGTCAATGCTTTCTCTCGATGCTGAGAACAGTCTTTGGCTAAGTATTGATTGGTTCCGCAAATCAAGCATAATCCTAACTTGCGTCTGCACTCCTTCTCATTATGGCCTACCTTGCCACAATAGTAACAAGTAGGAAGGAATGAGGCTCTGAATATTGCTCTCGGTGGTGGATTCATCTGTGGTCGCTTTGCAACTCTTTCCTGTTGTTCTTGGTCTGGTGCATGAGGCCGCTTCTAGCTGGACTCTATCCTGGTGATGCTCTCCATGGCCCGTGCTGCAGTAACAACGTCCGTTACAACGGTGCTGATTAACTTTCGTAACTCCGAGTTAAGTCTGCAAACGAACTCCTCCGTTTGGCTTTGCTGAGCCTTCTGATAAGCTTGCATCATCGGGTAATAAATTTGAAACAGCTGTTGCACGTCCATAGCTTGCCCTTGTGGGACAGTAGGCGTCGGTGGAGCAAACTGCATCGCTGGTGGAACGTCATCTTGCTGGATCCTTGAGTCATGCTGACTTGCTTGACTGCGTTGTTGTGATGATTGACCTTCATCCACTAGTATCACTTTATTTTTGTGGTTAACCACAACATCTTGTGGTGCTGCTGGATGAGTCTCGTCGCCGGCTTGTGGATCCATAATTCTGCAACCAAAATAAACTATAAGAAGCACACAAGAATCAAAGCAGGATGCAAGTCAAGAATTTTATTCAAATCTGACACAGATATCAAGAACGATTCAAGCAAGTGGATGAGATCCTAAAAACTTATCCTATTTTTATTGCAGGCCTGTTCGGTCCCTAAGTTGAAACTGAACAATTTTAGTCGTTGACCTGCATGGGCCACCACAAAAACCATGTCACGCCCCAGTCCCAAAATACCGAAGGACTGGACGCGTGATAATGGCCAGCAGCATGCACCGATGGACAAACCCAATTTAATGGATCCATCGGGCATACTTAAGCTGTATTATATCAGTCAGGGTTTTACTATTCTCATCCACAGATATATGATAGCAACATAAGCAAAAGAATATTAAACAACAACAGTCAAAGTAAATAAAATTGGAGAACAATCCGATATTAAGTCTGTTTACAACAAGTTCTCAAAGACAGGAAATAAAGAGTTCAGTTAAACAGGAAATAAGTCTATTTGCCATAATATTGAGCATGGTGAAGCAATTATTCAGGAGAAGTCCTCAGCGATCACCTCATCTTCAGGTTCAGGTACTGCTCCGAGTAGTGCTCCTGTTCCGTACACCTCTGGGTAGATCTCGTTTGCTAAATCTGGGGACATAATCCATTCCAGGTTCTCAAGGGACATAGCAAGGTACAGAAAACATAAGCCAAATATAATGCAGTGCAGAAATAGAGAAATAACAGGGTAAGTAACTAACCAGCTAAGTGATCATGCAAGATGAGAGTTATTAATCATACTTCAGGCTGAGACTACTACAGGATCAGTGACAAGAAACCATAGCAGTATTAATATTACGATTCCAGTATAACCAAAGCAGATTCGATTCCAGTATATGTGCCAAAGCACCTCCAGTTATCAGTATATATATAATCAGCCTTTGATATGGTAATACTCTCCCCACCCAATGTAATCATGCATCTCATGTCCACGACGTCTCATGTCCATGCCATACAGGATCATAACTAATGCAACTAGTCAGGATCAAAACTAAGCTCAAGTCATGAAATCTATATCCTATACAAAACCTCCTTGAATAATCAGGAAGATTCTATATCATGTTTTGTGTCAAGTGTCCTGGGTATAAAGTACTTGATAGGGCAATTACAACAGTCACAGAAATTAAAGCAAGAGAATCAAAATGAATCAATAACTGCATTTTGTGGCAAGGTACACTTGCTTGAGTTTCCTGTTCCAATTGTAGCTCGAGCTTCAGCTGGATTTCCAGGCAGTACTCCGGTTGCTGAAACAAACATCACCAACAGATCCAGAAAATATTAATCAGCTAGGATCGCCTGTCCTTGAGTCCAATTTGGAGACAAGGGCAAAAATGTCATTTTCAGGTCAAGGCGGGGTCCAAATGTGGGCCGCTTTGCACCGAAAAACACGTCAGGATCAAAGGTCTCAAAAACAGTCCAACTTAGTGTCAACAGGTCAGGAACGATGATACGAACCCAACGGAACTTCCAGAATTGGATTCCGATGAGCCGTTCTCAAAATCGCCCGTCGGGTGGAGCCTGTGGGGCCCACGACACGCGATTTTGTCAACGTTCTCAGAATCGAACCAAACTTGACCCACAGGACCAGCGTATTGCTACGAGTCCGATGGTGTAAGTTTTGTCTCGATCCGACGTGTGTACACTAAGTTACAGCAAGAATCAGAATAGTCGGATACGGGGTGATGTCCGCGGATACGCACTGATTCCGGTGTGCACGCACATCCGAATCAGCTTCTGCGAAATCTCGCACGTCCGTATCAATGATGCGCACGTATCGGTGAAGACCACACGCGACCAAGTTATCCCGTTTGGCGGGGCGTACTCGATTCCGGGGTGAAACAGGGTCTGGGTTTTCCTGTTTTTGGATCGCGGTGTGCGATCACCACAGGACGCGATGCCCCGAGCGGTTTGTCCGGGCACCGAGAGGGTCACACAGGCTACGCGATACAATTTACGGAATTAAATTCCGAGCTACGAGCAAGAAGTTATGGGTACCTAAAGTGGTCCGAGAAACCGAGGCAAAATCGTGTCCTGTGTCCTGGACACTGTGTCCGACACAGAAATTAGGGTTTATTATTCCTGTGTCGATCTCTCTGTGTCCGTGTCTGAAATGGCTGTGTCCGGTCAACCCTAGGGCATCCGTGTCAGCGAGAGCTCACCGGAGGGAGGCAGGGCAGCGGTGGAGCACTGGCCGGCTGGGCTCGGGGACGGCCGTCGAGGTCTAGGGCTCCGGCGTCGAGGCGACTGGGGCGGAGCGGTGCTGGGTTCGGCTGCGGCGGGTCCTGGACGGAGGCACTGGTGGTCTGCGGGTCAGGGGAGGAGGTCGAGCGAGGCGTCGGGGAAGACAACGGCGAGGTCGGGCGGCTGGGGACGTTCGCAGCGAGGGCGGAGCTGGAGGAGGGGCTGGCTAGGGTTACGCCGAGGGCGCTGGGTGAGGGTTTTATAGAGAGGTGGAGGAGGCGGAGGGTTTTCCGGTGAGGGGGAGAAGAAGAGGAGGAGGCGCTGGGCAGTGAACGGGCGGCGGCCGTTTCCGGCGGAGGGGGAAGGCTGACAGTCGGGGGAGGCATTTGGGGAGAAGAAGTGATGCGGGTCGGGTCGGGTGGACGGGTCGGGTCAGGCGGATCCGACCCGATCCGAAATCAAATATGCGGGTCGGGTTTCGGGCTAGCGGGTCGGGTCTGGATTGAACCCGGATCCGACCCAATAAGAAATTTGGTTTAATAAATAAACCCGGTCCGGTTCAGTTTGATTTGGTTTATTTAAAAAAAACCTGGTTTATTTTTGGGTTAATTAATTACTTAGTATTTAGGGCTTTAAAAATCCATCCGGGGTCCAATAAATTCCCGTAAAATTACCCTAGGTCTGGTTTTCTATTTTACACCATAAAATATTATTTTCATAATATTTTAATAATATTTATTGTCATTTAAAAATTCTTTAATAATTAAAGAACATGAATTTAATTTCAGAAAAATCCAAGAAAATTCCAGAAAATTCAGAATATCCAATTTAAAATTCTTTGAAAAATCAGGGGGATTACAGGTATATTCTCTTTCCCTTGAAGCCCAGTAACTTTTCCATTCTTACTATTAACACTTGTTCAAGAAGCACTATGATTAAGACTTAAGATAACCATTACCTATGGAGTTTTATAATAGGATACCCTAATAGGTACCAAGATCTTTTTTTCGTGTACCCCAATAAAAGTTTCTACTTTATTTACAAGTGCAAGGTTATTTTGTAGAATCCCCTTAAGACTGTCACAATATTAGTTAATTTTTTTAAGTTGGGTAGTATGCCTCAAAACCTAGTATCACTTAGTCCTTTTGACTGATTAATAAAGTGTAACTGAATGACACCAACTATAGGCTTCCATAAGAAGATACTGTTTATTCAGACTGTGTAGAACTTAGAGACCCATACCCTATATGGTCGACTAGCAACTTAGACAAGGAGTTAGTATGACAACTGTAGAGACTGTAGAGTCTTACCTTCTTTGTGGATTTGAATTATTTTATACCTTCTTTTATCATAATCCAGCGTATTTATATTTTCTGACCTACCTTGACTTATGCTGCTATTATATCCTAGTTTTGTAAGCTTACTCTTCTATCGAGCTTGATCATGATATATATATTATTGGGTATACACACTAATACATTGTCAAAAATCAGAATCAGTGTATTATGGTCTGATCAACCATAGTGCGCTTGGTTCGCCCCTCACATGACTACTTATGTAGATTGAGATAAAATTGACTTAGCTTCTTAGACGAATATACTTGCCCTCTAGACATGTTTGAGTGTATCGTGTCAGTTATATAACTGTACATATATGAGCATGCAAATAAGAAATTATCAAATATGATTTCAATCCACAACTGCCTTGACAATTCCCATTTGAATTCTTTAAACGTCTTAATCCCCATACTTCTATCCCATTACCTACTCCTTGAACTCTTTATCATTGTTTTTTGTCTCCCCTTATTTCAGAAAGACCAAACCTCATGCTTGGTATAAGTTTGATACACAGAGAGTACTAGATATATCCCATACGCTAATCACATGACTTGGTGACTCTCTTTTATAATTGATTAAGGGCATATCATATATGATATGTTTGGTATTAAAACTTTGAGGATTGAATAACATAATTTAAGGAATATTTTCTTAGATGTATAGCCTTAGATGATAGATGGGTAAATTCTAAGTTGGGTAGAAACTGCGTTGTCAACTTGAGGTAAATTCTTTAGATTGTGATCAAGTGAGATTAGATAGAGAAAAATTATGCCTTATTTTTAATTCGAGGACGAAATTTTTGTAAGTGGGTAGATTGTAAACCCCTTCACCCAAAATAGGTATTTTGTGTATATTTTATACTATTATATTTATTATAGATTATTTTAAATATTAAATTTCTTTAGAGTATTTTCTTAGTTAATTAAAAATAAATTTCTTGATATATTTACTTATATAAATATTTATTTAAAATTATTTTTAGGCTATTTTAGATTTTTGGAGATTTTTTTAGATTTTTTGGGTAATTAAAACATAGGAAACGTAAATTTTTAGGACTTCTATGATTTACTATGAGACCATACTTGGATGTTGTTTCTACCAAATATTTATTTTAGGTTAAAATATTTAATTATATTTTTCTATAATTTATTTAGAATTTTAAGAAATTTATTTAGATTTTTAAAATTATTTAGCATTTATTTGGTTATATATAGTCTTAATATTAGATAGATGCTAATTTAGTGTTAATAGATATTAATAAGATTATATATAAATTATTGTATTATATTTAATTTTATTTAAGATTATAAATTATTGAGATAAACTTAAACTCTATTTTTAAATTAATTTAAATCCTGAGCCTACTAGGAAAGCAACATCATGCATATCCTATCCTTATTTAAACTGATCCTATTCATATCCAAATTAGTCAATCCAATCGTATTCAATTAAGTAGTCTCCACCATTATAAATACCTCATTCTTCATATTTTTTTTCCCAAATTTACCTTTTTTTCGTCCAAAAAGAGTCAAAATTTGTTATAAATTCAGCCTCATTTTCTAGTATGTTATGACGACTTAAAAATACGATATTTTCTAGCTCTGGACTCCAAACGCGCTCCAATATTTTTTGTTAGAACCATATCAAGGTTATTTTTCTGAATATATAAATTATTTTAATAATTTATAAACCAATTTTTCCAAAAAATTCTAAAAGTGTCAGTTGTCCAAAATTAGACGTATTTTTGTAATTTTGAGATTTTGGGAGATCCCGAACTCGGAATTATGAGCCGTTTGAAGTTTCAAAAATCTAACATGATGAATTTCATAAAATTATTTTTATAGAATTTAATATAAAAGTTTAATCTACTATAAAATTTGTGCAACGTAGACGTAAATAGGAAACCACCGAAAATAGTCATCTGTGCGCCCTTGTGGCCATAACTCTTTACCGACTTGTAATTTTATGAAACCGTCAATTCTAGTATTCATGTAGCATTTAAATATATAGGATTCTATACACAAATCTAGGATTTGAGTCTGTTGACTTTTTGGTCAATGGATTGCCTCGATTTGCGTGCCACGGATCATAAATCCTTAAAGTTGACTTTCTTTGGACCAAAATTAGAGCTTAACAATAAAATAAAATTATAATAAGATTAAAATACTATTTTAGGTTATTTTATTCAAAATTAAAATAGATTAAAATGGAGAAAACTATTCACCCACTTTTGTAACCTAACTTGTTTAATTTATGTGACGGGTAGATCGAATGATGCCTTGAGTTGGAACTTTTTTATTTTTCAGATCAGGCAAGTATATCTTGCCAAATTATTTACAGTACTTTTGCATGCTATTTATATTTCTGTATATTTATTGCATTTTTATATATTTATTGCATGTGTAGTTTCGTTCAGTCATTACTATATATTAGATATGTTGACACACACTTGACACCTAGTATCATGAGAGGACAATCATTAGGCGTAGGGGCTTTAACCACTCTGGTAAAATGTAGTATATAGCTTGCACTATGGGCGTGTGTCGCGCTGGTCGCTACCCCCGAGGTATATCAATTTTTGTAGAGTCGCGCTGGCCGCTACCCCCGAGGTATGACGATTTTTGATGTTCTAGATGGGTGTGCGAGTTGTGAGGCTTAGATCGAGTAGCCTACCCTTCCCATACGTCAAAAAGTTATTCTTATTTGCATTCATATATATTGGCTTGTACAGCGTACTTATATATTTTCAAACATATTGCATGGTTACTGTATTCAATTGGCTTGCTTCTATGTATCTTGTTATGTCCCTCTGAGGACCTAGTCCCTTGCCAGTTATAGACGACCATGAGTATCCGCAGAAGTACGGACTCGGACCTGACGCTTTGCTTTCTACCGAGGAGACCTTACCCACTGAGCATCATTGATTATCCCTAACGTTGGATCTTTTAGCTGACACTTATATCATCACCTTATTTTATATATGAGATTTTACTCTTCTCTCTCATTTTAGTTTTGTTATAGTCATTGGTAGTGGATTTGTCTCCACCCGACTATCATTTATGGATTATTCAGACTCTTTTTTCTAGTTTAGTTATATTCTTTTTTGTGACTTGTTGTGTGGATGAGATTAGTATTTATGTGACTTGTGATAATATAGACACCATATGTGAGTTTTATTCATATTACAATGTACGTGTGTATTATGGTATCCATATATTGGAGTTGCCATATACATACGGCTGGCATACTTACGTGTACCTAGTCCTACGTCACTACCAGAAAAAGTCAAATTAGCGACGTCTAAAAACGTCGCTAAATAACCAAAAATCGTCGCTAATTTGTTTTAGCGACGTTATTAGCGACGTTTTAAAGCAGTCAGAAAAAACTAAGTCGCAAAAACAAAAAACGTCGCTAAACGTCGCTATGCCGACGTTTTTTAGCAACTTTAGCGTGTCGCTAAAATTAGCGACATTTAGCGACTCCGCGTCACTAAATAGCGACATTTACTAAAGTCGCTAAACGTCGCTGATTAGAGACATATATAGCGACGTTACACCGACGTCATTAATGACCTGGCAATACTGCCATGTCAGCAATTTGCGACGTACAGCGACATTTTTAGCGACGTCATTAGCGACATAATTAGCGACTATTTACAGCATCGCTAATTAGCGACGTATTTAGCGACTAAGGATAACGTCGCTAAACGTCGCTAAAAATGTCTCTAAGTTTAAAAAAAAAATTATATTTCTTGATTTTCTAACCCCCTTGGGTTCAGTTATTATATATATCATGATCGATACAGAAATAGATCGAGTCATCTGTTTCTTTACCCAAGAAAAAGTATTTCTATTTTGCATGGTACAATCATTGATCCACGAATCTGGTACAATAAATTAGATAGGTAGCTAGTATAGTTCCCTATCCACGAATCTGCCATTGTACGAAAATAATTATACTGGAATATATGGTATATGATGGTAGTAGAAATAATTGAATAAAGAACACAGTAGCAGCACCAAGGGAAAAAATTCTAGTGCACTGGCTAAATACAGGCCAAGTATCAGTCATCAGTTGTAAACCAAAATATGAATAATATAATAAAATTTGAAGAAAAGAAAGCATCCAGCAAATCTCATCGTAAACGTAAAGAATATGGCAAATTTATATCCATACAATTGCATACTAAATAATAAAAAAAATAAAAATATCCAGTGACTAACAATACTACTGCGGATCTGCAGGAGGCTGACCACCGGCACGTTTGAAGGATAAGAACTCCTCATACTCGTCCCGTAGAATCGATATCGATATCGATGGAGAAGGCAGTGACGTCGGTGGAGTCTGTATCGATGTAGGCGCACCAGGAGGCCGTGCCCGCTATAAGTCTACGAGTCGCTGGTTGTAAGAATTCATGGTAGATAACAGCCTCGTACTGCTATGAACCATTGAATCCTGCATTATCGTCAGCCTCTCGCCAATTGATACTTGTGACGCCTGCAACTCCATGATGTTGCGGTCATTGGAGGCTCTAATATCATTTGTCAAATCCCGGAGCTCCGTCATGCTTCGGTCGAGCATATCCAATCGTGCGATGAGCATCGGATCGTCCGCCTGCGGCTGGGACCGGAGCAGCTCCTCCATACTTCGTAGCAACTAGTCACGAAGAGACGCAATCTGATGGTCAACGGTCTCCTAGACGGCCTCCTAGACTCTGGCCGACGACTGCGAGGGCTGCGACTACGAGGGCTGTATGGAATGCGCAGCTGTCGGGGAGGCCCTAGATGACTGCGTCGCAACCAGGGCGCCATAGGAGCCCGTACCGTAGTACGTACCCCTCTGGAGACCACCAACTGCGGTCACCCACAGGTCGTCCACCGACGGAGCTGGAGCGGGCTGCGACGAAGTACCAGCCTCTCCAGGTGTAGGTGCACTAGCTGTCACCCGCTCACGCAGCCTAAGATACTCGGCCTAGAAAGGTTTAGAAACTCGATAATTGCCTAACTTATAATAAAATTAACACAAAGTAAAGTAATACTTACATAGGTCTGTGAGGCCCTCTCATCAATGAGATTTCTGTCCTTGCGATGGGTGGCCAAGAAGACGGTCACCATGTTTGCATCCTCACCCCTCTGTACCTGTTAAAAATATATTATTTATTACTAAACTTAAATATTTTTTCCAAGTACCATTTTATGGTACTTATATTAAAATAATATATTTTTACCTTTCTCTTTAGGTGATTCAGATGCCGCTCGAAGGGGTACATCCACCGATAACCGACAGGACCACCAACACGTGCCTCATAGGAAAGATGAATTGGCAAATGCTCCATAGAGTCGAAGAATCCAGGAGAAAACACCTTCTCGAGCTTACATAGTGTTACCGCAATGTCCTTCTCTTGCTTTTCTAGACGATCGACGAGCAACTTAGTACAACAAAGATCTCTGAAGAATATGCTCAGCTCTGTCAATGGGTCCCAAGCGACCTGCGGTAAGAATTTCCGAAATACAATAGGAATTAATCTCTCCATGAATATGTGACAATCGTGGCTCTTCATACCCACCAGTTTGTTCTCCTTGAGGTCGACGCATCTTCTCAAGTTCGACACGTACCCGTCTGGAAACTTTAGACCCTGAATCCACCTACAAAGTCTACTTTTATCCTCTTTCTCCAGTGAGAAAACTGACTTAGGTTGCTTTAAATTTCCATTCTCCTCCTCTATTAAATGCAATGCAGGACGTCTACATATTTTTTCTAAGTCCAACCTGGCCTTTGGATTATCTTTCGTCTTCCCCTTTACCTCTATTACAGTATTAATTATGTTATCAAACACATTCTTCTCGATATGCATGACATCAAGGTTATGTCTGATCAGATTGGTGCTCCAATATGGCAGATCCCAGAATATACTCCTCTTCGTCCAGTTATGGGTGCGACCAAATCCGTCACACTTGTACCCCTTAGCAGGCTCTTCGATAGCACTTGGCAAATCTTTTACCTCTTCCCATATCGTGCATCCGGGCCACTTTGGCGGTGGATTGGCCTTCTCCACAACTCCCGCACGAAAAGCATTCTGGTTCCTCCGGTACGGATGATCCTTCGACAAAAATTGTCGATGACAATCGAAGAAGCACGGTTTGCCTCCGTATTTCAAACGAAAAACCTGAGTACGGTCCATGCAATACGGACATGAGAGACGACCATGGGTGCTCCATTCCGATAATATTCCATAGGCCGGAAAGTCGTTGATGGTCCACATAAGTGCTGCCCTCATCTGAAAATTCTGCTTTCTAGAAACATCGTATGTGTTGGCACCTACTTCCCACAGCTGATTCAACTCATCTATCAAAGGCTGTAAATACACATCGATGTTCCTCTTCGGATTATTCGGACCTGGGATAATAACGGTTAGGAACATATATGGAGTCTTCATGCACATCCAAGGCGGTAGATTGTACGGAGTGATGATCACATGCCAATATGAATACTGGGAGCCCGAAAGTCCGAATAGGGTAAAACCGTCAGAGGAGAGCCCCAATCTGACATTACGTGCTTCCTCGGCAAAATGTGGATACTCTCGATCAAAGTGCTTCCATGCTTCTCCATCAGATGGATGATCCAATACTCCTTCGATCTGTTTTCGCCTGTGCCAACTCATGTTTTCTGCAGTCTCCTTAACCATAAACAACCGCTGCAACCGCGGCATCAAAGGCAAGTAGTACATCGAATCGGTAGGCTTCCTTGCACCGACAGACTTTCCTCTAACAGTGGCCTTGTAGCGATCAGCACCACAGAATCTACACGCATCTTCATCCTTGTCGTCTTTGTAGTACAATATGCACCCGTTGCGACATGCATCAATTTTCTCGTATCCCATCCAAAGCGATCTCACCATCCTCTTAGATCGATAGAAGTCTTTAGGCAACTTTGCACCCTCGGGCAAGATCTCTATAATCAAATCGAGCAGTCGATTATAGCATTCTTGCGACATATTAAAATCGGACTTGATGCTCAATAATCTTGTAACCACCTCCAACGGTGAATGATCATCACAACCAGGATATAGTGGAGTCCTTGCATTCTCCAGCAACTCCATAAACTTTGCAGCATCGGCATTCGGTGCCTCCTCAGCTGTATCATAATTGTCCGGATTGAAACTAGGTCTCATCGTATCATAATTGTCCGGATTGAATCTAGGCCCCGTCGCATCATAAACCATGTTCACTAACCCGTCGTCGTA
>JAYESA010000007.1:22334056-22384056 GCA_036927795.1 Iris macrosiphon | reverse complement strand
GGATGTTCTTAAAGGTCAAATGCATGATTTAGAAGCTACAATGAAGTTGAATTCAGAAATTGCCAATTGGGAGATGGTTTCCCAATAAATTATTCCCACGGACACGATCCATACACGATCACTCCGTCCAAGCTCCTTCTCCTTGTGCTCTTTGCTTCTTTAAGCTCCAAAGCTTCTTGAGTGATGGGAATGAGAGGGAATGAAAGTGAATTGAGAGAGAATTTGATGAATGAAATGATGAAAAATTAGGGATCTAATTTCTAGATCTAAATGAATGCAAATGAGAGGAGAGAGAGAGAGAGAGAGAGAGAGAGAGAGAGCCCCTCTAGTAGTGGCCGGCCCCCTTCCCCCTTTTCCAAGTCATTTGTAAATGTCTCATGTACCCCTCCATGATGTATTCTGGAGAAATAATTAGGGAGGGCTATTTGTGTAATTTCTAACTGATTCTAATTAAGCTAATTCTTGTTAATTAATTCGTGAGAATGGTCTAATGGACTTGGGTCCAAGTTAGGCTCAATAGTTGTCATGACAAGTCTAATTGGGCTTACAAGTGACGAGTCTAACTATTGGACTAGCCTCCTAAGTAAAAATAAATAATACAAGTCACAAATAATTTACAGCATACTAATAAATAAATAATTAATACAAGCATCAATTAATATCTATAGCACACTAATATTAATAATTTATTCCTAAAATTAAATATTCATGCCAATTTACCAAACTATCCCTTGTTGGAAAAGTGAGAGTGACAATAAATACGCTTAGTTTTAAGTAAATTTTATTATTAAACATGTGTATATTTTGAAAACAATAATTTTATTTACGTTTTTGAAGTCCAACTTTGCTAATTTAACAACTAGTACAATTTTGGGTCAAACATTGAAATACAACAAGTTTATGTATATAAATATATATTTTTAAATATAATTTAAGCACAAGTCCAATTTTGGGTTTGACCCATTAAAAAATAAAAGAAATTCAACCGAACAAACCAAATAAACCAAGTCGATTATATTGGTTCAGTTATGGTTAATTTCAGTTCGTGATTTCGATAATTTTTTTTAGAATTTTGATTTATTCGATTTTCACTATTTGAATTGGGTTAAAACCTAATAAACCGAATGCACATCCCTACACTTCAGCATCCTTTAAACTTGAGTGTCCTTTTATTTTATTGTCTTGATGATAATTAATTTACTGGATCATTTCCACCGACATTTACAAGAACCAGTAATGTGCACGTGCATTGCATGTACGTAATTTTTTTTTTATAAAAAATCAAATATAAATTTATTATAAAAAATGTTATTTCTAGGAATTTAACTCAAACAATCAAGAAAAATATATCCCACATTAACCACTTGAATTAGAGTTATTTAATTATAAAAATATTATATTAGGTAGTTAAATGCTTGGTTAAATTTTTTTAAAATAATTAATGGAGAATTTAGTTAGTTATTTGGTTTTAATTTTTTTTATTTATTAAAATAATATATACATACGATTTAAACGGTTTATTTTTGAAATGTTTCTAACTCTGCATTATAATAGTAAAGATGAAGAAGTTTCATGGTTGGATTTAGTAGGTAAATATCAACACACCACACCAATCGAAGATTTGTCGTCAAGCATTCTAGCAGCTTGTGGAGCTCAAGCGTTCCCATCAAATTAAGTCCTTGGCCATAAGAAGGTTTCTGTTGGGTCGACAGAACACTCAAAATGATGGCTTTCAAGTTTGTCATCGTTGACTTACACAAAAAGAATTGTGTTAGCACGGAAGAGCCAAAGTCAATCACGTTTGTAGTTTCACTATACTTGCTATTACGCGGTTATTGGAGGAGATGGTCTAAGACTTCACCACAATTGATACATGGTGAGACCGACCCATTAAATAATTTTTCGTTCATTTGGTAGACATAAAGATGAGGTGGCTAATCAGATACTTCGACAATTATAGCTGATTGCATTAGGTATGCCAAGGGGTTTAAACCATGAATGAAAGAGGAACTTGATCAGCCAGACCCATCCGTCCAAACCATGCTTTTACAAGTGGATGACGACTTTACTAAGCGGCTAGATGCTAACCCCTTAAAGTAACCAAGCAGAAAATGGTGATGAAATTCTTAGATGAAAACATAATTCAAGCTTACTAAGAGCATTGAGATCGGTCAAGTTACTATATTTACTTAAGAAGGGACATGCTTATCCAAGTCTTCTTTCATTAGTTTGGAATCGACTATGGAACATAAAAAATTATCATAAAATATTTGACAAGTTGTATGACAGAAAGTCAACCTGATAATGGACATCGTCAGTCCAGGGATTGACATGAAAAGCTCTCCGAACAGGACGAGTACATGAGTAACCCCTTTCATGTTCTTATGGTCAAGACGTTGTGTTCCTAATGGAAGTTCAGATTCAACCCTTAAGGTTAAAGGAGGAGCAAATCCTACTTGCATTATTGTTCCGCTATATATGAAGCCAACGTTGGACAATGTAGACAAAATACGTTTCGATGCATTGGACGGAATAAATGTCCAAAGAACAGTTATTCGTGCAATTATCACATACATTCACAGATGAGTTTTCGGAAAGACGAGCTCGTATGGAAGACAATCGCCCCAATTGGTAAAAATAAAAGAAGCCCAACGTAAGACAAATGGTCAGCAAAATGGAAAACCTAACATAGTATGGGAAGTGAAAAATGGAGGTGCATACTTGCTACCATGCGCACTCAGGAGGAGAAAAAAAATGCATTTCAAATCTTTGATATCAATCACCAAACCTAAAAATGATGGGGCTTGGGCATCAGAGAACCAGAAAACGTGATTTGGCTCTTGTCACTAATCTAACTTAGAGATTCCTTGCTAACCCTGACACTGAATGGGCAAAATTATTGAAGAGCAAATACCTTACTAAGAAGGACTTCTGGACGACAGGAACCAAAGCCACAAACTCTCCAATCTGGTCCAGCATGCTTCACTGCAGATCATTTCTTGAAGGTAATGTCTATTGGTTAGTGGGAAACGGGTACAAAATCAATATATGGCAGGATCCTTGGGTATCTACTAGGCCAAATTTCAGAGTTAACGGATTACCAGGGGTTCATCTACAAGCTCAGTTAGTCTGTGAACTGATCCACCAATCAACTAACATATGGAATGAAGATCTTATTATATCTCTGTTCCCTCCTGATGAAGCATCTGCAATACCCTTTGTAGAGAGAAATTGATTGATTTATTTCCAAGAGGAGGGGTACATATATATTGGAGGAGGCTAGTCTCCTCCTTATTTTTTATCCGATGTGGGACTAAATATGTCTCCCATAACTCAACACTCCCCCTCAAGATGGACGATAGATATCAATCATACCCATCTTGTTACAAAATGTATCAAACTCTCTTGGACCTAAACCTTTAGTTAAACAATCAGCTAACTGCTCCGCTGATTTCATATAGCTCAAAGTCAAATCTTTTCTATTCAGCTGCTCCTTGATGAAGAACCGATCAATCTCCACATGTTTGGTGAGATCATGCTGAACTGGATTGTTTGCAATATCAATTGCTGATTTGTTGTCACACAAAAGTTGCAGGGAGTCTCCTCTAAACAAACGCATCTCAGTTAACCAGCTCTTCATCCACATCATCTCGCACAGGCTAAATGCCATAGCCCTGTACTCGTCCTCAGCTGTACACCTTGCTACTAAATCTTGCTTCTTGCTGCGCCAATATACAAGATTGCCTCCAACAAAAATACAGTAACCTGTAGTGGACCTGCGATCATCCATAGAACCTACCCAATCGGCATCACAATTGCCTTCAACTCTTAGATGTTCAGAACTTCTGAACCATAACCCTTTTCTGGGCTTCCTTTAATATACATGAGAATTCTGCGAACTGCCTCCATATGCTGCTCTCTGGGATCATGCATATATCTACTCACCACACTCACGACATAAGTAATATCAGGTCTCGTATGACATAGATATATGAGTCGACCAACTAATCTTTGATATTGCTTCTTACTCACCGGATCACCACCCTCAGCACACAACTTGTGATTCTGCTTGATAGGAGTAGAAGAAACCCTGTAATCCAGCATTCCTATCTCTGAAAGGAGGTCCAGAGCGTACTTTCGCTGAGAAAGTAGTATACCCTTTCGTGACCTTGCAATTTCAATTCTGAGGAAGTACTTCAACTGCCCCAGATCCTTAACTTTAAATTTCTCTCTAAGCCTTTTCTTCAGCCATATGATCTCCTCAGTATCGTCTCCAGTAATTACAATATCATCAACATAGACTGCATGAACAGTGATACGAGTCTTGGAGTACCTGTAAAACACAATACGATATCCATTATACTGCCTATACCCCATACCACAGATTGCAAGCCTGAATCTATCAAATCATGCTCTCGGAGACTTCTTTAGCCCATACAAAGACTTCTTCAATTTGCATACATTCCTCGTTGCTTGTGAATTAGCAAAGCTCGGGGGAATCTCCATATACACCTCCTCTTGGAGATCCCCGTACAAAAAGGCATTGTTGACATCTAGTTGATGTAGTTGCCAATTGAAGTTGGCAGCATATGACACCAACACTCTCACATTGCTCATCTTTGCGACTGGAGCAAAGGTCTCGTCATAGTCGATACCATAAGTTTGGCTATAGCCTTTAGCAACCAATCTGGCCTTGTACCTATCAATCTTGCCCTCTGGAGTCTTTTTAATAGTATAAACCCATTTACATCCATCAACACGCTTTCCAGCTGGCAGTGGTACTAGCTCCCATGTGTCGTCCTTCTTCAAGGCCTGAAGTTTCTCCTGCATGGCAATCAACCACCTAGGATCTTGCTTAGCTACCTGCCAGTTGTTAGGTACAAGCACTAAATCTAATGATGCAAGGAAGGACTTATATGCAGGTGGAGTGGATGCATATGAAATATAATGTACAATATCAGTATTCCAACTATCAAACTTAGCTGGAGATTTTTCAGCATTGACTCTAGAATTTCTATGAAGTAAGACAGAAGAATTAGAAGTATCGGGGGAGAAATTATTACCAGGTGAGTCAGGTGGAAGGGCCGAAGAAGGTCCTGGAGAAGAGAGACTTGGGACATCAGAATTTGTGGGTACTAGCATAGGGACATCAGAAGGAAGCTTATGCTGCTTCTGCTGGTCCTGTTGCTGCTGCTCATGCTGCTCATGTTGTTGCTGCTAATGCTCCCTATATACTCTCAGCTCTCCCTGACTATCGACTCCCCTAGAGACACCATCACTCCTCTGTGACTCAAAAGAACATGGAATTATACCAACCACGATGCCACTCTCATTCCCCCCTCTATACTAGCATTAGTAGAGCCATCCTCGAACAAGGAACTTAACTTTGTCTTCTCCATATAAAATGGTTCAAACTCCCGGAAGGTCACGTCCATACTAACAAACAACCTTCTTTCAGTAGGACATCAATATTTGTATCCTTTCTGACTTGGTGAGTAGCCCACAAAGATACATTTAACTTTTTGTGGATCTAGCTTGCTCACCATTATTCTGTGATCTCGCACAAAATATGTACAGTCAAACACTCTGTGAGGAACCATAAAAATATTAGAGCCCAAGAGTATCTCACATGGTGTCTTCATCCCTACTACTCTTGACGGCATCCTGTTGATTAGATAAGCTGCAGTCATAACAGCCTCACTCCACAAGAATTTTGGCACATTCATTGTTAGATCAAAGAATATGTCACTTCTAGTAGATGTCTGT
The DNA here is from genome assembly GCA_036927795.1 of Iris macrosiphon. Taxonomy (NCBI): domain Eukaryota; kingdom Viridiplantae; phylum Streptophyta; class Magnoliopsida; order Asparagales; family Iridaceae; genus Iris; species Iris macrosiphon. Next base: position 22,378,290 of record JAYESA010000007.1, on the reverse strand, counting down.
TCTTGCATTCAGCCATCCCATTCTGAGAATGAGTCTCTGGGCAAGTGGTTTGATGAAGAATTTCCTGACTAGAGATAAAATTAGCAAACTCCTTGTTGGTGTACTCGGTCCTATTATCTGTTCGAAGAATCTTCACATGTACTCCAAACTAGGTCTTCACATATGCCGAAAAGTCTTTAAAATATTTGTACACCTCAGATTTTTTGCTTCATCATGTAGATCTATGTCATACGTGAGTAGCAATCAATGAAGGTAAAAAAACTATCTAAATCCACTGATAGAAGTAGTAGGACACGGTCCCCAAATATTAGAATGAACAAGAGCAAATGGCTCAAAACTTCGAAGACCAACCATTTTATAAGTAGAACGTGTATGCTTTCCAAGTTCACAAGCATTACAAAATAACCTTTTTTGTCTACTTTATTCATTATCTCAGGTTCTAACTTATTCAAACTATCAAAAGATAAATGCCCCAATCTGCAGTGTTGGAGCATTGCTTCTGTCTCTAGACCTCCACTAGTAGTAACAACAAGTATTACAACCTCGCTGTCTAGGTACCAAAGACCATCACGCCTGATGCCAGTCCTAAGCCTCTTCCCCATGGCCTTCTCTTGGAAAGAACACATATTCCGATCAAAAAGAATAGTACAATTCATTGATCAATGCGAGAGCTAACAGAAAGTAAGTTGATCAGAAATAAAAGAACGTACAATATAGATGACAGGGTAACAGATGAAGTACAATAGACCGAGCCAGTACCCCTGATGGGTTGTGATATCCCATCAGCAGTCTGAACTGTCTCGGAATGCATATGCTTGCTCGGATAATATAATATAAACTCACTAGATACACCTGTGATATGCCTAGATACACCTGAGTCTATGATTCAACCAGCATAAGGTTTAGTGGATGCAAGTGCCTCAACCGGAATAACTTTGTCTATATGAGCAGCGTAAATAGTAAAGTTATCAAGGTAGGTAGTGTTGTTATCAAGATCCTGAGTGGCCAGTACCTTTCCCTTAGAACTCTCTACCTAAAGTTTGAACTGACGTAGTTTCTCCATCTCTATCATCTCAGCTCCAGTCATTTCGGTAGTGGTCTCCTCCGTCACAGCTAGGTGAGCAACTTTCTGGACTCCGTATCCCCTGCCTCCTTAACTTGCACGTCCACCTCTCTGTCCTCTGCCTCCTCGGCCACAACCAGAATTACGGGATTGAGGGCAGTTGTAGCTGAGGTGCCCTTTTTTCCCATAATTGTAGCACTCCCTGTCATCGCTGCTGTGAGAATTAGGAACCACCAATGTAGAACGAACAACTGGTGAGGTCTTGCCTTTCATCACCTTCTGTCGGATCTCCTCTTACTCTATCGATGAAATAGCCTCATATAGGGATGGGAAATATGGCTGATGACACATTGCTGTCCTCCTAGCTTCAAACTGCGGGTTCAGACCGTTGAGAAAATAAGCCACACACCTACGCTTAAGGTACTTTTTTCCAAGGAGAACATCTGTTGGATTTTGTAATAATTATAGCGCCCCGCTTCGCGTAGGCGCTATGTACAAGTGATATCTCCTTGTTTGCTCGAACGGAAGTCTTCTCGGAGAGTTTTCGACCGATTGATCAAAGTGAGTGGGCAGAACTGCATTCTCTGATTCTTGCACGACTTAATAATGAATCTGAGTTTTTGAATGCTTGTTGCTTAAGAAGATTTATTTCATAAGAAGAATGAAAGAACCGACTCAGCATGCTAAGAAGAGAACTCACATAGCTCGTCATTGAAACGAATATGCTTGCTTGCTTAACTTGAGAAATGGAAATGCTTGTCAGAAATGAGATCGAACCATTGCTATGCTAATGAGATATAAGAAATGTTGTATGCTTAATTACACTGACACAGCTCAAACGAACCTTTGCTATGCTAAGAAAGATAAGTAAATGAATCGCTTGAATATGCCCCTTTGAATATGCTAAGAAAGAGAGAGTTATTGCATGTTAGACTTGAAATCAACCGTGCTTGCCATTATATGTTTCGTTTGTCTGTTTGCTATATCGAACTGCTAAGTAAAAATGTGTGAGTGCAGTGACTAATAGTACGCCCTGAGGATACGACTCGCAAGGGTCTAGTGGGGTGTGCTATTAGATATGTGAATTGTGTGCTTCGTCTGAGAAAGATATGCTTCGTTTGATAAGATGTGTTTTGCTAAGACCGCATATATTTTGCTTGATCATTGTTTTGCTTGCACTATGTGTTTATGTTAATGCATTGGTCTCGGACAACTTGTGCACAAGGTCTTGTCTCTCGAACGATTCCTGGGGCACTAGGAATTGCTCGGTCCGGAAGAGATTTTTGGATCGCCCTGAGGTGTATGGCTCGCAAGGGTCTAGTGGGGCGATATGTCTATTAGTGTTGTGCGGAACCCATGATGTCACAGCTGCTTGCACTCGGGTGTGTTGGTGAAGAGCTGAACCTTGGGTCACAGCTGCCGACAACCGCGCGTGCCAGTGAAGATCTGAACCTTGGGCGACTGCTGCTAATCATGGGGCTACTCATGGACCGTCATATAGATAGGGCGCATGCTAGGTTTACCTTCTTGTATACCTATCGATTGGTGACACCAAAAGATTAATACATAAGATATTGAATGTGCAAATTGTGGCTAACTTGTGTATCTGCTGCAGGGATAACCGTTCGGCTGTGGGTAAGAAATGCAATGAGTTATGTATAGCCTATTTGTTCATTTTGTCTGCATCGTAGAGTTATCTATTGTGCTTCATGCATTGCATCGGTCAGACAATAATTATTAGTGCAGAGCTGAACCTCGGTCACAACTGCTAATAGTATCAGAATGTGAGTAATTGGTTAGCTGGATTACCGCTACCGATCCTGAGTTTCTCGGGGACCGAAATTGTGGTGCCCCGTTCCCCCTATTCGGGGAGCGCGGCTAAGAAATACTAGACGGTATCGTTCGATCGGGATAGATTGAATCAAGAACTCATCCTCGTTATGGATTTGTCTCTTCGGAATCGATTCCCATATTCAGTGGACCGTGCCCCAAGGATCGACTTAGCGGCAGAGTCAGGAGGGACCTCTCCGCTGCATTCTTTGTTGCCTAGTTTTCGCTGTCGCTTGTTGCTTTCGTGCCTTGAGTTGGTTTTCGGATTTGCTTGGGTTTTCTTGAACGGTTTCGATGGATTTCATTGCTTTCGTTCTTAGGACTGCACTTCAATTCCGATAAGGGAAAGAGAGGAAGAAGTACTGATCAGCTGTTCGTGTCAATACAGGTGAACCAGCTGTAGTCGTCGCTCGAGCGGACGCCTAAAGCACTTCTTTCCTTTTCCTTCCAACTACCAAAGTGAGTGGCTACCAACCCGATTAGCTAGCCCTACTTGCTAGTCTTCACATCTAAATCTTGTGTTCGTGCTTGCCCCGATCAAACGATACCAAGTAAATAACTAAAAGATATCAAGATAATAAGGGAATAGACTTGGGAAATATTGCTTGTCAAATGAAACTTGTGAACGGTTACTTACTTATATGCTTGCTCGTTTGGAATGTTCATCATATGCATAAATATAAGTTAGAATGTATATTTCTTCTTAAAAACTGTGCTATGTATAGAACTCATTCTCAATGCAATAACTCAACAGGAAGACTAAGCAAAAGTAGATCTTGCCCTGTTATTGCCCTGTGCCTGATTTGCCTCAAATGTTAACTTAGTGTACTGCGTTGATCACGGACAACTTGTGCACAAGGTCTTAGTTCCTGCGGACGGTCGCTGGGGCACTGGCACCGATCCGATCCGGACGGAACTCACGATAGTCGCCTGCTTCGGATCGAGTGGCTTGTGGCGCCTCCTGTTCTCTGCACCGCACGCCATTCCGTCCCGAGACTAGCCCGTCCATTATGGCAACGTGCCAGTGATCCCCTCGTATATTTAAACCTGTTGCTACTAACTTGTGTCTTCTTGGCAGGGAAGGCAAGGTAAGTATTATGCAGGTGGTTCAGACGGACAGGTAAATGTCACCGAACGGTGGCGAGTTATTTCAATGATTCTATATATATGTCTTGCTGTAAAATGAACTAAGGCAAGATAGAAACCCACAAATATGCATGCTTCATTAAAACAACGTGTTGATTGGTATAGTTGGGATAGCTTGCCTTCACCAGTACGTTTCGATGTACTGACCCTCGTTGAAACAGGTTCCCCGCGCTAAGGAGAGCCGAGCGAGGAGCAGGAGACAAAACCCCAATCCAGTCCAGCTGTAGGCACGCCTCAACCGTGCCAACCTTTGAAGCATTTTGAAGGAGAAGAAGCATTTTGAAGTTAGAAGCTAGCCACCAAGCAACCATGCAACTTCGTGGCAAAGCAGTCGTTCCGACGCAAGGTCTTATATTTTGAGTTTAGTAAGGATGTAATGTACAGGACTGCTATCTCATTTTGTGTCAACACTTTTGTAAGCCCATAGAGGCAATCCTTATGACTCAGTTCAAGGAGTTTGTAATAGATGTTCATATTATCAATAAAAAGAGAACTTTTCCATGTTACAATATGTGTTTCAATTATCTGCGTACTCTGAATATGTGCTCGCTATGCGAAACAAAAATACTTAGCCTTGTGCGGTGCGCAACCTAGGCCCGCACGGCGGTCACGCCCGGGGGGACGACTAACGATTCCACGGGATCGGGGCGTGACATGTTGGTATCAGAGCACAGATTCAAAGTTCCTTTGACTCTTAAACTGGAAAAGTTCCCTTAACGATAAATCCCTGTGCGAACTCCTGAACTCGTTAAGGCCAAAATGAGATACGTTCATGCAATAAGTCCATAATACATTATGATCCTGATGTAATTTACCTTCCTTTCAAGGAACGACGCAAGCGCAACCATCAGCGCTGGCACCAGGCGAGACAAGGACTCAGGAGAGCAGTTCCGGAACTTCAGGAAGCTCTCGGAGCCAACGGGGCATGTCTCAATCAGATTCCCTTCAGCAGGTGATGCAAATGTTCACGGAGCAACGACAGAGGGATGATGCCCGCCAAGCCAAGTTCGAGAGCAACCTAGAGGCCCGGCTCTCAGTCCAACAAAAGCAGGTAGATACCCTGCAACAGCTTGTCCAGACCCTGGCCTCCAACCATTCTGCCGCAACGACAGCTACACCAGTGGAGCAGCCAGCGCTTGAAGTTGAACTACCGCCCGTGCCAAGGACGAGGGAAGTGACTGCCTTCACCTTTGGCAACTTCAAGAAGGTCTGCAACACGCTGTTTAATGGGACTGAGGACCCGATCGTGGCCCTAGATTGGCTCGCCGAGCTTGAGGATCATTTTTCTCTCCTAGAAGTGCCGGAAGACAAGCGCGTCACCGGTGCCCAACTATTGCTTTAGCTCAACGCGCACGACTGGTGGGACGTGCATCGACGATCTCTTCAACTTGGCCATGGAGAGGAGGCGATCGCGTGGACGACTTTTCGTGCCGCGTTCGAGGAGGAGTTTATACCCCCGTCTCTACGCCGTCAACGGGAAAACGATTTCGTCCAACTCCGGCAGGGCAGCATGACGGTGAAGCAATACTCGGCAGAATTCAACAAACTGGCCAAATTTGCTACCGCTTATCTACCGGATGCAGCGAGTCGAGCCAGACGATTCGAAGGAGGGCTACGTCCTGGCATTCACGGGCACGTAGCCGTTCCGCAGTATCAGACGATGAGGGAAGTATTAAACCACGCCCTTTCGCTCGAACCGCAGTATCCTCACGTTGCCGCCGGCGCTGTGCAACCTTCCAATCACAAACGCCAAGGCAACGATAGAGGAAACAACGCTGCAAAGCGTCAAAATAACGGCGGTCGTCAGCGAGAAAACCAGGGGCAGCGTTGCACCTACTGCAACAGAAGAGGGCACACCGAGAATGTCTGTCGCAAGCGGCTCGGCACTTGCCTCAGATGCGGCGATCCTGGCCATCAGATTAGCAGCTGTCCGCTTCGTACACCGCAACAACCAGATCAGACTCCGGCTCCTCAGGCAAATCGAGCGGCGCCTCAGCCAGGGCGTAATCAAGCTCAAGGCCGAGTCTACACCTTGACACGGGAAGAAGCTCTAGCTTCGGATACCGTCGTGTCAGGTACCTTACTTTTCAATAATATACCTGCTCGCGTTCTATTTGATTCAGGTGCAACCCATAGCTTTATTTCTACAAACTTCGCCACGGAGAACAATGTTAAAATGACTCCGTTGCATTTAGATTTAAGCGTTAGCACCCCGTCTGGTACAAAAATTCCTGTCTGTTCAGCATGCCTAGGCTGTTATATCTGTATTGGGGAGAGAAAGCAGTCACTTGATGTTTTAGTTCTTGATGTACGGGACTATGATATCATTTTGGGAATGGACTGGCTAGGCGCGTGCGCGGCAACTATTGAGTGTGCAGAGAAGCGAGTCATTTTCCGTCTGCCCGGAGAAGCCGTGTTCTGTTACACCAGTAGTCCAGCGAACAATGCGACCAGGGCCTGCATGGTGATTTCAGCAAAATCTGCTCGGCGAATGCTCTACACAGGCTGCGAGGGATTCCTAGCATCGGTTCGGGACACACGGCAGGACTACGCAAACGTCGAGTCAACTTCCGTTGAGGCAGAGTTCCCCGATGTGTTCCCGAGCGAACTACCCGGTATGCCGCCAGACCGAGAGATTGAATTCACTATAGACACATTTCCAAATACACAGCCGATTTCAAAGCCTCCGTACAGAATGGCACCTGCAGAGCTGAATGAATTAAAGCGCCAACTCCAGGAATTACTTGATCGCGGGTTCATCCGTCCGAGCGTGTCTCCTTGGGGCGCTCCCGTGCTCTTTGTGAAGAAAAAGGACGGAACTCTACGCCTCTGCATAGACTATAGGGAATTAAACAAAGTCACAATCAGGAACAAATATCCTCTGCCACGGATAGATGACTTGTTTGATCAGTTACAAGGGGCAACGGTGTTTTCTAAAATTGATCTTCGCTCGGGTTATCACCAGCTGAAGATTAAGCCAGAAGACGTGCCCAAGACTGCTTTCAGAACCCGCTACGGCCATTACGAGTTTTCCGTGATACCGTTTGGACTGATGAATGCTCCTGCTGCATTCATGGATACGATGAACCGTGTCTTTAGGCCTTTCATCGATAAATTCGTGGTGGTGTTTATCGATGACATCTTAGTGTACTCGAAGACTAGGGATGAGCACGCAGGATACCTGCGGATAGTGCTGCAAACCCTTCGAGACCACAAGTTGTATGCCAAATTAAGCAAATCAGAATTTTGGCTGGACAGTATCTCGTTTTTGGGGCATATCATCTCCTCGGAAGGCATCTCAGTTGATCCGAAGAAGATAGAAGCAATCACGCAGTGGAAACGACCGGAGTCAGCTAGCGACATCCGAAGTTTCCTTGGTCTGGCAGGGTACTACAGGAGATTTATACAAAATTTTGCTAGGATTGCTTCGCCCTTGACTCAGTTGACACGAAAGGGTGCGAAGTTTACTTGGACAGAGGATTGTGAAGCTTCGTTTACGGAGTTAAAGCAGCGCCTCATCTCTGCCCCAATTCTCACTCTGCCGAACGGACCAGATGACTTTAAAATATATAGTGATGCCTCTTGAAAGGGTCTAGGATGTGTCCTGATGCAGCACGATAAGGTGATAGCCTACGCATCTAGACAGCTAAAGCCTCACGAGCAGAACTACCCAACGCATGATCTCGAACTTGCCGCGGTAGTATTTGCATTGAAGCTGTGGCGTCACTATCTTTATGGCGTGCCGTACGAAATCTATACGGACCATAAGAGCCTGAAATACTTGTACACTCAAAAGGATTTGAATCTTCGGCAGCGGCGATGGCTTGAACTCCTCAGCGACTTTGATCTCACGATCAGATACACGCCTGGAAAGGGAAACGTAGTAGCTGACGCGTTGAGTCGAGTGTTTGTAGGGAGTTTGGTTATTGATGATAGACTGCGCCGAGATCTTGAATCACTAGGTATCACACTGAAAATAAGATATAAGAAGTGGGCGCAAGTAGCTCAACTGCACCTCGAGCCCGACTTGTTACACAAAGTGAAGGCCGCTCAGAAGGACGACCCGTTCCTGCAGAAGATACATGCCCTCATCTTGGCAGGAAAGGCGTCCGACTTTGCGGTCAGCACAGATGGGATGCTTCGAGTAAAGGGAAGACTATGTGTTCCGAACGACGCGGCCCTCAGACAAGAGATACTCACGGAAGCTCACTATGCTAGTTATACTTCTCATCCAGGTAGCACTAAGATGTATCGGGATCTTCGCACGACGTTTTGGTGGCACGGCTTAAAACGGGATGTGGCGCAGTTTGTGTCACATTGCATGGCTTGTCAACGAGTAAAGGCCGAACACCAGAAACCAGGCGGAGAGCTTCAGAACCTTGCTATTCTGGAGTGGAAATGGGATGATATAACGATGGACTTTATTGTTGGCTTGCCGAGGACGCAACGGGGACATGATGCAGTCTGGGTTATCGTCGATCGACTCACCAAGTCAGCTCACTTTCTGCCTATCAAATCTACTTGGAGTGCCGACCGCCTGGCTCAGATATATCTCAACGAAATCGTCCGACTCCACGGCGTGCCCGTAACCATAGTCTCCGATCGAGATGGTCGATTCATATCACATTTCTGGGGAAGCCTGCAGTCAGCAATGGGGACGAAGTTGAAATTCAGCTCCGCCTACCATCCACAGACCAATGGCCAAACAGAGCGCGTCAACCAAATCCTCGAAGATATGCTGCGACTCTACGCCTTGGACACGAAGACTAGTTGGGACCTTCATCTACCTCTAGCCGAATTTGCTTACAACAATAGTTATCAATCAAGCATTCAAATGGCGCCGTATGAGGCATTATACGGGCGAAAGTGTAGATCTCCTATCTGTTGGGATGAAATCGGGGAGCGGCAAGTACTTGGCCCTGAGCTCGTGGAGCAGACCGTCCAGAAGGTTCGGCTGATTCGGGACAGATTAAAGATAGCTCAAAGTCGTCAGAAGAGCTATGCGGATGTTCATCGGAGACCGCTAGAGTTTTAAGTAGGTGACCGGGTATTCCTCAAGGTCTCGCCCATGCGAGGGGTCAGCAGGTTCGGAGCGAAGGGAAAGCTAAGTCCACGATTTGTCGGTCCGTTCGAAATACTAAAGCGGGTTGCTTCAGTTGCTTATCAGATCGCCCTGCCACCATCCCTAGCTGACGTACATGATATATTCCATGTTTCCCAACTTAGAAAATATGTGTACGATCCAAGCCACGTGGTAGACCTGGGACAACTGAACCTTCAGCCCGACTTGACGTACGTAGAACAGCCGGTACAAATTTTGGATAGAAAAGAAAAGCTGCTTCGGACCCGTTCGGTTCCTCTAGTGTGCGTGCTTTGGAGGAATCACTCTGTCGAAGAATCTACTTGGGAGCTCGAATCTGATATGAGGGAACGGTTCCCCTCATTATTTCCTAGTGGTAGGTTTTATTCCTTAAGTTTCGGGACGAAACTTCCAATTAGTTGGGTAGGATGTGGTGCCCCGTTCCCCCTATTCGGGGAGCGCGGCTAAGAAATACTAGACGGTATCGTTCGATCGGGATAGATTGAATCAAGAACTCATCCTCGTTATGGATTTGTCTCTTCGGAATCGATTCCCATATTCAGTGGACCGTGCCCCAAGGATCGACTTAGCGGCAGAGTCAGGAGGGACCTCTCCGCTGCATTCTTTGTTGTCTAGTTTTCGCTGTCGCTTGTTGCTTTCGTGCCTTGAGTTGGTTTTCGGATTTGCTTGGGTTTTCTTGAATGATTTCGATGGATTTCATTGCTTTCGTTCTTAGGACTGCACTTCAATTCCGATAAGGGAAAGAGAGGAAGAAGTACTGATCAGCTGTTCGTGTCAATACAGGTGAACCAGCTGTAGTCGTCGCTCGAGCGGACGCCTAAAGCACTTCTTTCCTTTTCCTTCCAACTACCAAAGTGAGTGGCTACCAACCCGATTAGCTAGCCCTACTTGCTAGTCTTCACATCTAAATCTTGTGTTCGTGCTTGCCCCGATCAAACGATACCAAGTAAATAACTAAAAGATATCAAGATAATAAGGGAATAGACTTGGGAAATATTGCTTGTCAAATGAAACTTGTGAACGGTTACTTACTTATATGCTTGCTCGTTTGGAATGTTCATCATATGCATAAATATAAGTTAGAATGTATATTTCTTCTTAAAAACTGTGCTATGTATAGAACTCATTCTCAATGCAATAACTCAACAGGAAGACTATGCAAAAGTAGATCTTGCCCTGTTATTGCCCTGTGCCTGATTTGCCTCAAATGTTAACTTAGTGTACTGCGTTGATCACGGACAACTTGTGCACAAGGTCTTAGTTCCTGCGGACGGTCGCTGGGGCACTGGCACCGATTCGATCCGGACGGAACTCACGATAGTCGCCTGCTTCGGATCGAGTGGCTTGTGGCGTCTCCTGTTCTCTACACCGCACGCCATTCCGTCCCGAGACTAGCCCGTCCATTATGGCAACGTGCCAGTGATCCCCTCGTATATTTAAACCTGTTGCTACTAACTTGTGTCTTCTTGGCAGGGAAGGCAAGGTAAGTATTATGCAGGTGGTTCAGACGGGCAGGTAAATGTCACCGAACGGTGGCGAGTTATTTCAATGATTCTATATATATGTCTTGCTGTAAAATGAACTAAGGCAAGATAGAAACCCACAAATATGCATGCTTCATTAAAATAACGTGTTGATTGGTATAGTTGGGATAGCTTGCCTTCACCAGTACGTTTCGATGTACTGACCCTCGTTGAAACAGGTTCCCCGCGCTAAGGAGAGCCGAGCGAGAAGCAGGAGACAAACCCCCAATCCAGTCCAACTGTAGGCACGCCTCGACCGTGCCAACCTTTGAAGCATTTTGCAGGAGAAGAAGCATTTTGAAGTTAGAAGCTAGCCACCAAGCAACCATGCAACTTCGTGGCAAAGCAGTCGTTCCGACGCAAGGTCTTATATTTTGAGTTTAGTAAGGATATAATGTACAGGACTGCTATCTCATTTTGTGTCAACACTTTTGTAAGCCCATAGAGGCAATCCTTATGACTCAGTTCAAGGAATTTGTAATAGATGTTCATATTATCAATAAAAAGAGAACTTTTCCATGTTACAATATGTGTTTCAATTATCTGCGTACTCTGAATATGTGCTCGCTATACGAAACAAAAATACTTAGCCTTGTGCGGTGCGCAACCTAGGCCCGCACGGCGATCACGCCCGGGGGGACGACTAACGATTCCACGGGATCGGGGCGTGACAGAAATCATATAGATGTTTCTGCTTGTGTGCTAATGAAAGGAATGATAGTTCACTTGATATGCTTACCTTGATTCGATATGATCAGTCTGCTAGATAAACTTTGCCCTAAGAGTTAGATTTGTTGCACAATACATGCTGTGCACTGCACGATAGAGCACTGTCCCGATTCGTATGCTAATTATTCGAATATGCAAAACTGTTTCAAAGTTATTTCAAAAGATGTAATCTGACTATAGTTCTGAGATGCATGAAATGAACTTAGGTAAAAGTAGCAAGATCACTAGTAATGCAATATTTTGCCACATGATTACTCAGTGTGGGTTTCAGGGGGTGTAGCTTCTGTTCAGTTGTTTATCTCACCAGTACTTGTATAAAGTGCTGACCCACCAACAGTTTGCTTGTTCTTCCGAGTAAACGATAGCCGTGCCTCATCCCAAGGAACCGAAAATCTGGAGTCGATGCCTTGAGCCGCATCGAGATTGTGCCTGCTTTGAATTGCTTTTGTATAGAGGGACATGATATATGGAACGGTGTCATTATAATCGAGAGATAGAGTGCTTGAGCGAATTATAACCTCGGTCATGCGCCGCTTGTAACACTTGTGATTATCAATAAAAAGATCCTGTTTCTTATGCCATTGTGATCTTTATTTTTCCGCAAAAATGTGTGCCACTGCTTCAGTATTGAATAGCTTACTTGTCCTTGTATCAAGCTTTGGCCTTGTGCAAGCGCACTTTAGGCTTGCACGGCATCTTGCCCGTGCGAGGACGATCAGTTTCGTAGGGACCAAAGCGAGGATGAACGGTCCTGCGGGACCGGGGCGTGACAATGATAGTGGATCATAATAGTCCAAGTCCGTCCATAAGCGACGTAGCTCCGCTGCATACTAGAGTACTATCTTCTCCCCCTGTGTGGTAGCATCAATCTTCTCCTTAACTTCCATCATCATCATGACACTCCCAGCTCCAAAGTATATCCCAGCCAATGTCGTCCAAACATCAGTTGCACTGCAGATCGACTCCACCATCCCATATATGGATGGAGATAAAGAAGTCAACAGCTAAGAAACCACCAGAGAATTAAGGTGACTCCATGGGCTACACTCAGCACCCGTCTTATCCTTTGGCTCAGTGCACTCTTCCTTCACATATTTTTTAAGCCCCTTGGTCCGAAGGTTCAGCAGAGCCCGCCTAGACTAACTTAGGTAGTTTCTCGTCCCTTCAAGTTTGATGTCATTGGGCAGTAACTCTATCTTCTTTATCACCTGCAACGTTCTTGTGCGTGCACGACTGCCCTACTGGATGAGGTCTCCTCTAATTTGGCCTAAAATACCCTGGCCACCCTCTCCAGTATTTCTTTCAACTCCTGACTAGTCACAGTTGTTCTCATCTCCACAGTTGCACATATGGATGAGGTCAAACATAAATCAAACACGTGTCGTGCGCTTACATGCGATCACGAATTTTTCCATCTATTTGTACACCCCAAACTCATGCGGCATAAAAAATGCACGATGGATAGAACTTGCCGGAATAAGGGCTAAAAATAGATATTTGTGCAAAACTTCATAGGAAGTATGCTCTATAATCTCAAAACCTACGTTGAGATCGAAATTAGAGGATCACACAATAGTTTTTTTCAAATTATCCACGATCCAACGACGGGTTTGACGACACCCGCAGGAAAACCCGCAGGGAACGTTGACGACACTCGAGGGTGGGGGAGCTTCCACGCACAGAGGAAGGCGGAGGGCGGGGGGGGGGGGGGGGGGAGGGGCTTCCACCCGGGTAGAGTAAGGCGGGAGGGGGGGGGGGGGGTCGGGTGAGAGGCAAGGGGAAAGAGGATTCTCCTTGATTTTTTGGAATTTTTTTTTTGGAAAAATGATTCAGAGCTTTGACTCTGATACCATGTAGAGAGAAAATAATTGATTAATTTATTTCTAAGAGAGAGGGTACATATATATAGGAGGAGGCTAGTCTCCTCCTTATTTTTTATCCGATGTGGGACTAAATAAGTCCCCCGTAACTCAACACTCTTAATTCCTATTTCTGCCTCTACAGTGGAAGATACCCTAACTTGGATTCATACTAGCACTGGAATCCTCAATACCTAATTGGCCTACAATTCATATATGATCAGACGTATCCCAATGTTAATCAATCACGTGGAGGAGATTTTAACAAATGGAATCAGCTCTGGAAGCAGAGAAGCATTTGTCCCCGTGTATCCATGTTCATTTGGAGGGCACTGAACAATTCCCTAGCTACTAGGGAGAATATACGAGCAAGATTGCAGAACTCGGACCCTATTTTCCAACTATGTTAGGTACACATCGAAACTATTGATCACATTCTCTTATATTGCTTTGTTACAGTATTGGTTTGGAAGGAAATGCCAGCATTATATCGAGCCATCCAATCTCAAAGCACTGTCCAAAAATTACTACAATACCTGCTCACCTATGGCAAGCAAGATGACATATCAGTCACATTCTACATTCTTTGGGAGATATGGAACGGTAGAAATGCTCACATCCTCAAACAAATCAAGTTTGAGCCTTCAACTGTCATCAAGAAGGCAACTGGACTCAAATATGTCTGAGTCATTGACCTCTGATTCTGATGCTAGCAGAGTAGAGGATCCACATACACATGACCTGGGATACTGGACATCTCCACCTAGTACATTTGTCAAGATCAACTTTGATGGGTCCTATTTGGATGGAAAGATGGGAGCTGCAGCTATCAGTTCTTGGCTGCAATATCCACCAAACTACCTGGAGGAAATCCTTTGGAGGCTAAAGGAATGGCTCTAACCCTGGCAATTGTTAGTATTTTTCACTTTACTTTGGGAGTTTTAGTCCTACATTGGAAAACCACGAATGTGTGTATCTCAATATATAGCTATGCATAGTATTGGTATATGCACATGGGGTGGTGGCCCATGTGGGTTAACTTTCCTAGAGAGATTAAGTGTGAACCCATTTATGACAATCTTAATTTTGTCACGTCCTTTGGGAAGTTTCCTTTAGGAGCTAAATCCCGAAGGGGTTTAGCGACGCGGACTCGGACTCAAGGGCGCAAAGTGGCGCTTTATTGGCACACTTTGTACTTAGCTCGTCAGCATCATCACATGACGCTCATGCACTCCTTTTATGCACGAGTTGCTTGATCGGTCGCTCTGCGTCGGGAAAATGCGTCGTGTCACCATGTGGCCAGGGGCCCTTGCATCCAAGAGCCCATGCGGCCATGAGCGCATGCGGTCAGGTGCCCATGTGGCCTGGAGCCCATGCGGCCTGTGCTCATGTGGCCAGGGCCATGTGGCCAGGTCGACATGCGGCAAGGGGCCATGCGGAGAGTCTGATATGGAGGGGACATGGAATGTTGTTGACGGCTCAGTACGACACGTGGATTTCTGTGCCACGCGTTTGCAGCTTTTTGCGTGTAGGCGACGCTCATGGCTCTGACAGTGTACTGGCGGCGCATGCGGCCCTGTTGCTCGAATTTGGGGGCTCTGGTCGGATAGCGCACATGTGGCTTGGACTTTCTCAGGCCACATGGATGCTAACTTCCTCTATTTATAGAGGAGCTCTTCTCTCATTTGGGTGGTTGGAAAAAAATAAGAGAGAAAAAAATCAGAGAACACCAGAGCTCGCATGCGGCCAAGGCAACACCCCTCCCACATAGTGATTTTTGAGTGATTAGAAGGTGACCTAGAGCGTTCCAGAAGTTCGTTTGCGGACTTGTTGGATCCTGGGGGCAGAATATTGTGTAGGGTGAATCTTGCCTTGAGCACCGGTGGTTTTGATCACCCCAGCATGGAGTTTCTTTCTTGTATTTGGATTTCTTCTTGTGTACGTTATTTCTCATTGTAGCGTCTACGAACATAAAGAGAAGAATAATTTTCTTCTTCTTGTTGTTGTTATTTTTGTTAATTTTTTTGCTTAGTCAGTTTGTCACCTGGTCTCGGTGGTGTGATTCTTGGAGGTTGTGTGTTACTTGAGAGGAACCCTTGTGTGAATCTCAGTATACCAACTTCTCTTCTGAAGATAGTAGAGACAAACTCATGTGTGAGTCTCTACTTTGTGGCTACCTCTTCTTTGATCTGACTTCGGGACTAACAATCTCAAGGCAAGATCCGAGTTAGAATGGACAATCGCTCATACCTTCTCGATACTAGTTTTCACAAGCTTGAAAAGTTTGATGGCGAATACTACAACATTTGAAAGAGGAAGATCTTCTTGAATCTTTATCTTGTCAAAGTTGATTATGTGTTGGTTGATCCTGAACCTACCATTCACGAAGATGGAGAAGATCTTACAGTTGGTGTGGTATAGGATGCGCACTCCAAGTGAAAGGAAGAAACCGACCTCTGCAGGTTCTTGATTCTCAATGCTATGGACGACTCGTTGACAAAGTCCTACAGCAAGAAGGAGAAGGCAAGAGATATTTGGAAATATCTTGAGAAGCACTACAAAAGTGACTAAAAATATCTAAAATCTATCTCGTCGAGAAGTTCTTTACTTTGCAATTTGAGGACGAGAAGGTGATGTTACCATAAGTTAAGGAACTTCTGAAGATGCAGTAGAAACTGGAGGAAGAGGGCATGAAGTAGGAAGATAAATTTATGTTGGGGGCTATCATCACCAAATTTTCTCCAGGCTGGATCAAGTTTAATACTGACATGTACTGTAAAAAGATGAAGATCCAGCTCGAAGATCTTCTTTACTGGATTCACATTAAAGATTAAGCCAAGGGACAACTGAAGTTGGACTCCTTCTCTAAGCAGTTGGCTAAGGCCAACATTGTACACGCTAGTGACTCTAAAGGGAAGAAAAAATTTTCCTACAAGAAGAAGAAGAAGGACTTCAACCAGCTGAAGGTAAAGTCGGCTCAGTTCAAGCTAAAATTGAAGACTGATGTGACATGCTATAACTGTGGCAAGAAGGGTCACTACAAGAGTGACTGCAGGTCGAAGCCTAAACTGAAAGAGCAAGGTGAGATTAACTTAGTTGCTATGATTGCGCAGGTCGAGTCACATGGCATGGACATTGAATTATGGGTGGACAATGGTACATCTTGCCACGTGTGCTCTAAGAAGGAGCTTTCGTCAAGCCTTTGAGAAAGTCTCGATGGCGAATAAGTCTCAAGTTGCAGTACTGGGGATCGGGATGGTAGTGCTGAATCTGACTTCTGAAAAGTTACTTACAATGGAGAATGTGAAGCACGTACCAATGATCACCAAGAATCTAATTTCTGGGAGTCTGCTATACAAGGCAGGCCTGAGGATGGATATCAATGCTGGTCAGATGGTGATGTCCTACAAGGGAACATACTTCAAAAAAGCTTTTAGTACCAAAGGGATTTTTAAGATGCATCTTGTAAGTCCTTCTGTTTGTATTAATGAAGTCTCTACTTCTGGTTATTCTCTTAAGTTGTGGCATAATAAACTAGGACATGTTCATTGTAAACTCATTAACAACATGAATAGTCTAGGCCTTATCTCCAAATATAGGGGTAAGAAGGTGGAGAAATGTGAAGTCTGTGCGTAGACGAAGATCGTCAGGAAGCCGTTCAGAAGAGTGAATCGAAGCACAGATCTTCTGGAGTTGGTACACTCAGATATCTGTGACTTCAAGCAATTCTCCACAAAAGTCGGAATAAAGTATTTTATTACTTTTATTGACGATTTCTCGAAGTACGCATTCGTGTATCTTTTTAAGTTGCAAGACGAAGTGTTCGAGAAGTTCAAGGACTTCAAGGCTGAAGCAGAATGTCAATTCGGTTAATAACTCAAAAGACTCATAAGCGATCGAGGCTAAGAATATCGTTTCTTGGAATTCGCATCATTCTGCAAAGAACATAAAATTGTCAATGAAACTACTATTCCGTATTCTCCCTAATCTAATGGAGTACCAGAAAGGAAGAACAGGATATTGACAGAGATGATAAAATCCATGTTGCTGACAGCAGAACTTTTAAAGTGCTTCTGGAAAGAAGCAGCGCTTACGGCTACGTTCATTCTGAATAGAGTACTGTTTGCGACATCTGACATTACTCATGAACTCTGGTTCAAGGTTAGATCCAACTTGGATGTCATTCGAGTGTGGGGGTGTCTGGCGTATGTGAAGCTTCTAGATCTCAAGATTCAGAAGCTGGAAACGAGAACTACGAAGACCATATTTCTGGGTTTTGCTGATAAGAGTGATGCTCGGAGGTTCCTTGATATCAAATCTAATCATATCATATAATCTCGGGACGTAGAATTCTTTGAAGACAAGTTTGCTAGGCACAAGTGTGTTATTCTCACGGATGTCCCAAAGAATGTTGCTAGCACAGACAAGGCAAGTACCTCCAGAAAGAAGTAGTCTAAGAAGAAGTTGTCATTGATGAGACAACATTTTAACCAGAACCCTTTGATCCGAGAGCAAAGTGAGTGAGGAGACCGAAGGACTTCGAAGAAGACTTTGTTACATATCATGTGGATGCTGAATTGCTTACCTATGATGAGGCAATAAAGACCAGAGATAATATTTTTTGGAAAGAGGCTATCCATGAAGAGTTTGACTCAATAACTTCTAATAATACTTGAAAGTTAGTCGATCTGGCTAAAGGAGCTAAACCCATTGGATGCAAGTAGATCTTTAAGAAGATGATGAAAGTAGACGGAACAGTTGACAAGTTCAAGGCTAAGCTAGTGGTCAAGGGATTTTCTCAGATAAAGGGGGTTGACTACTTCGATACCTATGATCCTATTGCACGGATGACTACTATCAGGATGCTGATTGCTCTAGGTGCTATTACAGAATGATGATTCATCAGATGAACGTCAAGACAGTATTTTTGAATGGTGAACTGACTGAGAAGATTTACATGCAGCAGCCAGAAGGGTTTGTCGTTAAAGGACTTGAAGATAAATTTTACAAACTGGTAAAATCTCTGTATAGTCTGAAGCAAGCTCCCAAATTATGGCACTAGAAGTTTGACAAAGTTATCAGATCAAATGGCTATAAGGTCAGCAAAACTGATAATTGTGTGTACACGAAGTTCGCTGGCGATAGAGGTGTTATTATTTATCTCTATACTGACGACATGCTAATCCTAGGCACGGATGAAGGATGTGTCACTAGAACAAAGATGTTTCTCTCATCTAAATTCAATATGAAGGACATGGGAGATGCAGATGTCATCATTGTCATCCTTGGGATTAAGATAATTCGGACGAAAGCAAGACATGCTCTATCACAAGCTTACTACGTGGAGAAGAAGAAGTTCATACGCTATAGATATCATGATCTTCCAGGGATCGATACTCCATATAGGTGTGACAAGAAACTGAAGCCTAACCAAGAAAAAAATGTCAGACAGTTGGAGTATTCTAGTATCATCGGGAGCTTGATGTATGCTACAAATGCCACTAGGCCTGACATTGGTTTTGCCATGGGATGCTGAGTAGATTCATGAGTAACCCAGGTGTTGAACACTAGAAAGAAGTGAAGGGGGTGATAAGATACCTCAAGAAGACTCAGAAGTTTGCACTTTATTACAACGAAGATCCAGCAGTGGTAAAAGGCTTCAGTGATGCTAGTTGGTGCTCAGAAGAAGAGAGCGAGAAATCCACAGGAGGATATATTTTCTCAATGGGAGGAGCTGCCATATCATAGAATCGAAGAAGCAGACGATGCTCTCACGCTCATCGATGGAGTCTGAGTTCTATGCACTTGCAGCTGCAGCAGATAAAGCAGAATGTCTTATGGTGCTTATGTACGATCTTCTAATAGTTGGTGTGCAGATTCCGGCTGTATCGATATACTGCAACAACTAGGCAGCTGAAGAAGTAGCATCTAATAATCTATTCAATAGAAAAAAAGAACTGTGCGACTTCGGCACAGAGCACTAAACAATCTCATCAAGATTGGTGCCATTGCAGCGGTGGATGTTCGTAGTCAGGAGAACTTGGCAGATCCGTTCACTAAAGGCCTCAAGTGCCAGCTAGTCGAAGACATATCAGGTAAAATGGGCTTGAAGGACCTCTGATATTGTGTCTTTGTAATCCTACCATTAAGTTTTATGCTATTAGTTCAAAGAGAAATTTACTAGGCATCTAGCTTTTGGTTCAAGGAAGGATTATTGATTGGAAAAATATCAGGTACAATGGGTAGTCTTTCGGGATAGGATGTAATACGTACCCAGAATCATAATGGTCTACTATTTATTCCTTATAATTATATATACATAGAACAATTCCTGTATAAGGTTGGCTTCGACGCTTAATGAGTTCTCGGGCAGAGTGAATGTCCGACGTGTGTTGTAGAAAGCACGTATAATTCAGTACTACAAGGGACTTATATCCCATGCTATAGTAGTATGACACCACGATGAGGTAGTCAGCTCATCTGTGAGCCATGTCACAATGGCAGTAGCACCGCAAATAGGCAGGTAGCCTATTGCTAAAAAAGCAGAGAGTTATAGCACAACACTACTAAGAGGCTGGTGATCTCATGCTACAGTGGATGACACCACATGAGGTAGTTAACCTCGACTGTGAGCCATGTCACAATGGTGTATCACCATACGGAAGCGCAAGGCTTCATGCTGGGAGATAGTACAATACTACTAAGATGCTAGTGACCTCATGCTACAGTGGGTGAAACCACAAGAGGAAGTTAACCTCGGCTATGAGCCATGTCACAACAGCGTAGCACCGCCCTGAAGCGCAAGGCTTCATGTTGGAAAATATTAAACTCTCTAAAAAGAACTCACCTAAGTATATGGACAGAGATGTAGGACGTCTCTTGAGGGTAAAATTGTATACACCCAAGATACATACACCTAAACCAGGTCAGCACAGGGCCTTTAATGTGCGATCGGAGGCACAACTGATATCATTATATGAGTGGAAAGAATAACAATTACGGTTCAGAATTCAAGGCATAGTCCATTCTTGTATCATATTGTTATTTGACCAATGCGGGAAGATTCAAGTTGTAGGCTACATCTATCTTAATGCATGATGGGCAGTCACTGTGAGGAACGCTCGACCATATATTGTGATATATGTGGGGGATTGTTGGTGTTTTCCACTTTGCTTTGTGAGTTTTTGTCCCACATTGAAAAACCACAAATGTGTATATCTCAATATATAGCTATGCTTAGTATTGGTATATGCACATGTGGTGGTAGCCTATGTGGGTTGACTTTCCTAGAGGGATTAAGTGTGAACCCATTCATGACAATCTTAATTTTGTCACCTGCTTTGGGATGTTTTCATTATGAGCTAAGCCCCGAAGGGGCTTAGCTACTAGGACTCGGACTCGGGCTCGGGCTCAAGGGCGCAAAGTGGCACTTTGTTGGCGCACTTTGCACTTAGCTCATCATCATCGTCGCATGGCACTCATGCGCTCCTTTTATGCGCGAGTTGCTTGATCGGTCGCTCTGCGTCAGGCGCATGCATTGTGTCACCATGCGACCATGAGCCCTTTCGTCCAGGTGCCCATGCGGCTAGGAGCGCATGCGGTCAGGTGCCCATGCAGCCTGGAGCCTTTACGGCCTAGTGCCATGCGGCCTGTACTCATGCGGCCAGTGCTCATGCTGTCAGGGCCATGCGGCCAAGTCGACATGCGACAAGGGGCCATGTGAAGATTCTGATGTGGAGGGGACATGGACTGTTGTTGGCCGCTCAGTGCGGCACAGGCGGCGCGTGGCTCTCTGTACAGCGCATCTGCAGCTTTCTGCGCGTAGGCGGCGCTCGCGACTCTGACAGCGTGCAGGCGGCGCATGTGGCCCTGTCGCCCGGATTTGGGGTCTCTGGTCGGATAGCGCACATGCGTCTTGGACTTTCTCAGGCCGCAAGGAAGCTAACTGTAAACTCCCTCACACAAAATAGGTATTTTGTGTATATTTTATATTATTATATTTATTATATATGTTGAATTTATTTAGAGCATTCTCTTAGTTAATTAGAAAATAAATTTTTTTAGTATATATACTTATATAAATATTTATTTAGAATTAGTTTTAGGCTATTTTAGATTATTGGAATTTTTTTCATAATTTTTAGTTAATTAAAAACTAGTAACACTAATTTTTTAGGGCTTTAAAGAATTTATTTTAGAGTTAAACATAATTAAAAATATTCTAAACTTTTATTTTAGGTTCTAAATAGTCAAGTATATTTTCTAAAATTTTTTGAGAATTTTCTGAGTATTTTTAGTATTTATTGGGAGTAATTAGGCTAATAACTAATTTTTTAGGACTTGTAGAATTTATTGTGCAATCCCAGGAATATATAATGGACCCACGTTATTTTTTTTAGTGTTTATAATATTATTATATATTTTTTGGAATTATTTCAGAATTTTTGGAATAATTTTAGTATTTATTTTTAGTTATATGGGTAAAACTAATGTTTAGACCTTCTCCTAATTATAGTAGAAAACCTATGAATATAAAATTGTCTCAAGTATTTTTCTAGGGTTTCTGGATTCAAAATATATTTTCTGTAATTTTTTCAGATTTTTATGATTAATGTTAATTTTTATTTGGAGTTATTTAGATTTAAAACGACTTATAATATTTTGATAAAGGCAAATCAAAAATAAATAATATAACCAAAACCATCCAATCAAATCATGACAAGTGTCACCCTATCAACTTTCATTCAGCCGCTCAACATCCCTATATATATATATTATTATAACCCTAATTATCCCATTATTTTAGAGAGAGATTTTGGAGAATTATCATCTAGGGTTCCTTCATCTTCCAGAAGCCAATGCGCATAGCTTCAGACTCCAAACGAGGCCTAGTTTTTTTTGTTAGAACGATATTGAGGTTAGATTTCTGATTATATAAATTTTTTTACGAAATTATGTGTATTAAATTCTGGAAAATTCGTAGAGCACAGAATGTCCGAAAATAGACGTGTTTCGATGTTTTCGCGATTTCGGGAGAACCAGGAATCAGAATCATGAACCGTTTAAAGTTTCGGAAAGCTAATGTCTAGATAGTTGACATATGTTTTTCCCAGAATTTAATTCGAAATATTTGTATACTGTTAATTGTGTAGAACTTCTAGATTAGAATTTAACCATCGGTGCACAATAAAAAATTTGTATGTGCCATAATTCCCAAACGAATTTGAATTCGGATGAGCCATAAATTCCAGCATGTTTTTGACGCTGAAACCTACAGGAAATCATGCATGAAAGTTGAGTTTGTGTCGGTTGACTTTTCGGTCAACAGATTGCCTCGATTTGCGTGCCATGAGTCTCGAGTTGATAAAATTCAGTTTCTTTGGACAAAATTTAGGAATTAACATAAAAGTCAAAATAATAAGATTAAAATAGGATTTTAGAGTAATTATTCCAGAATTGAATAAATTAAAATAAATTATCTTTTGACGTGATAAATTTGTAATACATAGGCTATTTGGACTGTGACTTGGACTCTGATTCATACCGACCGTAGGACACCGTGGACTATCCCATAATTACCTTGACTATGTTGACCCTAAGAACTTGTGAATTTGTCCGCCTTGCGTACATTAACGTACTGGCATAGACACCTGTCAGTTGACTGACTGATTTCGTATAGTACTTGAAGACGCGACACCTGCGTAATTCAACACGTAATTGACCGTGTTAGATGACTAGTGTTACCCCTAGTATACCTCCTGAGTCCAGTGTAAATGTGGTTGTGTATGTGCTAGTGTAAAGACTAATGATTCTATTGTATTATATTTATATGTACATAGGATATTGAATTTGTTCTGCGCGATTTCTGGAGCAGATTATTGGTACATTGCAGCTTCCTTGCCAGGCAAGTATACCTTGCCATTGTACTGTTATTTATATTCCATATGTTGCATGCATCTTTATTTTCTGTCTTAGTTCATATATTTTAACTGTTATATAAAATGCGCGCGACGATGTCGTCGCGATATATTTTTATTTATGTATTTGCATTGACCCTGTTTATGAGACTACCCCATTATCATGTAGCATCATTAGGTTCATTGGCCGTGACACAGTTGTTACACGAGTTGTGAGTCTCATGTAGATCACGGACTTGCGTGCAGGTTTGGCCTCCTGTACGTGTGGACCGTACGTTAGGAATAACTGCTGTTAGAAACTTTGCATGCTAGTAGACTTAGCAGTTATTAGAGGTCTAGGGACTTAGCCTATTGTAGTATGGTGGTCTCATCCTTGTCCTTATTTGGTTGCAGGATTGGGCTAGGGTACTAAGAATAGGCTATGGACCAAATCGTGTCATGGATGTGACATGCTTAGAGCATGGGGTGGGGAGAACAACAAGTACCGCATTTGAGCTCCTTTACACTTTTCCTTCTATAACCCGGAAGCTCCGCTGGAGATACGGGCGGTGATGACCCCTATACTACTTGGCGGGCCTCTGCCGTTCAAAAGACGACATGCCTTTGAGGCCCCTGGTTCTCCGAGAGAGTCATGCCAATCCCAGTTTTCAGCCAGATAGCTCACTTGTGGGGAAAGTTGTTCTTAACTGCATTCACTTAGACGGTTAGGTGACCCTTTGGATATTTATTTCAGTACTTTATTGGCAATGTGTTTAAGTATCTTGTTATGTCCCTCTGAGGACCTGGTCCCCTGCCAGGTGTATTTGTTCTTGAGTATTCGCAGGAGCGCAGATTTGGATGGTTCTATATGCTTCGTGGATGTCTTCTCTTCGAGCCGTGATTGCTAGCTGGTATACTTATATTTTGTTTGATTGTGTTGTACTTATATTGTATTTACTTTTCCCATTCGAGTTGGTAGTGGATTTGTTTCTATCCAACTATCATCCTTAGATACTTCTTATTGAGATCTAGTTTCATAGATACGGGTTATTTATTTCTATATGATTTTGGTGGATGAGATTTAGATTTTACCCTGTGACTTGTATTACATTTTATACCACTTGTGGATTTGATATTCATATTACAGCGTACGTATGGATTTGGTTTCCATATATTGGAGTTGCCATATCCATGCGGCTGACATGCTTACGTGTCCTAGTCCTACGTATTTTTGGGACTGGAGCGTGACACTAACTTCCGCTGTTTATAGAGGAGCTCTTCTCTCATTTGGGCGGTTAGAAAAAATTAATAGAGAAAAAACAGAGAACATCAGAGCTCGCATGCGGCCAAGACAGCACCCCTCCCACATAGTGATTTTCGAGTGATCAGAAGGTGACTTAGAGCGTTCCAGAAGATCGTTTTTGGACTTGCTGGATCCCGAGGGCAGATCGTCGTGTAGGGCGAATCTTGCTTTGAGCACCGGTGGTTTTGATCACCCCAGCAAGGAGTTTCTTTCTTGTATTTGTATTTCTTTTTGTGTGCGTTCTTTCTCTTTGTAGCGTCTGCGAATGTAAAGAGAAGAACGATTTTCTTGTTGTTGTTGTTTTTGTCAATTTCTTTGCTTAATCAGTTTGTAACCTGGTCTCGGTGGTGTGCTTCTTGGAGGTTGTGTGTTACTTGAGAGGAACTCTTGTGTGAATCTCAGTAGACCAACTTCTCTTCTGGAGATAATAGAGACAAACTCGTGTGTAAGTCTCTACTTTGTGGCTACCTCTTCTTTGATCTGACTTCGGGACTAACAACAATCACCCTCTACAAGAGAGAACATTAAAACAAAGTTATCATTGAAGGTGATTGCAAGATTCTCATCGATGCCATTCATGACATAGCAACTACTACACTTTGGAGAATACGGTATATCCTGGATGAATGCAGAGCTCTTCATGGGAGAAATAACATCATCTCTTTTGAGTTTATCTACAGAGCTGCTAATTCAGTGGCTAACTCCCTAGCAATTGAGTCTGTAAGAGCATATTTTTCTTCAAGGCTTTTCAAAAGGCCACCTGATTGTATCATGGCATATCTCAATAGAGATATGTCCAACCCTCTATTCTGAATGAATGGCATCTTTTTCCTCAAAAATATTGTCCGGATGGTTCCTCCGCTCCTGAGTAGGAGCGCTTTCTTCTTCCAAGGGAATGCCATGATCGTCCTCCTGACTTCTTCCTTGTCTATTCTTATAAATGGACAACCGGTTGGTCACTCCAACGGTAGTAGAGGTATTCGACAAGGATGTCCATTATCACCCTTCCATCTTCATTCTTTCTACTGAGGTGCTGTCACGTATTTTTTTACTCATATATATAAGCAATTGGACCTTTATCGTGGCATCCGCCTCAATCGTTATTGTCCTTCTATGACCCATTTTATGTTTACTGACGATCTCCTTATTTTTGGATATGCCTACTTAGAGTCCATCAGCCAAGCTCACAACATTCTCAAGGCATTTTCTGATTGGTCGGGACAGAAAATCAACTATGATAAATCCAGTATTCATTTAAGCAAACTTGTAAGCCAAAATACCATAACCTCCATTACCAGCTTGCTTAATTTCAAATACATGGATGTGGAGGATAGATATATTGGACACTTTCTACTCAAACCGAAAATTAAACCATCTACTTTTGATTTCACCGCCAAATGCCTCGACAAACTATCCGGTTGGAAAAAATAGTTATTATCCCATGCTGGTAATGGAGCATCCATACCGATCTTCTACCTATCCAATTACATGATTACCTCAACCTCATTGGCCACTCTCTCCAAGATTCAAAGAAATTTTTGGGGGGTCACGACTACGAGCATAAGAGGATGCATTTTCCAGCATGGAATATATTCACTTTACCTAAACGAGAGGGAGGAAAGGGCTTTCGAGATATTAATTGGATCAATCTTTAGTCGGAAAACTCACTTGGATATTTCTTTCATCATCTCATCAACTATGGGCTCGATTACTTAGAGGCAAGTACATCCAAAATGGATCTTTCTGGTTAGCCAAAAAAAAAAACTAGGTATGCTTCACCAACTTGGAACAGTATGTTGGCTAGTAGAAGCATTCTCACCACTGGTGTATGTTGGAAGATTAGGGCCCAACATGAATTTCAGCTAGTTCGAGAACTTATCAATCCTGCTTCTAGAGAGTGGAAATATGACTTGGTTCATCGGATATTTAGGCCCTATGAAGCTTCCGAGATTCTTAAGATTGATCTCTCTGCAGGTGATGGGGAGGATTCTCTAATGTGGATAAGAACTCCAACAGGAAAATTATCAGCAACATTCCTTTACGAATCAATCAGAAGGTCCACACCATCTTCTTCATGCTCCAGGATATCCTTGTTCGACTGGAAGAAACACTGGTCAGTTAATGTAATTGCTCCCATAATTTCGGTATTCATTTGGAGACTAATCAATGAGGCTTTACCTATCAAAACCTCTATTAAGAAATATTTGAACCAGATTGATGCTATGTGTCCTTTGTGTGGTCTATTTGAAGAATCCTACAACCATCTTTTCCTTCATTGCTCAATCATCAAAGCTTTCTGGTTTGCCTCTCCTATGGTTTTACATGTTGATGAAGGGATGTGGATTATTGATTTATTCAACTCATGGCTTTACTACTCTGAAATAATACATGCTTATCGGATGGGATCTGCTCTGGTTTGGTCGATATGGAAAGCTCGATGCGATCTTATATTCAAACAAATCAAATTTCAGATACCAAAGGTATTACTAGCTGCTGTAACCATATTTGGTTCTTATGGAAACGAGGATACGGCTGAGTTGACTCGCTTGCAGACTATCCGTAGCAAAGCTATTTCCACGCAGTGGTGGCAATCTCCTCCGTCAGGTTCGTTTAAAATTAACGTTGACGGGGCAACTGCCTCTTCAATTTTTGCAGCAGCAGCTGTCGCCAGGGATCACAACGGAGATTTCGTATCTGCAATGACATAGCGTTCACCAACTCCCCTCCAACATGGTTTAAGCGCTGAAGCAGAACTTGAAGCCTTCAATCTCGGGATCCAACCAGCAAGGAAGATCGAAGGAGATCATCTCATCATTGAAGGAGATGCTCTAAATATTGAGCGCATGCTGCAAGGTGACAACAATATTATACCATGGCAACTACACTATCAAATCATGAAGACAAGAAACTTACTGAGGACTACAATGCATCTCTTTTATGAATGCGAATGGTAATTCTGTAGCAGATATCCTAGCCAAGGAAGCTCTATACTCTAATGTGGCTCGATAATTACTATATCCTCTGTTCTCTATCCAGCAACGACTTAGGGTCGAAGCTGTTACTTATGTATCTGAAAATGATGGTAATTCCAGCAGGAACTGAATGAAATCTATTTATTTGAAAAAAAAAAAAAAAACATAGACCTTCAGTTTTATATTCGTTATCTTTGTAAGATAATTGCGAAATTAGTTATCACCATGTGGACATATATGTTATCTATCAAAGCAATTGACTAGACAATATATTAGAATTAGTAAATACCATCCCTGTTGGCATAATCCGTGCAAAGACTTCGCGTAATATATATGAAACATGTCCATCATAATTCATATAAACTGTTTTTAATCTATACTACAATATAATATAAAAAGTTAAAAAGCCTCACTGTAAACATATTTGTTCCAAAATACTCTTTATACCAATCTTTGCTAATTTAAATTATTTATTAACTTTAACATGGATAGTTAGGTAATTGCGTATAGAAAAAAAAATTTAAAAGATGTGGTTGTTTGCTCTTTCCAAATAGTATGAAATCTAGACAAAAGCATGGACATATATGTTAGTATTATATATAGTCAAATCTGTAAAGATAATCTAAGAATATGATGCGGAACATTTCTTACTGACAACGGAAAATAATCGAAATTAATAACAAACACAAAAATACAAGATATAATTTGGTTCGAGGTATACGTCCATGTTGCAAGCGAATTTTTTTTTTATTGAATCAAAAGAAACATTTACTAGAGTTAGTACAATAATATTGTATTGCACAAATCCTCCCTTATGATCTCTCTTTCTTCTGATCTCAATTCTCTTATAGCTTCCTAGTACAATCACAAGCAAAGCCCCTTAAACCTTTAATAACTTCAAGTTCACCAAAACTACGGGTTAAAAGTAAACCTTAAATAATTCTCCTAATATTACTCGCCAGACATGAACCATATTACATTAATCTCTACCATGGCTGCTTGATCAACTAGCTAGCTTCTGGGAAAAAATTTGGTTGCATTTGTGCCCCTTAGACTTTAGTTTGTCATTAGTATTCTATTTCTCACTAACACAAATTTTTCCATAACTGCAAAACTGACATCTAACACTTGATGGAACTGGAGATCCCCAGGACCGCATATTGGTGTACATATCGATCGATAGAAGATTAACATATTTAATACATGATCTAACCCTTGAAAGGCGGAAACTAGGGTTCACGAATTATACCTAAAGTAACGAGAAAGAGATGAATGTTTTCAGCAACCTTGATCAGTTAGCGACCCCAAGAACTTCAGCACGTATTCCTTCCTTAGGTTGAACGACGTATGGGCGATGATCTTCCAACCTTTTCTTCTCCTTGGCGGACCTCTCTTTTTCTTCTTACGTGAAAACGAGTTTTGAGAAATCTGAGCTTTTTCGATGCATTATGACGGCCAGAGAATAGAGGATATATATATATATATATATATATATATATATATATATATATATATATATATATATATATATATAGGCTACAACAGGGACCATGAGGAAAAATTAGGGTTAGGTCTCCTAATGGATCTGGGTATCCCATGTTCAGCCCAAACACACAACACAGTCCCGTTAACAATAGCTCGGTCCACTAAAGAGATATTGTTGCACTACCTTTCTAATTCCAAATTACGTTTATGGGTTCCTTCTTATTATATGCATGTTCGTCTCCCCATGTTAAGATATCGAATGTCCGTCACTCAAATTAAGTTACTGACAACTATATTAATCGACATCTTTTATCCTTAAGTAGTACCACTCAACTTTACTTTTTGTGTCATATATAATCCACCTGCAAGGTTTACATGACAATCCTTATGAGTTCCTTAAGGGGATATCATAACCCGATGTATCAAGACATGAATTCCTTTTATAATCAACAACCCATCATACGCACAATGTCATTACCCAATTCATAAAGATTATTGACCCATAATGAATCTCACTCTTTTATGAGTCAAAGTAATGCACACTGCATATACATGCATGTTATTATATCCGGATTAAGAGCATAAGCATCCATAATAACAGAGGTATTTTTTCTCTTATGTTGTCAGTACAAAGAGAACAATCTCAAGTGGTCATGTTCAATACACACAAAGTATACTAGTGTAAACCTATAGTCAGGATAGACTAATACCATATTACACTACAACCTTAAGAATGGTTTGTCTAAATCCATCTAGGTTGTGAACTATTTATATATTCCACATGGAACTGATAATATGATCTTCTTTGTGACACAACATATCATATTATCTACAATATATAATATCAGACACTTGCATTAATATTATAACAAATATAATATGCAAATATTTTTCCTATGATTCTCATTCAAAAATAAGGAAATATAGTTAATACAAAGTAATACTTTTAGTATATAACCCTACCAACATTGTCACGCCCCATAACCAAAATACATGGGACAAGGCCACGTGGCAATGGCGAGCTACGTATTAAGTGAACTCCAGTCCAACTCAAATATGTATACGCGCGCTGTCTAGCGGTCAAGTATATATATATAAAATGTTAAGTCAACTATATCTCAATCCACATAATGAGTAAAAATCAAGAATGAACAAAGTGCATTAGAGTCGACCGCCCAATAATATACTTGGTTCGATCAAGCTCGAAAAAAGAATAAGCTTGCAAAACTAGGCTATAACAACAGGTAGTAAGCGCTAGGAAGATAATAGGTGAAAAATGAAAGAATATGACATAAATACCTAATAACAATACCTATATACCAAGATGATACCCAACAGCTAGCAGCTCCAACAAATTACAATGTCAATCAACTCTGCAATCTAGCAGGGAACTAGGTCCTCAGAGGGACGTAACAAGATACAAAAAGTACATGCCATAGTATAAATATTGTGTATACATAAGGGTGAACTAACCAGCAATGTGAATGCACTTTGAAGACAACCTTGGTACGTATGGATAGGTCAGGATATGGTAGGTGGTTGGCATAGCTCAAGGCTAGAGGCCATGTATATGCTACCATATATCAACAACCGACATAGCTCAGATCTAGCGACCATTGCCTAATATACCGACTAGTATATAAAAATCAACCCCATAGCGTTCAGCGAACGTTAATAGGAAATAAGAACTATGTAATCAAAATCATAACTCCGTAGTTTCGTCCGAAGACTAAGATAGACCAATTTGTCTGTCCCATACGCCTACTAATTGTCTTTCCTACCCAATGCTAATGTACAATTCGTGACTATGACATGTACATCTCATATCTACAAATGCCAGGTCACTAGTAAACTAGACTCCCTTAACTACATTCTATACCATCACATGTGTTATTCGCATCTGTAGCTAGTCGAGTGCGAAGCCCATGCCCTACCATGATCTCATTCTCACTCTCAGTATCATAAAATGATACGTGTCAAGGTCTTGGGAGATACGAGAATCACTCCACAATATTCAGGTATGTCTACTAGGGACTAGGTCAATCAGAAAACTAAACATCAACACCTTCGTCGACTGCACTCGAGGCATTCTCAAATGTGCACAACTATATTATATTCAGAGCATAAGTACAAGAGCAATAATAATTTAGTTTAAATAGTAAAACAAGGCAAGGTATATTTGCCTGAAACTTCAAGATGAGTATATAACAATCTCGATCCCGTCTCCGAAATTGAACCATCCCGAGTGCTTATATTATAATAATAATACTAAATTAGTCTTTATTCCATAGTTTATGGTTGATTATGAAACTAAGGGTTTGAATCAATTAAGAAAACTAGTTCAGAATATGATTCTAACTAGGTTTGATTTAGAAGAGCTTTATAAAAGGCAGCCTAACCTTCAAATCACCTAACAACTCAATAACCTCAAGTACTAATCATTAATTCTAGGTCAACCTAGTTCTAGTATACTCAACAAGTGGTACTTGGGGTACTTCTTACTAGTGCTATCAATCACCCCAAAATTTTATATTCAAAGGTTACCCTATTTGTCACAATTTCTAGGGTTTAACCTCAAGTCACCAACTAACCAATTAGCACCATAAATTCCTATTGACACAATTACTAAACCATCCTAACACATAAAAATAAGTCTTAATTTGGTAGAATTAACTAGGTTCATTCCTATGGCTTAACAAGGATAGATTACTACCAACTTGTGTTTGTCAACATTACTAACTTATGAATACAACTTCTATACACCTATGTATATAATTCCCATGGTCTCCTAACAACCCAAAATATGTATACTAACCTATCACAACATGAAATCAATAGTTCCAAATTAGGATATAAAGTTAAATATGTGTTAGAACACATTTAACATTGAAACTTGACAAGTTCAAGCACAAACTAGGTGCTGAACTTAAAGACATAACCACCTAAGTTTGGGCTCGATAATTCATGATTTAAATTTTTTTTACAACATGGATTGGAGTGCTAATGACGTGACAAAAGTTTGGTACAATTCAAAAAAAATTAGTACATGAAATGATAGACTTTATCATGACATAGCGTTAAATTGTAATTCTAGAATTTAGAATTTGTGGGGGTAAATAAATGGTTTAGCCCTATTTTAGCATGAATCTAACATGGTTGAAAATATAGCATGGAATATGGTTAAGGTAGGGACATGTTTGTAAAAGTTTTGGAAGTAAAGAATGAAAATTTATATATGAAATGACGAGCACAATCATACGTCGCAGTTCTAGAATTTAAGAGAAAAGAGGCTAAAAATATGGTTTTTTCTAGATAAACATAGTTCTAACATGAAACAAATATATGATATCATAGGGGGTAAACATAAGTACATATTCTTGAAGTTTTTGAGCACAAAATAGGAGTTTAACACATGCAAATAGGTGTGTGAACACAAGTGTCCAGATCAAGATTTCAGAGTTCGTGTCCGTGTTTATCATAATTTAACTTGGTTTTTCGTATTTTAATCATGGTTTCTACCTAGGGGATCGAAGTATCTAGTACTTTTCCCTTAAGTTAGGAGTCACAAAATGACAAGGGGAGTACGATACAGACCTATTTTAGTGTGCGGACAGTGGTGTTCTCCCAATCGATTTCAGTAGCGCGCACATGTGTTACTTCGTGTCTACGAAAGAAAACACCAAGAAAAACATAGAAGAATATATAAGGAATTATGGGAAAGTATTATAGGTACAAGGGGGAAGAGGTTTGGAAGGATTTTACCTCTTGAATTGACGTATACACAGCCCTATAAGTCCCCTATGTGCACAAAAAATTTAGCAGCACTTCCGTAGGACAATCTTGCTTATGACAGTGATTAGAGGTAAAAAATACGAAGAAAAAGTTGATAAATATATGGAAAGTTGGGAAAGAGATTTAGGATGAAGGTAGTAAAGTATTTGAGGGATTTACCTATGATTTTTTTATGTATATTCAGGTGTGAAAGTCACCAAAGTTTAACAGCCTTCCTTGTGTAGTTCGGCCAACCTAACGAGTCTTTTGGGAGAGCAAAATGAGTAGGAATGAAGGGGAAATGAGGTGGGTAGAGAGATGTGGTTGTAGGTGAGGGTGTGAGGGTGTACTGGACTGAGTTGTAGGAGAAATAAAGGAGTGGGGAGGTAGTTATGCAACTACACACAACATGGGACACCCCTTTGAGGCCGCCTGGGTATAGTCTGAGCTAAGCTGCTATCCACAAATCATGTAGGCAGGTTTTGGGTCCAATGATGAGTTGGTTTGGGTCCATACAGACTTGAGTTCATGTGGTCCAATTTTGGGTTCATTTGGACTTGATTTGAATAGGTTTAGCTAGCCTAATCTGACCACTAGTATAAACTAGTTAGGCTGAAATCTATCTATTTCTAGTGCACCTAAACTAGTCCAAAACCTATGACACACATTGAATTATCTAAGAACATGAACCCTTACATATACTACTACATATATTTATATATCTAAATACACAAAATAATATATACAATCATGATTAAATAGGCTAGCTACGTAAACACTAGTAAGAATTTTTGGGGGTGAGGCTTTACATTCTACCAAACTTGTAAGAACTTTATCCTCGAAATTAAAATAAGCATTATAGGAAAGAATAGAGAATTCACTATATAAGAACGATAAATACGGCATATTGTATCGAGTTCTTGATATTAAAAATAGGGCACAATCTAAAGATAAAGAATTCAATGCGGTGGACAAGAATTTAAGTATGAAAGATCATACCGTGGTTCTCGAAAGATGAGAGATACATCTACAATTGGAATCCTAGGTTGACGTCATATTCTAAGAGTAAGGGTACACTTAGTCTAAGGCACTACCCAACTTATAAAAGTTAAGTTGGCAGTGAAACTCTATCCATGATCCCATTTGCAAGGCTTATGGAAAAGTCTATTTCTAAGAAAAGATACGAGAACATTATGTACTTTTGATTGTAACTACAAAACTTCAGAGGAGATATAGGTACTAACACAGGGTATTTAGGTCAATAACTCTATAAGAAAAATTATTACCATTTCAATGTTGCTCCTTTATAAGTCGTGTCTTCAATAAGATAATAGGAAATAACTTGGTCAGATATAACTAGGACGAAAGAGTATAAAGGGATACAATCATCCCATTGCATGGTTGACAAAGTGACAATTTCAAAGGAATCATGAAAAGTAAAATTCGCAGACCAAGATAGGTAGAATAATAATAAGTTCAAGAAGTATTTTTATAGGATTGGATTCGAAAGTAAGTCACAATTAACAAGGCATATGGAGAGTTAAGTCATAGTGACTAGGTCAAGAATATTGTAATAGAAGAAGAACCGGTACCTTCGGTGATATGGAACTTAAACACAAGGAAATATTTCAATCAATGAGTTGGCTTTCAAATTTATGGCACAATTTGGAAAGGAATAATGATTCTACTCAATTACATAGTTAGATTTATCACTGCACAATCAGAATATTACAATTGAAAAATACGACAAGTAATTATAATTTAAAGGGTAGTGGTACAGTTGATGGCGAATTACAAATTTTGGCCATGGAAACAATCTTGGGTTTCAGATAATCAACCAAACTGAGAAAGTTGCACCCCTACTCCTACTATTATATAGTCTATCTATATTAGTTTCCTCGAATAACATCCGATTCAAAAAGAAATTCGACTAACAAAATCAAGCCATAATCTATCACTTTATGATTCCTATATCATAATTCCAACCAGTTCACTCATTCACGTGGCCTGGTTTATTCAAGTATCACTTCCAACCACATAGTATTATATTATTCGAAATATAACTTACCGAGGTTTTCAACCTTCCAAAACCTCTAATCCAACCTTAATTTTTGGATTTTTTTAGCATAATCTTTAACTTCTTTCATTTCTCTATTTATAAACAATTCTATTTCCAACATTTTTTTCTTTCTTCAGTTCACAATTCAAACCCTAGATACACTTTAACGATCTATTTAAGGATATCCCACTTCTAAAAGGATACCCCAATTCAAACCTCATGCGCCAAAACTCTCCAAAAGAACAAGATCTTTATGCGCTCCATACGTCTCTGGCCCTATGTGTCCCTGACTCCATATGTCCTACACATAACCAGGCTTCATGTGTCTCTGGCCCGATGGTCCTAGACTCCATGCGCCCAACGTGTCTCAGACTCCATACGCCCAACGTGGTGAGACTCCCTAAGAAAATCTTTTTTGTTACAACTGAGGAGATTCTCTACAACCAAGTGTGTGTAGAAGCATAGAAAATCTTTGAAGCCATGAGCCCAAGAGATTCGAAGCCATGCACCCAAAAGATCTGAATCCATGCGGCCATGCGCCCAAGAAATTTGAAGCCATGTACCCAAAAGATCTAATTCTATGCGCCCATGCACCAAAGAGATCCAAATACATGCGCCACTAAACGTGTTAGTACCCCCATGCTCCAAGCAGTACCATGCGCCACTAATCGTATTACGTGTTCCCATGTGCAAAATAGAAACATATGCCACTATTACACCATTTCCATGCGCCAGGTGGACGTACTCCCAAGGTGCAGTTAAAATCAACTTTGACACGTGTCATGAGTATTATGGGCATCAGCAACTCCAGATCTCAGCCAAACACGTAGCGGCATAATGTTCCATGCATCATTGACAATAGCATACACCACCAATCGGTATCATGTAATGTACGCATGGATGCCCCCCCCAAACTATAAATAGTGGGTGCTTCCCACGTTAAAAAAAGAGACACGTCCGCATAAAAAAGAAGAAGGATAAGAAGACAGAAACACCAGCCTCGCCGCCCTCCTTGGTCTCTGATCGTCAACGAGATAAATGAGCCACTGTAGTGCTCATTCTCTACCATTAAAACTTCTCCAGATCTTATTTTTTTATTTTACTTAGATCCTTTTGTATTAGGGATTCTTGTGTACTCTTTGTCAATTCGCAATAAATAAAAAGTTTATCAGACTTTACACCACTTATTTTTGGCGATGTCGACAAAAATGGTGACTCTGCTGGGGAAGAGCTTCTCCTCCAACAAGAAACTGGTGACGCAATCTGATGTGACCAAGTTAGGTTCAAATCAGAGGATATTGGTCGTTCGCTTCGACCAACAGGCATTTGAAGACATGCTGGACTAGCTGAGCTCTACCATGAGACCCGTACGATCTCGCAAGACTCATAAAATTGGGGATATTAGTATCGCTGCGCCAATCCCGATGTTGGTAACCCGATGCATCGTCAACCCATATTGCAGTTGCAAATGCGATTGACCTGTACTTCATCGACAAGTCGAGTTACTTGCCAAGGTCCATATGACCTCGAAAAGTTCGTAGGGTGTGGGTTGCCAAAGTCGCTGGGTTGCCAAAGTCGCTGCGTTAAACCCAAACTCCCTCTAGAAATGCCGTCAACCTCTGCCGCAAGTGCACACAAGGAAGGCGTGCATCCTGTCTTCATCTCTGAAGTTGCGCCCAAGAGGGACCATCCTAAGTCTCACGAGGTATGCATACAACATCGTCTAGATCGAGAAGGATATGCTGACCATAGGTGCATGCAATCTCCTCCAAGCAAGGCTTCTGTTAACCAGGACTCCTTGTACTATGCGCCTAAAGATGCTAGTTCAAAGAAATCTAAAATATTCTGAGCCATGTGCGCTCAGGGGGCAGTGCAACCAGTACCCCAAAATCATGCGCCTCTTATCGTAACACGTGATGCTGATGGAAGACCTTATAGGACAGACCTAGGTGCTCATGCGCCCGATATGGGTCCATCCTTAAAGCCTTTCTGAACCTACTTGGATGCCACAATTGCACGTAATCCAAGTCGAGGAACAAACAAAGTGAGGAACGTCCCATGCGCCCAACCTGGCTGCACTCATAGAGGGAGTCTATCTCACATCAAGTCTTTTACTAATGATCTGGTTGCAGTTTCTGTAGAAGAACCGGGTCAGGGAGCAAAATCTCTACTTTTTCGCCATGTGCAAGGTTTGCCCGAACACATGAAATAGGGTGAAAGTGAAGCTTCCATCGTCTGATTTATGCAACATGATCCATCACAAGCATAAGGCGAGATAAGCAACACTCGCACAGGATGTGTCCCCTCAAAGACATGTCGGTGTCAGCATTATCATTAACTGTTGCTGCAGTCAAGCACCAGTTTCTCCAAAAAGATAGTCGATGTTCGAATGATTACAATCACCAACTCCAACTCGACGGCGTCCTCAGAAGCCACTGCATAATAAGGAGGAAATGCTCGTTACTTCATGTTGCTCAACATGGAGATCCTCTCCCCTGAAGAAAATCACTAAGAAAAGCTCGCCAAACTTGAGAGTGCCGGTCAGCACTCCACGAAATCGTCCGCGAGGTAACATAATATTACCTATTATGGGGGTGTTTTAAGGAACGCGTTCGAGAACGAACGCTGGGGGTAGCCATACCTCCCCGAGTCAAGCTGCAACTGAAGCTGGGGGTAGCAATCCTCCGGTGCTTCACTCCAACCCTGCCTTATAAGAGGACAGTGAATCCTCGCAAACAGGCGATGCCGTAACAGGGGATATCCACACCTTCCAAGATTAGCCCACGATCGAGGTTGTGGGTAGCAATCCTCCAAGTTTTGAAGATGATGCAACAATCCCCGAGTATCTCTTTTCCTGAGGACAAAGAGACTCAAGGATCTGGGACTGAAAGTGAGGCTTTCACCTCCCCGTCCACCTCATCCCACATAATGCCAGTATACATGGCGGAAGACGAGCATGGTGAGGATTCCAGTAATTAACAACCCCTTGAGGCGCTTGAAACCATGATGCAGGCTCTGAGCACTTCGATGCAGACTTTGACTCACACGGTGCTAGAACTCAAAGATAACTTATTCTTGACGCAACAACAAGCTCCGGGATGAGTAAACTCAGATCAAGGGACCAACAAAGAATCCAATATGCCTGACCTAGCTACTCATGTAGCAAGCATCCAGATATTACGTCGGTCCTTTGACACTCTTCTTCCAGAGGATATCCAGGAGACGCTAAGGGACATCCATGCCCGTGTAGATGCTCGAGATAACCAAGACAGACTCCAGAAGTTTGGAATCCCGCAACCCTATTGTAACACACCGTTCCATTCAAGCGGATTGTCGATTCAAATAGCAAAAGTGCAACGTCCTGACCCGCTTTGCTCAGGCGAGAATACTCGTTTGAGGAAAAGGATATCCAGACTTGTGCCTACAGGTTTTTGGCTTAGGCTTTCAGAGGCTCGCTTGACGTATCGCTCAACCGATGTGAATTATCGCTAAGGTGGCTGGCTACGATAAACTTGTCTTTGCTTAGCTAGTACGCTTAAAATATGGAATGCTACATGCTAGTCACTAGGTGAATCACCCCCTGCATGCTAATAAGAATACAACGCACCTAGCTAAGGGAATAATCTCAACTTATATTGCTTGTGCTAGAACATGAAAATTAAAATATTGCTTATATTCAGACCCTCTGTCATGCCCCAGTCCCAAAATACGTAGGACTAGGACACGTAACCATGCCAGCCGCATGGATATGGCAACTCCAATATATGGAAACCAAACCCATACGTACGCTGTAATATGAATATCAAATCCACAAGTGGTATAACATATGTCATGAGTCACAAGATATAATCTAAATCTCATCCACGAAAATCAATATAAATGAATAACCAGCATCTATATAACTAGATCTCAACATAAGTATCTAAGGATGATAGTTGGATGGAAACAAATCCACTACCAACTAGAATATAAGAGTAAATACAATAAAGTACAACACAAACAACACAATATAGGAATATCAGCTAACAAACATGGGGCTCGGAGAGAATACATCCTCGAAACATATGTAACCATCCAAATCTACGCTCCTGCAAATACTCAAGAACAAATACACCTGGAAAGGGACCAGGTCCTCAGAGGGACGTAACAAGATACATAGAAGCAAGCCAATTTGAATACAGTGAACATGCATAATGTTTGAAAATAAATAAGTATGCTGTACAAGACAATCTATATGAATGCAAATGAGGACAACTTTTTAACGTATGGACAAGGGTAGGCTACTCGATCTACCTCACAACTCACACACACGTCAATGGACATCAGAAATTGACATACCGCGGGGGTAGCGACCAGCGAGACTCCAGAAATCGACATACCGCAGGGGTAGCGACCAGCGCGACACACGTCCGTAGTGCGAGCTATATACTACGATTTACCAGAGTAGTTAAAAGCCCATACGCCTAATGATTGTCCTCTATGATACTAAGTGCCATGTGTGTGTCAACATATCTAATATATAGTAATGACTGAAAGGAACTACACATGCAATAAATAAATAGAAATGCAATAAATATACAGAAATATACTAAGCATGCAAAATACTGTAAGCAATTTGGCAAGGTATCTTGCCTGAAAAATTCTCCAATTCTGCTGAGGATGTTGATACCAAGGTCCGATCCAAACCTAGTTTATCGAAAAAAAAATTATTAACTTG
This sequence comes from Iris macrosiphon, assembly GCA_036927795.1. Lineage (NCBI taxonomy): Eukaryota > Viridiplantae > Streptophyta > Magnoliopsida > Asparagales > Iridaceae > Iris > Iris macrosiphon. The sequence goes on along the minus strand of JAYESA010000007.1, from coordinate 22,338,836 downwards.
TAAATATAATTTTACTTAAATTTATTCTTTCATTGATTTTTAATTCTTTCATTTAACCTTGACAAGTTATACTATTGTAATCTATTTTATTTGCTTATAATTTAAAACCTATTTATTACTTATTTGTAATTCAAAATTATTTATTTATTACCACTATTTACTTATATAAAAAAATTCAAATTTTATACTAATTCTATATTTATAAAATAGCTGTGATAATACCTTCCTATATCTATTGGTATAAATATATAACTATTTAATTTTTGACTTATATGTAAATTAGGAAAGAGAGAGGATCTTATGTATAAAGATTAACCTAATAATCCACTCACAGAATCCTTTCTCCTTATTTTATTCAATTTAACCCACTTAGTCAAGTTAGTGAATTATTTTGATATTTATTTGAATAATGATAGCAAGCTGAAGCACATATAATTAAGTTAATATGATAACAAGCAATCTAAGAAGTTTACAAGAAGGGACGTTGTTTTTTTCTTTCTTTAAAATATTTATATATTTTCCTTGTCTTTTTTTTTTCTTCTTTTCTTTTTAATATTTTTGTTTAAGTTGTAACTTTAGCAAATTAGAGGGGGTCTATAAGCAAATTGACCCTAACTTTCTTTGTGAAACAAAGAAAGGGACAATGGCAGGTTTGTTTATACAATATGTGTTGTTCTATTATATATGAAGAATGACTTAATAGAATACATCTCCTACTTCCTGTTCTTATCATGTGCACTACGTGCACAGTATGCTATTTTTTTAGTCATGCATCTTCTTCTTCTCTTATTACCAATGTATTATTGTCAACCAATTCAAACAGGGAGAAGGTTTACCTAAGGTTGTTGGTACTTCCACTCGGTAATAGGATGGTAAAAGCGCCGGGTTGTATGACCCGTCGGCTTCGGCACGGTGTTGGTGATTTAGTGTTCGATGAGGCCGATCGGGTCTGCGCTCGGTGCGGAGGAGTCGTGCCGGCGTATGCTGCGTCAGTCCCATTTGAAGGGAGCCAGAGATGTATTGACGTCTGCAATATCGAGATCGGAAGACACTTGTCGCAAGTTTACGCGGAGGAGTAGGCGTGGCCATGGCTGAATAGTTAAGAATTGTAGAGAGAGAGACACTTGCTTTTATATATAGAATAAAGCTTGCTTTGATATATAGTATAGATGAGAGGGGTGAGATTGAGATTTATTTGGTGTTATCAATTGGCATATATATACAATCGTACAGGGATTCCTATGATTCTCTATAGGTCGACTAGGATTAGGTTGGTTTTTCTTTAATTGTGCAGCAATTTGTTTTTAAATACAATATTCATATATGAAAAATATATTTAAGTACATAGTTTTTATAGATTTGAGTTACAATTTATTTCTATACGAACATAGTTGTTTTGATATTTATATTCATAAATATATTTATTTTTATTTGTTTATATATATATATATATATATATATTGTTTGTTTGTTTTTTTTTTTTGTAAATAAATGAAAATTTGGGACAGAGGGTTTACACCCTCGCATGCTATCCTAAATAATATTGCTCGAAAAGTCCCTTAAGGTTTTATATCTCGGCTTACCTTCGGGCCGAGCCAACGTGTTTGCTTAAGTTCCTTAGAAACATATGCTTTCCTGCTTACAAATGTCTAACGTTATTCGTATTGTGCATACATTCTAGTTAGCCAGGAGACTATCAAATAGCTCTTCTGTGAAATTGAACCTACAAGTATCCGGGACCGTTAGGTCACCAAGGCAATCCCATAACCAGGGGCATGCATCAAGGCAAGTGAATACTGAACTCAAAATCACATCAAGTTTACCTCTGAACGAGAATCCTGTCAATGCTCGTTCAAAGCAAAAATTAAAGATTGTACTCGTGTTATGGATTGTCTTGTTAAAGATGTGAATTTGGACAACCCTAGAGACCAGCATGTCATGGACAACTTAAAAACGAGATATAGTTCCACGGACGGTCACCGGGCACTGGGATCGATCCAATCCGGAAGGAACTCTATTGTACAGTCTATTGTGTTGGACGAGATGGCGTGTACACTGGGATCGATCCAATCCGGAAGGAACTCTATTGTACAGTCTATTGTGCTGGACGAGATGGCGTGTAGCGCTCATTATTCTTTCGCTGCATACCATTCTCTCCAGTAGCTGGGTACCTTTTGGCTATGCCAGCGACAATTGTTCATATAGATAAGTCATCCTCTCTTAGCGGCAATCCGCGTGCGAGTCATTGCATCGCATCAAAGAACAACTGAACACCTGAATGATTATGATATAAGAATACTGTATTTGCATATATTATTGCCCCTGAATGTTTATACCTGCTCGTGCTTAAATTAACTTGGTTTTCCTTGGATAGGGGAGGTCAAATGGTAAGTTGGTAAGTCTCGTCGTGTTTCCTCTTATATAGCATGAAGCACTACCACACGAGTTAGGCTATTCAATCTTTGCCTGCGGGAGATCGGGGTATGACAGAATAGTATCAGAGCCTGGCTTATATGCCTTTGGGCTTCATTTTGATTATCTCAGTTTCGAAAGCTCGTTTGTGGGTTATGTGCATGCTCTCTCTCAATGTCCCAATGGAATATTCCAACAATAAGTCTAAATACTTTCGAAAAGCACATTATAATGATGTGATTGATTGTATAAAATCGTGATGCTAGGGCCTTTGTGGCGACCTGTGCAAACCCTTGAGATTTTTACCATTAGCTTGTCCAATATTACTATCTCTAAGTTTGGTTGAATGTATATGTTTGAGGGATGCCTTGAACGTATGCATAATCCAAGACTCAAAGAGATATGAAACTCGAGTACAAAGACTTTGCTATCGCTAAGTTGGTTGGCGTGCTCATGCTAGAGGTGTACTTCGAATATGTGTATGATCTAGACTCGCAATATGCTGATCTCAATGCTAGTGCAAGTGAATATCAAAATAAATAAGTACAACGACTTGTATAGGTTTGCCTAGCCCTTAGTAAGTCTCGAGAACATGACTTTTTCTGAGTTGGGTATGATGTAACACCCTATTCCGTTCAAGCGGACTGCCGATTCAAACGACAAAAGTGCAACGTCCCGACCTACTTTGCTCAGGCGAAAATAATCGTTTGAGGCAAAGGATATCCATACTTGTCCCTACAGGTTTTTGGCTTAGGCTTTCAGAGGCTCGCTTGACATATCGCTCAACCGATGTGAATCATCGCTAAGGTGGGTGGCTACGGTGAACTTGTCTTTGCTTAGCCAGCTCACTTAAAATATGGAATGCTATATGCTAGTCGCTAGGTGAATCACCCCCTGCATGCTAATAAGAATACAACGGACCTAGCTAAGGGAATAATCTCAACTCATATTACTTGTGCTAGAATATAAAAATTGAAATATTGCTTATATTCAGACCCTCGCATGCTACCCTAAATAATATCGCTTGGAAAGTCCTTACGGTTTTACCTCTCGGCTTACCTTCGGGCTGAGCCAACGTGTTTGCTTAAGTTCCTTAGAAACGCATGCTTGCCTGCTTACAAATGTCTAACATTATTCGTATTGTGTATGCATTCTAGTTAGCCAGGAGACTATCAAATAGCTCTTCTTTGAAATTGAACCTGCAAGTATCCGGGACCGTTAGGTCACCAAGGCAATCCCCGAACCAGGGACATGCATCAAGGCAAGTGAATACTGAACTCAAAATCATATCAAGTTTACCTCTGAACGAGAATCCTGTCAATGCTCGTTCAAAGCAAAAATAAAGATTGTACTCGTGTTATGGATTGTCTTGTTAAAAATGTGAATTTGGACAACCCAAGAGACCAGCATGTCATGGATAACTCAGAAATGAGGTATAGTTCCACGGACGGTCTCACCGGGGCACTGGGACCGATCCGATCCGGATGGAATTCTATTTTACAGTCTATTGTGCTGGACGAGATGGCGTGTAGCGCTTATTGTTCTTTCGCTGCATACCATTCTCTCTAGTGGCTGGGTCCCTTATGGCTATGCCAGCGACAATTGTTCATATAGATAAGTCATCCTCGCTTAGCGGCAATCCGCGTGCGAGTCATTGCATCGCAGCAAAGAATAACTGAACACCTAAACGATTATGATATAAGAATAATATATTTGCATATGTTATTGCCCTTGAATGTTTATACCTGCTCGTGCTTAAATTAACTTGGTTTGCCTTGGATAGGAAAGGTTAAATGGTAAGTTGGTAAGTCTCGCCGTATTTTCTCTTATATCGCACGATGCACTGCCACACGAGTTAGGCTCTTCAATCTTTGCCTGCGGGAGATCGGGGCATGACACCTATCCTTCCGAGTGGGATAACGTGGTGTACCCTCCCAAGTAAAAACTACTATCTCTGAATACATTTGACAGAAAAATGTTACCCTGTCTGTAACTACCACTTTATACCATAGGGGTATTTTGGTAATTTTGTATGTTGTTAAATTTTTTATATAATATTTTATATTAGTGATTGCCTAGAATTATATTAGTGTTAGTTAGTTTGTAGCCAATTAGAATTTGCAAGTGTTAGTTAGTGCTAATTATTGTTAGTCATGACTTTAGTAATTAGAATTAATTAAGTTTAGTTGTCATGAAGAGAATATTCCTCTTAGTTGTAGAGATTCCTTGCTTCAGTTAATTAGATTCCATTCATGAAAAATGGAGAGGGACAAACTTCATATTTTGGCATGACCAAACCTTAATATAAGAGCTAAGTTTAATTTATGGCTCATCCATTCATTTTATTCAATTTCTTAGCCTCCATCTT